>CAJQUN010000014.1:9627498-10185155 GCA_907163345.1 Haberlea rhodopensis
ATATTGCATGCTATACACAAAATCGGTCCATGATTAACAAGAAGCTAAACTTAACACCATATGAAGTATGGACAGGTAACAGACCGACTATCTCTTACTTCCATGTATTCGGCTGCAAATGTTACGTCCATAACAATGGTAAGAATCATCTTACAGCATTCAAAGCTAAATCAGATAATTAAATATTCTTAGGATATTCATCTGTTAGTAAAGCATTTCGTGTCTTTAATAATCGAATTTTAACTGTAGAAGAGTCAGTTCATGTAGTTTTTGATGAATCTTTGTGTATTAAGGACCACAAGGAATTAATTCAAAATCAGATGAACAATATCCATCTCGAAGCTAACCGTGATGATGAGATTGCAGTTAACAGATCAAGAGACAATCCACCGGAACCTGAAGTAACAGACAGACCGGTTCAAGGCATTGGAATCATAACAGATCGAGCTGATATTACTGATCCGGAGGGCATGAACTCTAATATTAAGACAGATGCTGACAATGCCAATACTGCTTCTTCATCAGGACCAGATGTTCCAGAATCAAACTACCGCTGGAAAAAGAGGCATCCACATGATCTAGTGATTGGAAGTTCATCTGCACCTATAAGAACTAGAGGACAGATGATGGATGAGTTCACTCACGCTGCTTTCATATCTAATATGGAACCCAAACAGATTAACGAAGCTTTGACTGATTATAACTGGATAGAGGCCATGCAAGAAGAGCTCAACCAATTTGAACAAAATCAAGTATGGAGCTTAACTGTCAGACCAAGCGATCTGCCTGTTATTGGAATCAGATGGGTCTTCAGAAATAAGCTAGATGCAGAAGGTGTGGTAGTTAGGAACAAAGCCAGACTGGTTGCCATCCGAATCTTTCTTGCATTCGCCGCCTTTAAAGACTTCAAAGTATATCAAATGGACGTAAATAATGCATTTCTTAATGGTAAACTTCAGGAAGAAGTCTACATCGAGCAACCTCATGGATTTCAAAATCACTCGTTTCCAGATCACGTATATCTACTAAATAAAACAATGCATGGACTGAAACAAGCTCCAAGAGCCTGGTATGACACTCTGTCTCAATTTCATCTGGATCATGATTTTCAGATCGGTTCGGTAGATAAAACCTTATTTAAATTTGTTAAGGGGCAACATATCCTGTTAGTTCAAATATATGTAGATGATATTATTTTTGGATCAATTAACCCCAAACTTTGTGAGAAGTTCTCTAAGTTAATGCAAAGACAGTTTGAGATGAGTATGATGGGAGAATTATCATTCTTCCTGGTCTCTAAGTCAAACAGTTCAGCAATTGTATATTCATCAATCAAACCAAATATACCAAGGAGCTACTCAAAAGATTTGGTATGGAAACTTGCTCAACTGCTTCAACTCCAATGAGTACATCAATCAAGCTAGATAAAGACGAAGGGGGAACGACAGTTGAGGTAATAATGTATCGAGGTCTGATCGGATCGCTGTTATATCTTACAGCGAGCCGGCCTGATATTATGTTTCAGTCTGCATGTGTGATAGATTTCAGTCTGATCCTAAGCAATCTCACTTTTTTGCTGCTAAGCGTATTCTTAAATACTTGAAAGGATCTCAGAATGTCGGTCTCTGGTATCCCAAAGATCCAAATTTTAATTTAATTGGATATTCAGACGCTGACTATGCAGGGTGTAAGATCGATCGCAAGAGCACCAATGGAACTTGTCAATTTCTAGGTGAAAGATTGATCTCGTGGTTTAGCAAGAAGCAACCATCAATTGCCACATCCACAGCTGAGGCAGAATATCTCGCCGCTGGAAGCTGTTGCGCTCAAGTGCTATGGGTTCTACATCAGCTCAGAGACTATGTCATTGAAGCTGCTGAGTCTCCGATCTTCTGCGACAACAAAAGTGCAATTGCTATAACGTATAATCCAGTCTTGCACTCTCGAACGAAGCATATTGACATCAGACATCATTTTATTCGAGATCATGTTGTCAAAAAGGAGATTCGGATCGAGTATATTTCAACAGACCAGCAAGCTGCAGACATCTTCACTAAACCACTCCCTGAGGCTAAGTTTAATTATTTTCGTCAAATTCTTGGTTTAATAGATTTATCTTAATATATTTGACGATTGCTTAATTTTGTTTTTAAAGAATTAATGTTAGCACATATCGAAAATACAATGGTCAGAAAGATATAGACCGGTCCGGACTTTCAGACCGATCTCTATTAATCTGATATTATCCTATGATCTGTTTTAAAATACTATCAGTCTTTAACATAGTAACATTTTAACAGCCCAGACATATCGTAATTTTAACCGCCTTACTATTCTCCCATCTTGACCGTTAAAATTTGAATTTTAAAATATTAGTCATTGAGATACAGACACGTGTCTGTCATCTCCTATTTATCAGGCTGTACATTTCATTTAGCCTTTTCACTTTTCTCATTTACTGTTGTCTGATTATCCTTCTTCAAAATCTTTCCATCTTCTCTACATGCATTACAATCACTCAAATGTCAACTATCACTCACAACTCTTTGTCTCTTGAGTTTGATACGATTTACAGGGACGAAGACTCAGATATGGTGTCCATATTCAAATCCCTGGAATCTTCAAGCTTGAGGAGATTTCTGGAATGTGGAACGGTGATATACGAATCGGAGATTAGAGAGATTTTCTCCAACGTCGTTTCCCACAAGATGTACATCTCTTCCTCCGTCAAAGGAAAAACCATTGAAATCTTTCAGGCGACGCTCTCAAAGACCTTTGGGCTTCCTACCATTGGAATGTCTGACTTTGGTCAGATATCTCAGGCCACCCTTGAAAACTTTCAAGGCCGAGTATCCATATTTGGACAGAATCTGCAGCCATCATTAAAAAAAAAAGAGATGATGTTCCATTTTCAGGTTCTATGTGATATTGTTGGCAAACCATTGCTAGGCAAGGCTGGCAGCTTTGATGCAGTCACTTCTAAAAAGTTCAACGGCTATTTATTGAAGCATTTAATGATGCATTTAATGCTGAAAAAGACCAAGGACTGAAGATTACCTCAAATGGTAAATAGACAAAGGAGAGTCTATCTGACAAGCGCCGAAAGAACAGACCAGAAGGGAAAGTTCCTAAAGAAGCAGACTGAAGCTTGTTCAGACATTGACCAAAGAGAAGGGTTGCACAGAAAAGGAAATATTGTAGGTGATATAAACGACTATATAAGGATGCAAATAAAATGCTCAAGACAGATTTTTAATGATCAATGAAGAGACTGAACAACACAAGCTTACAAGTCAAAACATTCTTGAGCATAACCATCGCATAAAGATTTTTATCTTACCAGTCTGCTCAAAGTTTTTATAGCACATCCTATTGTAATATTTGATCATCTAAAGGATCAATTGTGTGTAGATTAATTCACTATATCTTATGTATTTGTGCTATAATAGAAGAGTGAAATTTGATTGTAACTGTCAGACGGATTGTGTCTGAACAGATTGAGAGACTAGGAGTTTCAGTCTGGTAGTGGGGTAAATCCAGCTGAATCGGGGTTGTACAAGTAGTTGTATTACTCAAAGTCTTTTAGTGAATCATTCCTTGATTGGGAGAAGGGGAGACGTAGAAGGATTTGCCTTCGAACTTCCAGAAACATATCATGTCTACTTATACCTCGCACTGCTTTTCATTTCATAAGCTATCAACCGTTCTTACTAGCTAAGAACAGACCGTTTCCGCACTCTCATTTCAGTGGTCTGTTCTGCTTTAGTATTGATTAAGAAACAGATTCCATTCACTAACCTGAGTGAGATCAATAAAGATTAATTTTTAGAGGAGTGTTCATTCACCCCCCTCTAAACACTCCTTTCCGATCCTAACACAACAAATTTTTGATATCTAGAGATGTTTTCAGGGGGATATTTTCCCTTTTACTAATCATTCTCATGTCCAACACTCACCAATTTTTCCACAGACACATCCTCATGTTGATGACATTGAACCAATCATCTCTGAACCTTCTCCACCTTTGCCACATCTGACATACCCAATTCCACCGGATGTTCTACAAGACAAACCAAACCACCAATATGGACTCAAGATTATGTATGTTCTGCTACATCCAATGGTCAATCATCATCTACCCCCTGTCGTGTTTCCAATCATGCTAACTATGATCGTTTGTCATCTTTTTATAAGTCTTTTCTTGCTTCCATATCTCAAATCTCTGAACCTAGTTCCTATAAAGAAGATGCTACTGATCCTAAGTGGCAGAAAGCAATGGTTGAGGAAATTGCAGCATTGGAGGCAAATGGAACGTGGACGATTGTTCCACTACCCGAGGGCATGAAAACCATTGGCTATCGTTGGGTTTACAAACTCAAATATAATTCTGATATGAGTATCAATCGACACAAAGCTCAGCTTGTCACGAAGGGATACAGTCAATAATTTGGTCTTGATTATCAAGAGACTTCCTCGCCCCTGGTTAAAATAGTTACTGTCCGATGCCTCATTGCCATATCAGCTGCTAAGAATTGGAATCTTCATCAAATGGTTGTCACAAATGCATTTTTGCAAGGTAACTTGGATGAAGAAATATATATGACTATACCTCTAGGTTTTGTGAATCATAAAAGAGGCCATACCTGCCGTTTATTAAAGTCTTTGTACGAGCTAAAATAGGCCTCTCGGCAGTGGAATTCCAAGTGTTGTATTGTGCTTGTTCAAGCTGGTTACACTCAATATGTTCATGATTACTCCTTATTTGTTAAAAAGATTGGTGATCGTATTACTCTTTTATTGGTTTACGTGAACGACATCGTTATAACAGGGAAGAATGAACAAGATATTGTTGACTTGAAATGTTATCTTCATGCCAAATTTTCCATCAAAGATCTTGGTCCTTTAAAATATTTTTTAGGTATCGAAGTCGCTCATTCAAAGCTTGGCATTTGTCTCAATCAAAGAAAATACACCCTTGAGCTCATATATGATGTGGGTCTAGCTGGATGCAAGCCTTACAATACTTCTATGGAGCAACATCTTTGCTTTACCACTCACGACTTTGATGGTAGTAAGTCTGCCAAATCAAAGCCTTCTACGGATGATCCTATTCTCCAAGATCCCAAGTATCAAAGGTTGGTGAGACGTCTCTTATATTTGACTATTACTCGTCCAGACATTTGTTTTGCTGTCCAGAACCTAAGTCAATTTATGCATTCTCCAAAAAAATCTCACATGGCTGCTGATGTTCGAGTTCTTGCCTATCTCAAAAATTCTCCTGGCACAGGTATATTTTTCTCAATAGATTGAGATATTCAGCTCAGAGCACTCTGTGATTCCGATTGGGCATCATGTCCAATGGACAAAAAACCCATCATTGGCTACATATTTCAACTTGGGAGTTCTTCAATCTCATGGAAGACAAAGAAGCAAAATACTGTATCCCGATGCAGAATATCGTGCAATGGCCTCAGCCACATGCGAAGTAATTTGGTTGCGTGGACTTCTCATTGATATGGGTTTATCATTTCCTACACCTATGACCTTATTTTGTGATAATCAAGCTGCTATTTATCTTGCCGCCAATCCCCTATTTCATGAGACAACGAAGCATATCGAGATTGATTGTCATTTCATTCGTAAGAAATTGAAGAGCATGATCATTTATACTGCACACATTTCTACAAATTAGCAGCCTGCTAATCTCTTTACAAAAGCATTATCTCTTGATCAATTTCTTCTTTTATTGTCCAAGCTTAACATGTTAAATCTCATGCAAGCTTGAGGGGATGTTGATATATTATAAATTACATGATTTCTGAAGATCAATTAAGATAACCTTGAATATCAGACTTAGCTCGTTGGAAGAAGTCAAAGTTGTTGACAGATTTGTTGGGATTGCTTTTATTTGTTAGGATCATTAGATATATTAGTTAGCTG
Organism: Haberlea rhodopensis; assembly: GCA_907163345.1. Taxonomy (NCBI): domain Eukaryota; kingdom Viridiplantae; phylum Streptophyta; class Magnoliopsida; order Lamiales; family Gesneriaceae; genus Haberlea; species Haberlea rhodopensis. Next base: position 9,633,439 of record CAJQUN010000014.1, read on the forward strand.
AATAAATGGAGTTTCCAGTAGTAAATATTTTATCTATATAAGCAATAAGTAGACGTCATGTAGTTTCAAGTTTAATATACCAATAGATAACTTTTGCATTTCTCGATGCAATAGTAATTCTTTCCTATGTTTTGTTTAATCTGCATGTTTGAATAATCTTCATCATTTTAACATTATGCACTCCCACGATCAAGTTTTTGTGTTGCTTCAGTGACTCGCGTTACTATTAAACCTTTTTCGGTCTCCCCTTACTAGATTTATATTAGTCATTGATAATATTATGCAATTGTATTTGATGTTGTTTTTCGGCTATTTAGTTGTATCTTGAGCAATTGTGGCTGATTTTTCGTTGTATCTGTTTGTTTTATTAATATAATTCATTTTTCTAGATAAAAAAGGTAGTAGTTTCTCGTCAAATTTATTAAATTATGTTCCAAAAAATAGCGACCTTTTGAAAAAAATAGTGGACACACTTTATAAATAACTCTTAATTGTGGACACACTTTGTGTAGTATTTTGAAAAAATAATTTCTAATTAATTATTTTAAAAAACACAAATAATTCCACACATCAAAATCATATAAAAATTGTTTTTGTCGTATCAATATTATACATCAAGCATAGTAATCTGACAAAATCTTATCGACAATAAATAGAGCTCCTCACCAGGCTATAAATTCCGCCGAACAAAATTTCCAGTTTTCGTTTTGAATTAATATTTTTATAAAAAATATAAATTAATAAAAGATAATTTGCTATTAATAAAAAACTAGAGAACAAAAATGTACAAATGGAAAGTGGAAACACATGAACATATAAATCTTGGATTCTACGTTACTATGGACAAGTCAACATTTATAATACGTACCAATAATTTAATTTTTTTTAATGTATGCCAACTAATTAGTAAGCTGTAAAACAGTTTATATATATTTTTAAATTTAAATAATGAAACTCCATTTTTTTGTAACATTAATACGAATTATATTAATAAACTTACAAGTACAACAAAAACCGGCCATAAGCTACAAAAGACGACAATAACTGATAATACAACGACAATGACATATATCAAACGTGGATAATGACCAAAATACACATATTATGAAGTAAACTAGAGGGACGAAAGGTAAAGTGAGTCGTAACTGAACTACAAGACCGTGATCTGAGGCCTGTAGGGACAATTAGAGCCAAATCAGGTCCACTCAAACCATGTTGTCCAGCATATGATCGAAAGAGGGAACTCTCTTCCAAGAACTTTGAAGGAAACATAAGAAGATAAACGAAAGACATAAACTGATAAAATACCAACAATAAATACAACCCCTTAGAAAATGCCTTTATTATATAGAGATATTACAATTTTTTTTAAAAGTTGGATCAGTTGTATGAACTTTATGATGATGATTATTATTATTATTTGATGTCATATGACATATTGATTTCTCGGGTAAAATCCATTTATGAAGACACAAACCCTAAAATTGCCGAGCAGAAACTATACCGAAGAGATGCTTGTCGAACCCAGGATACTGATCAGCATATTCTCGAGCATCCTTTGCCCTCTTCGGGATTTTGGTCAAAGAGTAGCGGAAGACCCGGTCATAATTAAAACTGATTAACCGGCTGAGACGGAACGTGCTTTAATGGGGCGGATTTCTCGGACACGCTTGGCTCCCATCAAGCCACGATCAAAGGACATCATATGGCTGATTTTCCGCGAGTTAGTTACTAAGGGCAGTCCTATAAATACCCTCAGATAACTTCATAGAGGGGGTTGGATTTTTCTGGGCAAAAAGACTCCGAAGAGAGCAAGCTTGAGTCTGTTCGGTCTTTTTTATAATTTCTACAACATTAGTCGTGTAAGTCATTGAATAACTTTTTCTTGTGTCCAGATCATCTTGTAAATCAGTAATATTTATAGTGGAACTTTATACTGGACTGGGTCCCGTGGTTTTTCTCTCAATTCGAGGGTTTTCCACGTAAAAAATCTTGGTGTATTCCTTTTATTTTTCGTACACATTTATTTCTACCAAACACGTAAAATAACGGATCACATCATTGGCGCCGTCTGTGGGAATTTTGATCTAAGGCGTTGAAGTAGGACGAATTTTCTAAACAAAAAATAAATCAAAGGGCAAGATGGCCAGAGGTAAAGGCAGGGGGCAAGCTTCTAGGAGAAACGGATCCAATTCTCACCCATACATGTTCACTGAACCCGGAGAAGGGCCAGAAGATGCAGGATCATCTCAACATGTTCCTCAGTCATTTCCTGTTGGGGGAATTCCCATGGAGCATTTGACGGAAATGATAACCAAAACTGTGGGAGAGATTATGAAGCAATTTATGGGCCCCCCCAGAAACAAGAAAATGTACAAGACGAAGAGGGGGAAGAATTGGCTTCTCGGCAGGAACCTGAAAGAGAGCCTGAAAGAGAACCTGAAAAAGAGCCTAAGGAAGTTAGACCTGTTTCTAGTCATTTGAATGAAGAAGCTGATAAAGCTTTAAATCGCCAAATGGAAGAGCTGAAAAGTGAGCTGCAGCAGATGCGTAATAGGATGGAAGGACGTCTGTATCCTCCGCAGAGGAGTACTCCATTTGCCTCCCATGTGGTTGATGATCCTTTGCCCCCAAATTTCAGGGCTTTAAATGTGGGAAATTACGATGGTGGTACAGATCCCGAAGAATATCTGTCTCGATTTGAAAACGCTTCGCTTCTTCATCAACTTACGGATGGAGTGAAATGTCGGGTTTTCCTGACCACATTATCGGGAGCAGCGCAAGCATGGTTTAATCAGTTGCCAGCAAGAATCATAGACTCTTTCCCGGAGTTTAGTTCTCTATTTTTGCACCAGTTTGCAAGCAGCCGGAGTTGCAAAAGAACAGCTCTTAGTCTATTCGGGATTAAGCAAGCGGAGAAGGAATCTCTTCGAGATTTTCTGAAAAGATTTAGTCATGCATGTCTTGACATTCCGCATGTCACCTCGGAAATACTAATCAGCGCGTTCACTCAAGGATTAAAAGAAGGAGACTTATTTCGATCTTTGGCAAAAAAGCCACCTTCTGATTATGATGAATTGTTGGGAAGAGCTTCTAAATACATTAACCTGGAAGAAGCCCAAAGGATGAAGCAAAGAAGAGATGGCAAAACTGGGGAAGAGGTAAACAGAAAGAATAAACCGGTGGAGCCAGTCAAAAGAAGTTTTGACCAATTTCTACCGATGAGACCCCATCGGGAAGTAGCAATGAATCAGAGTATGCCGAAGAGAGGGCGGGGTGGACCTCATAGGGGGGGACCTTTCCGAGGAACAATGATCCGAGGAGGGTCCTTCCAAGGAAGAGGATATCGAGGAGGGGGGTTTCGAGGTGGAAGATCTAACGAGTCTGATGGAGGGCGAGGATTTAACGAGGAGTTCAAAGACAATAATTTCACTCCTAGAATTAATATAAATCCTGGAAGAGGAGCACCGCAGCCAGTCCCTTGGTCAGCTCGAGGAGAAAGAGTAGAGGGAGCAGAGGAAACCTTGAACAATATTCCGAATCGGGGAACTATACACATGATAGCTGGAGGAACGTCGGGAGGAGATTCGAACAGAGCAAGAAGGAATCACGCCCGGAGGCTTCAAGTGCTATCTGTTGACCCCAGTCAAGTACATGAGGGTCCGTCTATATCTTTTGGGCCTGCAGATCTGCAAGGAGTTCATTTTCCTCACGATGATGCATTGGTTATCTCTGCCACAGTGGCTAATTATAATGTGCAGAGGATTTTCGTGGACACAGGAAGCTCGGCGGATGTACTTTTTCTTGGTACGTTAAGCCAAATGAACTTAGGAAGCTTACCTATATCGAAAGTGAATACGTCCTTGCACGGGTTTGCAGGGGAAGTCATAAACCCGATAGGGCAAGTGTCTCTACCAGTTACAATTGGTGAAGCATCAAGGATCAAAACAAAGATGATAAATTTCCTCAGTGTGGATGCACCATCCTCTTACAATATAATATTGGGAAGACCAGCCCTAGCTGTTTTTGAAGCCGTTGCCTCCACCTATCATTTAATCATGAAATTTCCAGTAGGCGAGGAGGTGGGGCAAGTAAGGGGTGATCAAAGCTCGTCTCGGAAATGTTATGTGCAAGAGTTAAAGCAAGAAAAAGAGCAGAATAACGAAGGAAGAGAACGAAGGGGAAATGAAAAGAGGAAACGGGGCGAGGAAGAACGAATAACACCCGAAGAGGAGTTCCTCAACATCGAGCTGGGTCACCCTACTCGAGTTACTAGGGTAGGATCCCAGCTTGATCCAGAATTACGAGAAAAAGTGATTAATTGTTTGAATCAGCATGTGGATGTATTTGCATGGAGCACATCTGATTTAAAGGGAGTTAAGCCTGAGATTGCCGAACACCGCCTCAATGTAGACCCTAATGTTCGAGTAATAAGGCAAAAGAGAAGGCATTTTGGACCAGAAAAAGACGCTGTCATTGCCAAGCAGGTAGAAGAGTTGTTAAAAGCAGGCCACATTCGTGAGATCGGCTTCCCTACATGGCTTTCGAATGTAGTGTTGGTACCTAAAGCTGGTGATAAATGGAGAATGTGTGTGGATTTTAGGGATGTGAATAAGGCATGTCCCAAGGATTGTTATCCCTTGCCCAGGATCGATCAGCTTGTAGATTCTACTGCTGGACACGAGCTGTTATGTCTCATGGATGCCTATCAGGGATATCATCATATCCCTTTGGCACAGGAAGATCAATCAAAAGTAAGTTTTGTAACAGCAGGGGGAACTTTTTGTTATGTAGTAATGCCTTTTGGATTGAAAAATGCTGGGGCCACCTATCAAAGGTTGATGGATAAAATGTTTAAAGAACAAATTGGTCGGAATGTGGAAGTGTATGTGGATGATGTCCTGATCAAAAGCCGAAAAGCCAAGGACTTGGTCAAAGATATGGAAGAAGTTTTCAACACTTTACGAAAATTTGGCATGAAATTGAATCCCGCAAAATGTACTTTCGGTATTCGTAGGGGCAAATTTCTAGGATACATGGTTACGGAAAGAGGTGTTGAAGCTAACCCGGAGAAAATCCAAGCCATACGAGAAATGAATCCTCCGAGGACATTGAATGAAGTGCAGAGATTGGCAGGAAGAATAGCGGCATTGAGCCGATTTATATCCCGATCAGCCGATAGAAGCTTGCCTTTCTTCAAAGCATTAAGGCAGGGAGTCAAGTTCGAGTGGAATGACCAGTGCCAAAAGGCCTTCGAGGATTTGAAGGATTATTTGGCTCAGTTACCATTAATAAATAAGCCTGAGCCCAAAAAAACACTTCTCGTGTATTTATCGGTTGCAGAAGAAGTCATTAGTTCCGTGCTAATCAGAGAAAAATCAGGACAACAGCAGCCTGTATATTATGTCAGCCGAGCCCTGCAAGGAGCCGAGCAGCGATACCCTGAAATTGAAAAGTTGGCCTTAGCTCTGGTCACCACAGCGAGAAGACTTCGGCCATACTTCCTGTCTCACCCTATCATGGTAGTAACAAACACTCCTTTGGGTAGGCTTTTATCCAAATCCGAAATATCAGGGAGGATGGTAAAATGGGCCACAGAGCTGAGTGAGTTTGAGGTCACTTATCAACCCCGAACTACAATTAAAGCACAAGCTCTGTCAGATTTTCTGGTAGAAGTCACCCATACCTCGGAAGAAAAAGAGTGGAGTTTGTTTGTGGATGGATCATCTACTCGATTGGGAAGTGGAGCAGGTGTCATACTCATTAGTCCTGAAGGGGAGGAAGTCAGGGTTGCCGTCCAGTTTGGATTTTTATCCTCAAACAATGAAGCTGAATTTGAAGCTATCATTTCAGGTCTCCAAATAGCATTGGACGCTGGAGCCATGAAGATAAAAGCTTTTATGGACTCGATGCTAGTCGTTCATCAAGTGAAGGGGATATATAAGGTGAAAGAAGAAAAACTTCGAAAGTATGTAGAAAAGGTGCGGGCGATGATAGCTCAATTTCAAGAAGTGGAATTGATGCAGATACCAAGGTTGGAGTGGGCGAGCAAAAAAGAAAAATCTTTTCCAATTTTTTATGGAATAGGGGTAATTTTTAAGAAAACCCATCCCTGTTCGGGAAGAAAAATAAAAAAGCCCGATCTCTTTTCGGTTTAATTGAAAGAAGCAATGAAAGAGTTCGGGAGTCGGGGAAAAGCCGAGAAAGGATAGGACTATGTAGAAACCCGCCAACAATCGATAACTGTTGGGGAACAACTGACTTAGAGAAATGGCAAAGTAGGAAGCAACATCTACAAAGAAAGAAGGGATAGGAAAGCGAAGTCCCCCTCGAAGTTGGTCTAAGTAGAAGGGAAAATAACCCACGGGAGGCAAGTGGGGGCGAGATCCGGGAGGGGGAACAATAATAGATGTCCCCTCTGAAATCCCCCATTTAGTTTGGATACTGGATATGTGCCGTTGCGATTTAATCCCTGATTCAAATATCTCAAACCAAGGAACGCGGGCTTTTATCAGATCCTGCTCTGTCGCAGCCTGAAGCTCCTCTCCACGAGCGTCAGGGGTTGTCGACGAGCTGGAAGTCTCCTCACTATCAGAGGAAGAAGAGTGTCGAGGAGAGGGACCCAGGATACCCTCTTCCTCGAACATGTCTATAGTCTTCGAAATATCGTCAGAAGAAGACATACTCGATGAATGGAAAGAAAATAAGTATGGAGGAAAAGATTGGTCGGACGTCTAAAATGCTAGCTCGGAAGCAAACTGCAGTAAAGTAAGTTAAATTCGCAAAATGAACGAGTATTTATAGTGGGGTGCCACTGGAACAGTCGTTAAATCATCACCGTTCAAATAAAAACCCATGAACGGTTATAGATGTGCTTTGGGAAACGAAACGTCGCGAGATTTTTGAAATTTTCAGGCGGGAAAATTAGGCGGTTAAAATATCCCGAGCATATCAGGATTTTACCCGAAGACAATAAACCAAGATTTCACTACTCTCATCTTGCTTTACTTTGGGGGGGTGAGGTGATGTCATATGACATATTGATTTCTCGGGTAAAATCCATTTATGAAGACACAAACCCTAAAATTGCCGAGCAGAAACTATACCGAAGAGATGCTTGTCGAACCCAGGATACTGATCAGCATATTCTCGAGCATCCTTTGCCCTCTTCGGGATTTTGGTCAAAGAGTAGCGGAAGACCCGGTCATAATTAAAACTGATTAACCGGCTGAGACGGAACGTGCTTTAATGGGGCGGATTTCTCGGACACGCTTGGCTCCCATCAAGCCACGATCAAAGGACATCATATGGCTGATTTTCCGCGAGTTAGTTACTAAGGGCAGTCCTATAAATACCCTCAGATAACTTCATAGAGGGGGTTGGATTTTTCTGGGCAAAAAGACTCCGAAGAGAGCAAGCTTGAGTCTGTTCGGTCTTTTTTATAATTTCTACAACATTAGTCGTGTAAGTCATTGAATAACTTTTTCTTGTGTCCAGATCATCTTGTAAATCAGTAATATTTATAGTGGAACTTTATACTGGACTGGGTCCCGTGGTTTTTCTCTCAATTCGAGGGTTTTCCACGTAAAAAATCTTGGTGTATTCCTTTTATTTTTCGTACACATTTATTTCTACCAAACACGTAAAATAACGGATCACATCATTATTATTATTATTATTATTATTATTTGGGTTGGTGTTTTCACGTGGATCAAAGTAATTCTAGGGTTGAGATGTTCCGAAACGCAAAGTACAATCCATTTATAATCAATTTTACAACTATTTCCGGAATTTTTATAATTACAATCTAATAATAATAACGGAAAATTACAAAAAAAAAACATCCTATGTTTTGGTTCAAATTTTACTTTGCAACTATTATTTCAAAAATTACAGTTTTACATCATCAACTTTCATGAATTGTAATCATTTGCATCCTATTAAATCGATTTTGTATTTTCATCAAAGATTTATAGCCACATTCCATCACCCCCTTGCATATTTAAATTTAGATCCTCTTAGGCTGGTTATTATAAAAAAAAAAGAATATTTTGGGTATCAAAATTCCCTAGTTGTTTGATTTCGAAAAATAGAATTTTGACACCCCAAATATCTATTTTAGTTTTTTTTTTAAAATAATTGCAATAACTGTCTTAATAGACTCTAAGTTTGAATATGTAAGGCGATGATGGAATACAGCGATGAATTTTCGATAAAAAACACAAAATCGAGCCATGAAGATGCAAAGTGTTACAATTCATGAAAATTGAGGATGTAAGCAGTAATTTTTCAAACAATGGTTGCAAAGTGAAATATAGACCAAATTATATGATTTTTTTGTAATTTTCCCTAATGGTAATTACAATCGAAATGAACCTCGCTTCGACGATCAACTGAATGCTATACATGTACTAGTGTCCCACAATATATCGTTGATGAATTATATATAGACATCCTCTAATTTAAACAATTAAGAATTTTCCCATCTAGTTTAAAAAATAACGTTTATTCTACCGAAAATCTATTAGTTATTATTCAAACCAGAAGAAGCGACTACTAGAACCATAGTATTATGATAATAATGTTAGTCGAGTAACATTTGGTAGGAAATTCGTTTAAGTGGAATACTTAAACACATACGAGATCAAACATAAATAATAGATGCATAATAACGATCTCCAGTGAAAATATGCGCATTCATAAATGAATTATTATTATTAATCTAATAAGCTTATATCAGATTACTATCAAAACGTAGTGTTTCGGTTGGTGAGATTTAAAGTATAAGTGAGACCACTCTTCCTATAATTTTAAAGCTCGAATTATATAATAATAATATTATCTATTTTCTCCATTAAATATCTTTCCGATGTATTAATTATTAGTAGGGAAAATCACAGAAATCATCCAATAGTTTAGTCCAAATTTACTTTGTAATTATTGTTTGGAAAATTACAGTTTACATACTCATTTTAATAAATTATAACACTTTGTATCATCTTTACTCGATGCGATATTTTTATCAAACATTTATCTCCGCATTCCATCGTCATATATCCTCAAAATAATTGTTTTAAAATCTGCAACAACTAGCTGAAGAGATTATATGTTTGAAGATGTAAGATGGTGATGAAATGCAGCGATTTTTGATAAAAATATCAAACCGAGTAAACTGTTACAATTTATAAAAGTTGAGAATATAAACTATAATTTTTCAAATAATAATGAAATCGTGAATTTTTCAATAGTTTGGATTATCGATATACAACAAAAGAATTCTGAAAGCAAATTTAATATATGAGTGTTAATCACATTTGTCATTGTAATTACAATTCAAAAACGACTTTATGATAGAAAATGCGTTGACCATAGACTGCGATATTGCGAGGACTAAAAAATCCACCCATCAATTTACATACAGTTTACTTTAAATTCATGGGTTTTTTAAAAAATAACCCATTTAAAAAAATTTGGACAAAACAACTCGAAATATAAAAAAATTACAAATTGACCCGACTGAAGACGCCAATTGAGTTCGTATGTCCAACTTACAAAGTTGGACACGCCAACCAAGATGGCGTGTCCAAAACCTATTTTATTTATTTTTTATTTTTTAAACTTTTTTTTAAAAAAATAAACTCAAAATTTAAAAATATAATATAAAAATTATGTCTCACATTATCAGATAAACTGCAAAAATCGCGTCCATATTTTTGAATTTTAGTTAACACTTTTTTATTATAAAATTCGAAAAGATAAGTATGCAAGAATTGAAGTATTGCATCACCATGAGGATATTGATTCCATTCGTTGGTTTGAAGTGGAACCATATGCTGTATTTCACATCATCAATTGTTAAGATGAAGGTGGGGTAAATATATAAATTTTATGTTGAAAAAATTTAAATTTGTTCCTCGACGGTCATCTGTGCCGCAAAATAGTCGTTCTGTTCGGCGAAGGCCGTGAAAATATCTGCATTAGCATAGAACTTTACCATGGCAGTTGTGGTTCCCGTTCTGGCCATTTCGTGACCCTACATGCCATGGTAAATTTTCATGCTAAAACACATATTTTCACGACCGTCACAGAAGATAACGACTATTTCTCTTAACAATTGAATATGTGAAGCACAGTACATGGTTCCACTTCAAACCAACAAATGAAATCAGTATCTCTGTGACAAAACATTACTCCAATTCTTGCATATTTATCTTTTTCAAATTTTATAACAAAAAATGTTAACTAAAATTTGAAAAATATCGACTCATTTTTTAAAATTTTTCTGATAAGGTGATACCTAATTTTTATATATATATTTTTTTAAAATTTTGGGTTTTTTTTTTAAAAAAAAGAGGTTAGACACATCAATTTGATTAGCATGTCCAACTTTCAAATCTTCTCGGATCAATTTATATTGTTAATCTAGAGTAAATATTATACACACTAAATAGCTTTTTAAATAGTTTTTTTGTTTATTTAATCTCTCAAAATAGTTTTTATGTTTTAAATTTTCTAAAACTTAATGTATTTTAATATTTATTTTTTCTATTTTAGTAATCATATATTTTTTAATTGGACGAAGGTAACCTTATAAAAAACTTGATAATAAGGTCTTTGTCAAGTGGTTGTCATATATTTCTCATCGTAAAACGTCTTGGATTTGATTTCGCCCCACCCAGATTAATTTTTTTTAAAAAAATAAAAACTTATAAAAAAACTATTGAAAAAATCTTTAAAAACAATATAACATATATATGCAATATAAATGCAACATTTCATTAAAACAAATAAACTGCCAAGAACAGATAATCAACCAATCAGATTTGAACACAATAATGGATTCCTTTTCTGTAATTATGACGAAGTACAGTGGCTAAGTTGTAAATATGTAAACCCTAATAATCGTTGGTGGGACCCATAAGTTGTTAATATTTCCATAGCATTTTAGCCAATAGGATTAACACATAAAATGTGGCAAATTCTGATTCTTAATTTTTTTAGTCTTATTATATTATAATGACTAAACATCTTAGTGATATAATAATTTTATAAATCCAAAAATACCCATACTATTATATGCTAAATGATCGTAAGATCCTTGCTAATTTGAATAACTACAATAACATCAAAAAAATATTTGGGAAAGTGTTAAACTACAAAATCAATTTTAAAAAAAGTTTATTACATCTCAAAAGCAAAAATTAAAAATTAAATTTATAATTACCAGCTCATTTTACAAAACAAATATTGTATATTCACACAACGTGTGCAACGAAGCACTAGTATTAATAAGGACTCATCAAAATTATATTTCCATGATTTTGGCCATTTATAATAAATGAAAGATTTGATTTATTCACCTAAAAATATAAAATTTAATATTTTGACAGTGTGGTAGTTTCAAAAAATGACACCGAGTAATAGTTATAAATCATATTTGACAACGATGTCTTATTTTTCAATATAAGAGGTCTCGGATTCGAGTCATTCACTCTCTAAAAAAAATTATAAATCATATATATATATATATATAATATCATTATTGAAAAGAGAGTAATGATGTCAGCATTCTAATGTGTCTTGAATGTAATGGTGGTCGTAATGCATCCACAATTTGCATTTACGCTCATTTATCATGACATGTCTTTTTTTTTTATATATATATATATTAGGGATGTGGACTATTGTAAATATTTTTGGACCACTATCCGGACTCGAACTCGAGTCGTCCTAATGAGGACACAAGTCTTTACCATTCATCTAAGGTTGAATGTTCATAACATGTCTTTTATGCATTTTTTGTTTTGATACAGGGAGTCAGGGACAACATCCATTGGGTACATTCATATCAATGATGATGATGTTTCTAACGACAATATATTTAAGAACAACATTAAACTAACAATATTCTTGCTTAATAAAATAGAATATAGTATAAATAGTCTATATAAAGATAAATTTTTTTTTTTTTTGATCCACGTAACTCGAACCGCATCATTAAAATTTTATTATTTTGCTATTATTGTGTCTTTCATATTTTTTACTTGAAGCATATTTCTAATAATTCATATTTAATATAGTAATTTTCTTAATTTAAAATCTCAAATTTTTAAAAAACTATATATACTGATGTCCTTTGCACACACAATATTTGTTAAGACGTGAAATTAAAAAACCAAACTCTAATTCGACCTAATTAATTTAAAAAAATAATTTTATTTTGATAAATTTAATTAGCGACTCATCGACTATGTCAAATTTAAACTCTAATATTAATATATTACATAATAAAGATTATATATTTATCATAAAGAGATATAATTAGTTTATGAAATATGAAAATAGTTGGAACACACAAGCAAACCACATAAATATAATATAATAGATACAATATATTATTCGCGTAGCTTCCAAAAAATACTGGTTGGAAATACTTATATACACCCGATTTGTATCCCACTTATATACCATTCAATATTAAGACATAATATTTTTCAAATATAAAATATATAAAACAACATATCAACCATTTTTGAGTTGGTTCACATGTGGAACCGATCATATAAGCAATTTCCCATACAGGTGGGCAGTTTTTACATATGATATTAATTTTTCATTGATGAAATCTGAACCCAAAAGCTAGAAAGGTGGAAAGAATATATAGAAATTCCCATCTCCTTTTCATTTCCACAAAACCCACAAATTGATTTAACTGAAACCAATTAAGAAATCTTACATAGCTTTTATGTCTGAGGTTGAGAGAAAAGAGTGGAAAAAAATCACAGAGAATGTAAAGAGACGGATGTTGACAAATTTCATGTCACAGAAGGTCGTTTGTTAGTGTGAAGATTTCTTATCTGGGATCTCTACAATTCTCTCTCTAAAATAAAATATAATAATGGGGTTTTGATTGTACAGTAGTAAATATACAGTTGCAAGAATCCTTTTTTGTATGTACTCTCTCTCTCTCTCTCTCTCTCTAGTTTCTTGCTTTCTATGTTCCCCTTAGTATCGAGGGGAGAGAGAGTGGCCCAGCAGATCGAAATCTAAAATATTTTTGTTAAGTTTGATGAGGATCTGAGGTTCTTCAATGGAGTTACCGAACCAGTCACTTCAATGTTTCATTTGACAATTATTAGTATTACTTTGTTCCATGTGTTTCAATTTTTTTCCCTATTTTGGTCGGCTTTCTTGAGAGATATTTATATAGTGTAAAAGCCTCTGAATTGGGCATGATATTGAGTTCTTGTTTTCTGGGAAATACTGTTGGATGATACAATTTTATGAGGGTTCTTGAGGAGAGGTGGTTAGAGGATGTGGGTCTGAGGTAATTATGTATACCTTTCATTTAGTTTTAGTGTTTTTATGCAGAGATTATCTTGGTTCTGACCACGGCATAAAGGAAGATAATATTTATTTCATTTTGGGTTATGATTTGTTATGATTAATACCCTGGTTAGTTGACTCATTATTGTTTTCAAATTATGCATTTGAGTTCTGTATATTTTTGGTTGGCGAGAACGATAGGATTTTGTGGATTTACTTTTGGATTGATGCTCATGTATTTGAGCCTTTGAGGTGTTCTGAATTGATTACTTCTTGTGGTACTTGGTTTTGATGTGTGGTTATTTGTTTAGGATCTGGTTAGCATGCTTTAATATAGACAGTGAAATTTTGTGCAATTTTGGCTTCTAAATTTTTTCCCTTTATTAATCTTTGTTGGTTATTCTGATTTTCGTTGATGTGTGTGAAGAAATATCTGCAGCTGTGTAGTACTTATATAAATTGCTCCAATTTTCATGGTTTCTCCAAGTACAAATTGAATTTACTTAATCAAAGAAGGCTACGTTGTGACATGCTTTGCTAAGTACGGGTATTATTTTACGCCACAAAGTCTGTTCTCGTAGTGGGAGAATGACCTCATAAACATTTGTAATTCTAAGGCTTGCTACATTGTGTTATTTACTTGTTGGGCAATATTTGATAGCCCAAATTATAGTTTTGAAATTGTGAAATATCAATCTTTTGATTGGGATTTCTCAGAGTGTGAGATATTGCATTACATTGGTCGTGAGAGAATCTCAATTTTTTGAGATTTTCCTCAAAAGATATTTCTTCACCTCATAGAACCATTAGATTGATGTGATGCAATATCCATGGATTTTCATAGCCAGTATCTCATAAATATAATGTCTATTTAAGCAGTCATTATATTTTCAACTACGAGCTGGCTGTAAGTGCTCTATTTGATTCTTTTTCAATTACTCTCAAACATGTTTTCCCATTTGTTTTTCTCAGATGATATGATATCCATTTCGTAATATGAGTCTCACGGACCGTAGACATCATTTTAGGCACCCTGGACATGTGTGGGCATATGATTGGCATTTGCTTACAAACAACTTACTTTGCCTTTTTTAAGCTTATTTATCTAGTCAAGTGAGAGGATCACATTTAGATCCCATAATTCTTTCTAGGCTACTTGAACCAATGATAATTGAGCTAGTACGTGCAAGGTGCTTCCCATTTGTCTACCTTGTCTCAGCATTGCACCCCTGTACAAGAAAAGATTCCTCGTATTTACTGCTAAATCAAGAAAAACTTTATCATCCTCGTTATTTCATTCATATACGAGTCAGTGATGGAATGACGTCTCCTTAAATTTCCGCCTCGCTTTGAGGGAAGTAAAATTCTTTTATTTCCTGGAAGAACTTAGAGCATGGTCTTGATTCCCTAAAACCGTCATGCTCCTTGCATTTGATTTATATTCCTCTCCCTAAAGCAAGTAGCCATGTATGCTCAAAGGTTCATGCTTGCATAACACAACCATACCGTTCTCTCAAAAAAAAAATATGATAGGTTAAGTCAGAGTTATGTGAGATATTTAATATAATGTTTCTACACTTGTCCTGTTCCATTACACAATTTGTTTATACTGCGGAAGTATAACCAATAAATTCAATACAGATTTTACCTAATTTCAGAAGCCAAAATCCTGGATTTGTGCTCTCCACTCTATGAATGCCTGATCTAATATGGTTTAAGTCGCATTGATTGACCTCCTTTATAACATCTGAATTAATTTCCGCGGCAATGACCATGAAATTATTGCATGTCTATCAAATTGTACGTATTGTTCACTTGATTATTCAAATTGAAAACAGCACAAGATCGTCTCAATTTGTGTTTACGGTCTATAACCTGAGCGTCTTCCCCTCCATTTTTTTTTCCATTTTGGTTCCAGCTCCCTTGGTTTTTCTCACAATTTCACAAAAACTTGATGGTCCGTTGATATTTGACACACCATCCTGGTGCAGGTTAAAAGCCCAAATAGGAAGTTTGTGGTTGTTTTGATTTCATTATTTTGGTTTGTTTAAGTATAAATATTGTCATCCAGTTGTGACTAAAAAGCCTTTGGATGGTAGATTTTTCAATTTCAGTGGAAAAAATAGATTACTAATTTTTGATTTTCTGGTTAATGTCATGTTTGAGGTGTTGCCTTCAAACCTTGCACGCATTTAATAAAAATGCTTTTAATTGGGAAACCAGACTCTCTTTCTTGTTTTAGCAGCCTTGGCTGGTGTCATGTTTGTGATACTGTAGTTTGCAAAGCCGCTTTTATTGAAGTTAATTAATTGAACAATGTTGATCGTTATCAGTCATTTCTTTAAGTTTTGGAAGTTCTTAGCTGGATAACTAGCTGACCATCCATTCCATGTTTACATTTTGCTCTGTTCAGCTTCACTGGCGAATTATTGTTCTTAGTACATCGAATGCTTCGAACCCACTGTACTCGTAAAGATTAGTATGGCATTTATTTCTGGTTTCATATGTAAATTAACATTTTAAACAAGTGATAATGACAGTGAATAAGAAGACGAAATGTGTGTACTTTTCAACTTTTCAATGCATTATAAGAATGGTCCCTTTATTTCCAATTTTTGCCTTGTATCATTAAAAGTATCTTGCATATGACGGCAATTTGTCATATTCTTGAATCTCGGAAACAAGATCCTATTAGCTCTTTCTGTACATTTCATGGCACTATGAAATCTAGATGATAGAGAACATATACAAGAATGTGGAAATGAAAAATAATGTTCTATTGCAGGAATGGGAACAAAAGTACATTGCAAAAGCTGCTTGCCAGGATATTACTCCATGAGAGATCTCAATGAGGATTCTAGCAGTAGCAGTTGGCCTTTATTTTACGGAGACAATACAGTAACAAATGGGCAGTATTTCAATGGATTCATTCCGAGGACTATAATAGATGATCATCCAGGATATGAAAAGGATGCGTTGAAGCAGAAAATGCTTGAACACGAGACAGTTTTTAGAAATCAGGTAACGAGATTACAGTTTTATGTAATGTCCCTTTATCTCAAGCTCTCTGTGTAAATTTGGCAAATTTTATCCATTCTAAATTGTTTTTTAATTTGGCATCCAGGTACATGAACTCCACCGACTATATAGAATTCAAAGAGACATGATGGAAGAAGTGAAAAGAAAAGAATTGCATCAACGAGCTTCAATAGAGCCATCATCATCATCAAGCCTTCGGGGGTCTCAAAAGCCATTAGAAGATGCTCGAAAATGGCACGTTGGAGGCTTTCCTATGACAAATTCTGCTTATGGTAGAACGACTATTTTGGGGGTCGAGGTTGCTAACTCTCCCATGAGTTGTACTATTGGGAACGATACTCAGCCCAGTCAGCTTCCATTCAGGAATGGGTCTTCTTTAAAGGATCGTGAAGGTTTGGATTCAAGACCTTTGAAGGTGAGGAAGAAGATCTTTGATCTTCATCTTCCGGCTGAAGAGTATGCCGATGCTGAAGAAGGGGGAAACTTTGAGGACATTTCAAAAACTTCACCTAGAAGTAGCATGAAGCCAATTCCCGACAATCGAGCCGGTGTAAAGGTTTCCGATTGTTGTTTTAGGGGCTCGATTGGGTTGGCTGACTTAAATGAACCCTTTCAGTATGAAGAGTCAGTGGCTCCATCACATTTTAATTTCCACGGTTGTCATTCCACTAATGGAGACACAAAATGGATGAATCAGTCTGCTAAATCAAGTGCCGGACATCTAGGAGCAATACATGAGGGATTTTGGATAAACTCGTCTGTTGAAAGTAAAGTTAACGAGAGGGACCGGGTATCCCCCTTTTATAAAGCAGGTAAATGTTTGATGAAGTTTCTTGTTATTTTTCAAATTGATTCATCACTGTCCTTGTCAATTATGTAAGTTAAACTTTGTGTGAATTTATTTAAGATGGTCGGAGAAGTTTCTTTACTTGCTACTTCCCTACAGGACTACCCAGTAAATTGGGAGTAACATTTGAAATTAGTATATCATTCATATGAAACAACTTTGTCACCACAAATTTCTTTGTCGTGTGCTATTTTTCATGCAACTATGCCATGTTAATTACTGCTAATATTAATTAAGATACTGTCTCTTACAATCTTTCAGGATACGATAAAAGTAACCTTAATTCTATGAGTCAAGCACTGCAACAAGATGAGTTTCCTATGCTTAACCAGGCTAATCATCCTTCTGGATTATATCCGTCTGTTTGTAGTAGACAAGATCTTTGGAGAGATAATCCTCACCAGGGTGTAGATTTTTCAGAAAAAAGTCGTGATCATCTCTCTCACACATTCTCTAGTTCCCCTTGTTTTACCAGTTCGTGGACACATTCCGCCTCATCTTTGGCAAAGTCAAATAACGGCTTTGCTCAAAATATTACTACATTTGAACCTCCTTTCAATTCTGCTGCAGCAGTGGATAGAAGTTTTCAGCCATTTTCTCAGACTCGAGATGTGCCCTTTTTTGGTGGAAAGTGGCAAGTCGATGCGAGTTCTAGATTGAATCCAGGTTTAGAAAGTGAAGGAAAAATTGTGAATGGATTTTACCATGGGTCTGCCTCTGGATCCAAAGAGACACAAACTCTCTTGCCATCGACTGGCTTTGATTATCTGAAATACAGCAAGGATGATAAAGTAGTATCTGACCGCTCGACTAATCATGGATTTGGGATTTTTGCAAAGGTCAAATCTTATCATGAAGATTCAAAGCCTGCACTAGATATTAACTTGAATGAGGTGGTTTCAAGCTCACTAAACGAGCCAGTGATCGTGCAAGATCTCAATATGATTCATGGAAAGAATAAGCCAGAATATCATCTGCCAGCATTGCCTTGGCTTCGACCTAAGCCAGCTAATGACAGCAAAAGATGCTCGAGTTATGTTCCGGATTCTTCCAATCAATTGTGCCATAGTCGTGAGACAGTTGGAGATCTTAATCAACCGGTCACCGCTACAGATATGCTGGCTCCAAGTGATTGTCAGGTTATTAGGAAGAACGAAAATGCTGAGACTCAAAATGCCAAGAAAATTCTTGGGTTTCCAATTTTTGCAACGATTGCTCCAAAAGAGGAGCCAACATCCCATGTTTCCTCATCTACTATTGTCGATTATGCTACTGAGAACAAAATTGTCGGCACCAAAAGAGAGAACATAATAATTGATATTAATATAGAGTGTGACCCAGATGAGCAGATAGCTGATGAGGAACTGACTGTGGAAAAGCCAACAAAAAACACATGCTACATCGATTTGAACTCCTGTGTTAGTGATTGTGAAGATCCTCCCGTGCCTTCATTTGAAAGCAAGAGTAACAGTGTCAAGGTAACTTTGGAGATAGATTTAGAAGCTCCCGTTTTTCTTGAGAGTGAGGATGATGATGTCAAGGCCGAAAAAAACGTGCCAGACGATGTATCGTTTCAAGTATCAGAAAATAATGCTGAGCCTATTTACGATGAAGTTCTTCGAAATGCAGCAGATACAATGCTTTCCCTATCATCATCTTGTCCACATGTCAATATATCCGAAGCTTCCTTGACTGAGTGGCTCCTGTGGTTTGTAAATGCCATATCATCATGTGCAGTTGAACTCGAACACGTATCCGGTAAAGAATCACGAGCTGGAGTTGACTTCCCACAGCAAGAGTTTTCCAAGGAGACAGATGAATTTGAGTCGACGACATTGCAACTAGTGGAAACAAAAGAAGAAGACTACATGCCTAAGCCCTTTGTACCTGAAGTGCCAATAGAGGAAGACGGGGGAACCAGCAACATGTTAGCAGCCAGATCACGCAGGGGTCATTCGAGGCGAGGAAGGCAGCGAAAGGATTTCCAACGGGACATACTTCCTGGTCTAACATCTTTGTCGAGGCACGAAGTGACTGAAGATCTTCAAAATTTTGGGGGGATAATGAAAGCCACAGGCCATCAGTGGAATTCAGGATTGACACGAAGAAACGGCACCAGAAACAGTGGTGGTGCTCGAGGTAGGAGACGATTGGTGGTTGAAACTGTCACTACCAAGGTTCCAAGCACGATTTGTGCTCCATCGATGCCACAACAGAATGAAATCGAATCTGGTTTGGAGGATAGAAGCCTAACTGGGTGGGGAAAGACGACTAGACGCCCCCGTAGACAGAGATTTCCCGCAGGCAATCCCCCTACTGTTGCATCAACATAATACTGAGAAGACGCGCTGGTTTCTTGATTATTGACACATCCTTAGGGGTGGGGAATGGGGAATGGGGAATGGGGGGCATGTTTTATAATTTCAAGATCAAGGTTGTTGATTGTACTGTAAATGTCATTGTAGATCATAATTCGAGTCTTTCTTGTTTGCTGACTTTGGTTTACCAACTTGTATCATTTAGATATAAAGTTGACTCATTTTATCTCTGAGAATATATATACATCGTTGTTTTGAATACAGGCTGTCTGTCTTCCTGTGGCCAACAAGCACGATCCCCGACCTTAATACATAATTCGTTCAAATTCACATGTAAATTTGAAAAAAAATGTAAGATTTCTGTGAATTGAATTGTTAATCAGATCTTCTCATTTAGTGTGGTGGAACTCACCTATCTCTGCTGACAGCTGGACCCAACTTTCTCTTTTAAAGAACTTCGTAGCTTGTTAGGCAATGGTTGAGGGCTATACCCTCATGCTTTTTGTATTTGTTTCTGGGCAAATCTAGGGCTAGGGAGTCTTTCTAGCTCTTGCTCACGCATTTGGTACTTACGGAGGACTTGCTTTGCTTGCTTCCTCCCCTTGTGAGAATCGCCTACCGTTTGCGTTGATTTCACGTGTCAAATAATCATTTTTGGGCTATTTCATTTCACCTTAAGCCTCTTTTATTTCCTGCTCAGTAAGAGGAACTAGAAGTGACCTCATTTAAATATGCTTAAATAGTTAAATCTATGAAGTTTCCTCCATAGCTTTACCATGGTTCCCCTTGATCATGCTTCTTCCAAGAGTTCAGTATCATGTTTCATCCAAAAAGAGAAGAATTGAAAAGGCCCGCACAGCGACATTGTGCGCCCCTTATCGTTCTCGCTTAGTGTCTCAACCGCTGGGAAGGCAGGAGTAGAATCAAAGCCAATCGTCACGACGACCATCAAATATGAGATTGAGCTCCTTCTCAAAGATTGTTCACATGTCTAATTCCACCTATTTATAACATGAAAAAAATAATGTCCAAACAAATCCTCGAAATAAAAATCTTGTTCGAAAATCCATTCAAATAATCTTAATATCGAAAAACCAATAATATCAAAACTAACATGTATTTCTGAAAAATGTTATTTGAAAGAACACAATATTTTGACAAAAAACTTGCTTTGGTGAGAAAAATCTTTGAAATAAAAATTAATACTGAATATTTTGGACCATTTTCACATGTTTATATACTAATAATTTAGCTGATACCATCATCGGTTAAATTATATTTAAATAATTATACCCTGAAATTTTCAGGCTTAAGCTTTAAGCTATTAAACATAAATATACTACCTATACGCTAAGTCACATAATCCTCCTACCCCCCTCCACGCACTGGCGCTCCGGCCGCGAACTGGCGAACTGGGTGCGCGTGCGTCGCATTAATGCGAATTAAGAATTTCTAGTTCGCGCTTTAAGAATTTCTAGTTCGCGCTTTAAGAATTTTTAATTCGCGCACTAAGATTTTATAATTCGTGCACTAAGAATTCTTAATTCGCGCACTAAGATTTACTAAGTCGCGCATTAAGTTATTAAGTCTTGTTAATCCTCTTTAATTCTCCGATATTTGTTTTTTTGTAATTATAAAAATTTCTCCGATTTTGGATTTAGATGAATTTTCATGGTTTCTTCGGGTGGGTAAAAAATTTATATTATATGGTAAATAGATAGATAATAAATGTAATGAATCATGAAAAGACATAATAATATATGAAAGATTAAAATATGTGATAAAAGAAAGTAGGATAAATCTGTGATTTTGTAACATTTTTGCGGAGTAAATAATATAACTTTGATATCTTAGTTTTTTGCATGAAAATTAATAGAATGAACTTTATAAATAAAACTTTTAGTTTTATTGAGTTAATTTAAATGTTTATATTAGTCATTTCATAAGGTAATAATATAAGTCTCCCGAAATAATATGAGTCATTTTAATAAATTCATACTATTTACCAAACAAGTTGAAATAAATATGAACAATTTGGTTCACTTTTCAAATTCGTTATTTTATATATTAAAATAAAACAAAACTTTAATATTTCATTTCATTTTCATTTTCATTTTCATTTTCTAAAATATATTTTTCGAAGAATCCTTACTAGACGAACGATCATTTACAAGATTCAAATTACGTTGTATCACTGACTATAACATTTTGCAAAGCTGCAAATGTTAGATCATCCAATAAAATCTATTTTTAATCTTTTAACGAATGATAAAGCTGCAAACACCAAAGTTGTTAAGAACTTCATATTATAAATTTGTAAATAATATAATAATGATGTAAGTTTGTTAAATATGATGTATATTATATATGCTTAACTTCATTTCATCAGTGTATATGTATATATATATTTATTTATTAAGTTTTAATAGACGCATTAAAGCGCAACTGCACTCAATTTTTTTGAAAATTGACGCACTCGCGCATCCGCATCCACATCCGCATCCGCACCCGCATCAGACTTATGTGATCTAGCCTATACGTACATATTAAAGAACCCATCACACCCAATTAAATTTATAACACTAATAATATTTTTTAATTATCTAAATGGGACCCCAAATTAGATTTGTTATATATAAATTATTACGATCTGACAAAAATAATTTGATTTGTTGGTATTTCAATCTTTCTTTTATTTACTAAGGTCTCCTTAAATATATTTTTTGTACTCAATAGGCACACCGAACATTTTCCAAAACTTTCTACATATTAATATCCACATGACATAAGTTTGGAAAAATGATAATTTTAGTCATCATATTTTCATACTAAAATGTTTTTAGTCCCTAAACATTTCAACATAACATTCCCTAAACTTCAAGAGAAGTAAACATTTAGTCACTATCGTTATCTTTATGGTTAAAGATAACAAGGACTAAGTGGGTGCTTACGATTGCTTTTCAAAACTACTTATCTGCTTTTCAGACCAAAAAATAAATTTTGAGTGCTTTATTTCATTGCTTCTGCTATTACTTCTCTAATAATAAATATGTAAAAACAGAAACAGAAACATGTCACTAGATACTTTTCACTGCTTTTATTTGTGTTGCGACAATATTATTATAATTTGAGGTTGATTAAGCAGTTCTTTATTTTAATAGCAAACACTCAATGTTTTTGCTTAAAAGTAACTTTTTCCAACTTTAAACAAAAACAACCCAAAAGTACTTTGAATAAGCAATTGCAAATATACAATAAATATATCACATTTTTAAAATTTGGGGACCAAGTTAAAGTGTTATGTTGAAATTTTAGAAGTTAAATATATTGTTGGTAAAAATGAATGTGTAAATAACCTCATATTTATTATATAAATTAATTTATTTTGTCATCTTTTATTATATAAATTAATTTATTTTGTCATATTATATGTGAACAAAAATTTGTAATATTTTGTATACAATTTTATCATAGCGAACAAAAAAAACTCATACTAAATATTAAATAAAGTTGATTCTTGAAATAAATTTTGTTTGATATTTTATATTTTTTAATTAAAAAGAAAAAAAAACCAAAACTTTTGTATGAATATTCCTAATAATTTCAAATCATTTGCAAATTTATAGTAAAAATTACAATATTTTCATGAATATAGTTATAAAAATATAACATGATAATTAAATTGATGCCGTAAAATAATTTTCTACTATCATCCTTGTAGCAATACTTTTAGTTCCTAAATATTTTAATGTAATAATCATGCTATATTTTTACTTTATTCGATGGGACTAGAATGCATATTTAGTCCTTGTCGTTAACTTTATTGTTAAATATAATGGTAGGGACTACCGTGCACATACTATATGTTAATCCTAAAAGAAAATATGAACTTTCCTGAAAATTGAGTCCATTATCTTATATCAACTTATTAATGGCAAGCAGTCGAAATAAGTTTTTTTTTTTGTTTTTTTTGAGTAACTATATTAACTAGTTGGAGGTGGGGGACAGAGATTCAAACACGAGACATATTCAAAATAAGCTTTAAAAATTACTAAAAGCACAAATTTTAAAGCATAAGATGCAGAGTGCCTTGTTGTTCAAAGCCATGAAATAATATTTTGAACCATATCAGATGAACAATAGGTATGCTGGATAATGAAAGCATAAAAAGTATTCGATATACAAAAAGAATACCTAAAATAGATACAGAAAATGCAGAAAATGATACAAACCTGAAGTACAAATGAATTAAAGCAGAAAACACAAATCTTGCAGACTTGTTTTGTCTTTCCCCAGAGCTGAATTTGAAGTGCCAATGCTATATTATAACATACATCTATGGCCGTTGATAGACATATTTTGTTCTTGGATCCACAATGACTCCCTTTCCTCCATTTACCTCTAAATCATGCCTGCAATCAGATTTTACATGTAAACATTTACCAAGATTCTTGATTTTCAAAAAAAGAGACTCAACAAATTGATGATCCATGAGACGGTGTTAAAAAATTACAAGGATAATCAAGCACTTTGATGTTTGAAGTATGATGTTAACACAAACACAATTTTCAATATGTATTTTCTATATTATTAAATTAAAAATATTTTAAACAAGTAAATTTGAGCTTGAACTCGAGTTTATCAGAAAGTTGGAGCTCATGACCTCGAGCTCAAAAAAACTCAAGCTCGATTGAGCTCATTGTAAACGGACTCAACATGATCATGAGCCAGGTTGGCTGGAGTTACACCCTTTGAACATATATGGCCTCAGCAAAACTGTAATGGGTCGTCACAGAAATTGCTTAAATGAAACTGATAATGGAAGGTATTAACTTAAACGCATGGAAACTCACTGAAACACGAAATCTGGTATGGTTAGTTGTTCACGTGGAACATATCTGAATAGCTGCAGAAGACGATCAATGTAGACCACCTTCCTCCACACCTAAAAGAGTCGATTACAATTTCATAAGCTTCAAAAGGAGTATACTATATTTGCAATGAGTCAGTAAACCAAGTAGAAGAGTGGAAAAGGATCGATTCAGGCCTACCATATTATCAACCATTAACTCCAAAGCAAATATAGCTGCTTTCAGCCCAAAGGTTGGATGAAGGACATATATTGCCTATATGACAGAAAAAGACATTAGTTCACAAGTGTTCAGCTTGGCATGAAAAAATAGTGGACTGTTATAGCTAATGGTAAAAATTCAACTCACTTCTTCCTACACCGTTCAACAATACAAACATCATGTTTTTTGGATACTAGACAACTACATAGGAAATCAGAGGTAATGGCTGTTCCGTAACAAAAAATTTAAATTAGGGGTAGAGAGACAAAAAGAAGACTAATCCCACATACATGAAGATTACGCTGGTGTTTCCGACCAAGTATTTGTTCTAATCTCTTCATCCATCCCAGATCTGGTTGCCTGCAACTCAAATCAGAAAACATGAAGTGAAGCCAGATTCAATAACGTAGGGTTGGGCGGAAACTTGTTAGTAACCTGCAGAATTCTGCAAATTCCTAACCACCTCAATAGAGAAGTTAGTATATTCCCAGGGATATAGAATTTTGAAGCAAAGTCGTAAGAACAAGATTTTAGGCACAGTGGTTGCATCCTTAATGGAGTACATGTACGGAACTTTTTTAGTCGCCACCAAAAGTTGGGGAACTGGATCCATCAAAGTTATAGTTGTTCTGCCTATTTTGTTGAGTGGCCAAACAATTCTCCAGATGAGAGAGGTCGAAGGTAATTAGAGTTGTTTCCAAAATTGCATAAATGAATCGAAGCAACGTATATATTTTAAATTAAAGAGGTAGAAACTCAGTATGGGCTACAACGAACTTATGCCAAGAACAAAAGACGTTGAAAAAGTACCCACATCTGCAAGGATGCCGCAGAGTGGAAATAAACTATGGTGTAAGGCTTCTGTATCAAGGGCTCAAACTCCTGAAAATGCAAATGCAGCATACAATATAAAACTTCTAAAGTGATAAGCATAGATCCAACAACTCAAGGAAATATAGGAATAAGGCATTGAGAATTACGCTTCCATACGCACATAAGACATCAAAGTTATGACAAAACCAACTAAAAACAGTAAATACTTGTTCACCTTTACTACATACAGCACGAACCGCTCTAAATCAAGACATCTAAGTAGAAAATGTGCTCCAACAACCACCATCACTGGACGGCCTTCGCTATCAACGCCACATCGGTAACTGAAATAAAGTTTAATGGCATAATAAGGTTATGATTTGATACAGTGAAATAAGAATACATGTGTTACAGAACCTGAAAGATAAATTTATTATCAGCCTATATTATACAAGTCCAGTGCTTAATTAAAGAGCACCCATCACAAGCTGATGCATGATGACAACCAAAAACAGGCAGGAATCAACATTGCACATGATACATCTAGTTTAGCATATTCCTTCAATTTTTTTAAAAATTGCTATGTGAAGACAAAGAAAATATGACAGACTCAAAATCTGCATGAAGGAACTCTATGAGAGCCTCTGATAAGGAGGCCAAAGAAAACACTGCATTGCATATCAACACCTCATAAGTCAAGTTTACAATCACATACACAATTTTCGTTTCGGCAATTTCAGAAAGATTGAATGAATTGGCTTTTGCTAGATATCTAGAATGAAGCGAATATTCTTCAGCAGAAGTCAAAGGAGGACCCCCAAGATCACCATATCCAAGCATTTTGGCAAAATTCCAACCACTTCGTGCATGTGCTGCCTTTTGCCATTGTTCTCTGCGTCTCTGATCTGGATCTTTTATCAAGGACATAAAGGCAGGATCTAAATATGAATCCAAGTACGACGAGTCCCTGTTTTCAAAATAGCATTAAGCATAATCGAGGAATCAAAAGGCAGAAGCCAAGCTTTTTAACTGAAGGAAAAAAATCTGGCTCCTCAAGAATTGAAATACAATACCTAAAGGTCACCATAAGATGCATAAAAGATAGGAATCGAATACTGAATAGCCATAATGTAATTATTGTACATGCAGGATCCTAAAATCACGGAATCTTGAGAAATTTATTGAAAAGAATATCATAAGCTAGATAGATAGCATCCTTGCAACACGTCTGTAATAATATCAACAAGCAGAGAAATGACAAAAAAAAGTGATTTTACAAGACACGAAAGATGACAACGTGCTCATGATCCTGTCACAATAATATCTTAAAGGCATTTGAAGACTTTTGGGCATCTTTAAATTCAAAAAAGCAGGTAATAAGAAAGTTTCCATTCAATTCCAAGCAATATGAATAAGCTGAACAAAGACCAGAAATGAATTAAAAAAAAACATTTTAAGCAAACTACAAATGATTTTAAAAACCCAAGCACGCTTTGTTTTGCATAAGCACAATAATGAGACAACAAAGGGAGTGGAAGAAGTTACTGTCTAGTAAACCCAAAATCACTGACTGGAAGATCAGTCGAGGTTTGTGCAGAACCTGGACCACTCTTCCTCAAATTGGGTAAAGGTCTGATTCTGATTTTGCGTTCATCTATTACTGTTTCACCATTTTCATCTCCAACATCTGCCGGAAGCTTTGAAAGAGCTATTTCCTCCTCATGCTTATCTCGTGGAAAATAAAGAGGAAGCAATCTACAATAAGAAGTAACAAATGGATTCCAAATTCCAAGCATTAAGTAATCTTGAACTAAAACGAACATTTTCATCAGCTAAAAATAGCATATGCATTCCTTCGATCTGAAAAAGTGAGAGTTCTATTTATTAACCTCTTATATATATCTGTATCGGATGCTGTTGTAGTACAAAATACAACTGCATGGATTTTATCCTTCTGTTTCTCAATAAATCGTCTCACAGTTCCTAGCCAAAGAGAAAAAAAAAGTTGGTCATAGCAAGACATATAAGGAGGGAACAGCATGTCACAAGCATGCTCATAAACATAAATTGAACCTCCAGATATATGTAAGCGTAACAAAAACAGCAAGGAAGAAAGCGCACCTAGAAAATAGATTTTAATTGAAGTGATGAAATATTGGGGAAAAAGGAAAAGATACTTACGTATTGCCACATGAGCTGCTGGTTCTCGAGGATAACCTTTGGCTTCCGTATAAATACATCCCATAGCAATGCTATATTAGCAATATAAAAGAACTTAATCCAGGAAATTACAGTTAACTACGTGAGATAAGGAATCAAGAATAACAAATTGCAATGTATGGAGATTAAACTACCTGTTAACTACGTGAGATAAGGAATTAAAATTACTAATTGCGATGTCTGGAGATTGACCTACCTCTGAAGTCCATTTTCAATGAGAAGTTCAAAACAAGAGCGGTAGCAATGACTCAAAGCATTTTCTGCAGCAGTATGATATTTTACAGCATACTTGGGACCAACGGTATGTATCACCCTCCTGCATATCACGTGCAACTACACTATTGAGTAAGAAGTTGGCCATTAATTTTAAAGATGAAATCTAAAGTAGCACCTGGGGGTGTAACATGGAAAAGATTCCTTCCCCCATCTTATGTACCTCAAGTTTCCGAAGTTTAAAATGTAATTACAAGAGTGAAAACAAAGAAAAATGCGGTGAACGGCTTCAAATTTTCATATCATGATACAGCTACCATCTCTACCTAAAGAGACAAAAAGTGACTGCAACAGGGTAAATGTATGTGCTTATCCACATAATAAACTACTGGTTCAAGTATGGCAAATGTCCAATTGGATGATGCATATACTATAATAAAAGCAGATGTCTATTGCTAAAAAAATAATCATCCAGATTTTGATAGAGATGCGCAGCCAATTTCTTCGTTACTTAATGCCATCTTCAATCACCACTATGCTTGGGAATATTTTTCATTCATATTCAGAAGGTTCAATTCCCACAAAGTATAAGTGCAGGTGTATACAGTGGTTGCCATGAGAATTGTGAATGATTATTACAATCTTAACACAAGGCATAACGTTTAAGAAAAATATTCCAACATAACCACCTTGCTGGAAGGTCATATGCATTAGTAACTTTTGCCATCCCTGTTCGGCAGCCACCCTACAAAGGTAAAAATAATCGCTATGAGTATGTATTTGTACATAATAAACTTGGCCAAGTTTTTCAACACCTGAAACTTGAGTTTTACCAGATGTACCCATTTCAGTGGAAAAAACTCCATCGGCATTTCAAAAACTGACATGATCCTCACCAGACAAAAATCCCTAACATTAAATTCTACATAGAAAGCAATGGCTGTACTCCAAGGATATAAATATAACCTTACCAGTGACCAGATATGTCTAATAATTTAAAGTTGTCAATGTTAACGCAAAAAAAATTGTACATCCTAGCATTAGGGTGCATGGAATGTCCCCGTGCATGTCCACGTCAAGAACAACTTTGACCAACAACCAAAAAGTTTAGGATTAGATTTCATGCTAATGTCCACAACTGTATTTAGTGCAGGAACATAGGTCCACTAGACCAAGTAATCTGGTAGAGAAAAAGAACCACACACACACACACAACACAAAAAAAAAAAAAAAGGTGCTTCACAAAATGACTCCATGAACACTAAATGTGCTGATGTACAATTGTAGATAATTCAGTATAGCTTACTAATGCTGCGCATTCTTCTGCGAGACCGGGTCCAGCTGCAGCATGCAAACCAGGGCTGCTGTGTGCTTCATCTAAGATCTGTATAGCATCCATAAAAGATGTAATTGGCGGGAGAAAACCTAACTGAAATGCAATCGAGAAAGAAACAACCAATGGCATAGGTGTAAAAGTCTCAAGTCTCAAATACCTACTTAAACAGATATAGGTAATCTTGAAGAAAAAATGTATCACATCCATTAAATAAAATGGATTTGGCAACTTTAAGACTTGATAGGGATGGCCATATAGGTAAGCAGTGATAAGGTCACAAATTTATAAATTTTGGCTTGAAACAATTTCTTAAATGACAGTCAATATTATTTTCCGATCTCGAAGAAAAATCACAACTTTATACCCCGAAAAAAACACAATTTAACTTCGGGTTAAGCAGAAAAGTTATTGCATATTAAGATCACTTCCCAGATACAGTTGTAATCACGATTCTGGAAATGAGCACAAATGGTGAACATATTCATTACCAGTTATCCTACAGGACTAATAATGAGATTATGAGTTAATCCCATCACTACAGGACAGGTAACATAATTACTAAAGCGGTTGTATATACATATAAGCACACTAAGTAAACATCGAAGTAGTGTCGCTAGTTCTCACAAACATAAGTACATAAATAAGCTTGCCAATGACTATCATTCCGAAGTTAGATGAACAAAAATGGAGAGATCGGGCATTCAAAAACAGCATTTTTGGGTGGGGAAATTCTTGTATGGACCGGGTCCTACCATACACCAACACACATAAATATGTTTACATATGTATGTATGATAATACCCGGTCCATACAAGAATTTACCTTTTGGGGTCAGCATCTGAAACAGCCATCACATCATGAAGTTCCCGAAGACAGATATACAGAGTTACTGACTTACTGTCACAAAGAATCAACCACTCACCTCATTGGATGAATTAACTACAGCATCCACCTCGAGATCCCAAGGGTTCCCCCTCCAGAGATATATCTTTGAGTTGATTTCGAGATCCACAGGAAACCTAGATACCATCCCATTTCCACCATTCTCTCCCTCAGTGGCAGATGTCAAAGGGTCCGGAAAACAGGAATTAGAAAAAGCAGGATCTTCGTTCTCATATGAGTATCGATACTCTGAATCACTCCAGCGTGGAACTTGTTCTAGTGTCACCACAGAATCGACATTATCCGTTGGCATGCCACCTCTGTTAGTAGTCACAGCCCCAGCTCGATACATAGTTTATGCCCCAAGCTTTACCTTCTTCACTCACCAGACAACATTAAATTAACCCCTTCGCGACATCTATTGCCAAAAACAAACTGAAACCTCAATTTCAACAATGCTCACACAAAAAACAAAAAAACAAATATAATTAAAGAAAATAAAGCACAAGCTCCAATCGCATCAAGACTATCAGATAGCCTGCACTTATTCTTCAATCCACCACAGGAACATCAAACTGTCAATCAAAATTCAATCTTTACATGACATGTTCGAAAGATATCACTCAATGAAACCTCGATCATCAACATTACAACAAAATTCAACAGCTCTGAAACCTTTTGCATCATTCAAGAAAATCATACAAAATTAGAATAATCAAGAAATCAACAAACACAAATTCATGTTGCATATACGCAAAGAGAATAACAAAATTTCCGTAAATAAATAAAAATCATGAAAAATAATAAAAATTATCATGCCTGGGAATGGATTGAGATTTGTGTAGCAGCAAATCAACAAAATCCACAAAGAGGAAAGAGCTTCAGAGATTGGAACTAATGATTAGAATGAATTTTTTTCTTGGGGCAGAAAATGGAGGGATGTGAGGTGGAATTTGGAAATTATTTGTGGAATTTTGTCGTTTTTATCTGAGATATTTGACGTGTGTTGACATATTTGACATTGGATTCTTCCAGTAGTACTTCTATTAGGCATTTTGTGGTTGTATATGCGAAATTCTTGTATGTAGGGGTGAGCAAAAGTTCGGTTAAACCGAACAAACCGAAAAAACCGAAATATTTTGGAAAATCGGTTCGGTTATTTCAAAAATTAGGTTTTGATTTTTAAAAAATCGGTTAATTCGGTTAATTCGATTCGATTTCGGTTTTCATTTTAAAAATATCGGTTAACCGAATAAACCGAAATTTTTACTTTTTTAATATTTTTAAAAAATAAATTGTTTTTATTTTTTTAAAAATCAATTAATATCATTCTTTATTTAAATTTTACTTTTTTAAATTTTAAAATCAAATAATCTAATTATTTTAATTTTTAAAATCACATTATCTAATTTTTAAGATTTATTTTATTTTTTGAAAAAAATATCGGTTACCGACCGAAATAACCGATTTTTTATCGGTTCGATCGGTTCGGTTTCGAAAAATAAATCGTTCGGTTACAAGTTTAAAAATCGGTTCGGTTCGATTTTCAGAAATTCGGTTCGGTCGGTGAATACTCAGCCCTACTTGTATGTATGTATCATGGATCGTATGTGTGTGGATTCAGGGTGTTCACGGGCCGGGTCGGACCGGATTCGGATCGGATCTGACCGGTCCCGGGCTCGATTTGGGTGGAACCGGACCAATCCGGTTCTGGTTCCATGGCACATGCCATGGAACCGATCCGGTTCGAAACCCCGGATCTGAATTATCGGATTGGTCCGGGGTAAACCGGTTTCGACCGGAACCGGTTTAGCGATCGATCGCCATGTTCGGCGATCGATCGCCAATTGTTTCTGTTTTTTTTTTAAACCACGGGTCTTGGCGATCGATCGCCAAGCCAAATTTTTTTAATTTTTAATTTTTTTTTCAACCCAAATCGTAAAGGAAAAATACATCATTTATTGAATATGAAAAACAACATAAAAGATACATCATTTGAAATTTATAATAAAAATACATTATTCATCATAAAATACCAGATACCAGTATAATATCTCGATACATATATAATAGCACACAAATCCAAGCGTAAGTAGTGCTATCATATCGTGCTCAACTTAGCAAATGGTTCATATTTTTTTCTTATTTATAACTAAATATGTTTATGAATTTGTATTAGTAGCACATAGTAGCTCCATATACGCGTAGTGTCGGATGCAGAATTTTTGTTTAAGAGATCAAAAAATATTAAAACAAGGTTCAATTTTGAACTCATTTCTATTGTTGAAATTGTTGTTATAATATTTATATTTGAATATGCTCTTGCATGCGCACGTCTGGAAATCTAGTAATATATGCCAAAGCTCATTTTTCTTGTTGAAATCGTTGTTAAAAATTCAAGCTCATATTGTTACAACTCTCAAGTAATCAATACCAACAATATCAGCAAGTACATGCCAAACTCTTTAAATCTTTGTTCGTTGAATGGTATGTTTGTTCATTGTATTGCATACATGATCCATGCAAACAGTGAACGAATGTACGTGTTGAGTGGGGATAACTGCAACCTCAAAAAAAATTTATTATCGTAAAAAATTAAAAATCGCATACATAAAACTAACTTCTTGTATGCAAATAAAGATCATTTGAGTCTCGAACAGGAGCCTAAGAGCTAATGACACAAGTTGTTTGTTCTTGATGCAAAGATTATATGTTCAAATAACTTTACAAGCTGTATTTTTCTTTGCAAACTGATTGATTCCTAATTCATTTGACAAAAGATATGAATATTTCTCAATTGTATACAACCAAGAAATTGGAAACATTGTTGCTGTCCTGAAGGACACTGTCCTTAGGGGCATCATCCACCATCCATGTTGAATCTTTTTTTTTTTAAAAAAAAAGATTCAACATGGATGGTGATGATGCCTACCCTTAAGGCATCATCAAACAAACCCAAGAAATTTCACACACTTTGTCGATTTGATGTCTTTTATGTACTTGAAATTATAACACAAATAATACAAGTACGGTTAAAAAGGGAAATAATACAAATATAGGGGCTAGAACTAGAAGTAGCCCTCTATAAACGGGGAAGTTCACGGAACACGTCGTGTAGCAACCGCACCGTTAACTCTCACACCGACTGTTAAACGACGTCGTCAACTGTTGTGCAATTGCCTGCGAGGGTCTTTATAATCTCTAAACAACAAACAACAGAGAGAGAGAGAGGAGAGGGAGAAAAGGCGATTTCTCTCTCTTCTATTCTCTTCTTTTTCGTCTTAATTTCAGGTGAAAACGTCAAATTTCTGCCAGCATTCCGGTGAGTTTCTCGAAAATTTCACGTTTCATGCAAGTCCCTTTTTCAAATAAGTTCGAATGTGGAGTGTTTTTCTTTTTTCTGGGTGATTTTATTGTGGTTGCATGTTGTAATGGTGGATGTATTTTGTGATTATATGTTTGATTATATTGATTGCTGCGTGAAGGTTTGTGTTTTGGGGCATTTTTTGTGATCGAATGGAAACGTTAATCATGGCCATGCTTTTTGGTAATCATTGATCAGTCAATAAGACTTTTTTAAAGTTTAATTTGTTATGTATAATGATGGTCGAATTACGAAATTTGTTAATTTGGCTCGTGATCATGCTTTAGGTTATGGAGTTGTGATTTATTTGTAATTGTGTTGGCTTGGCTGTTAAAGTTGGAACTTAGATTTGTTTAGTGGTCGTAGTAAATTTGAAATTAAGCAGGATTTTTAAGGGTCGATGGGAATTTATCCTAGAAAGAAAATTCACAAATATTTGAGTGTTCCGTGGGTGGTGCTAGGAAAATTACAAGGATTTTATATGTTTGTACAAAGGAGGATGACCGCCAGATGATTAGCTGCGTCCTGCGTCTAAGAATTGTGATATGATATGCTGACTCACGAAATCTGAATCTCTTTTTGGAATAATAGATTAATATAAAATACTACTTCCCTCATGGGCATATGTAGCAGATTGCTGTTCAGATATGCCCTTTTAGGTGAACTTATCTATACTGTTGACTTCATTTATAGCATCCGAGAATTTATGATTAATGAGTTCTGAGCTCATATTCCAATGATTTTTAACCTGCACTAGTCAATGGTGCCGCCATGTATGTTGGCATAATTTCGTAAGGGTAAATTTGCAAAATTGTTAATAGATAGTTGAACTCATTGAGAGATATCCTGCCCGTCCATGAACTTCACCACCTTAACTTCCAGGTTACTGATTATGTTGCTTGGAAGTTATCGTCTGGGTGAGACTGGTCCACTATAGCTCAAACAGCAGAACAACGTGAAGTTTTCCTTGAAAAGCCATTATGTGGAGATCTTTATCACGCTCCATCGCAGGATTTGGACCAAAGAAAAACAGCGCCGAGTTAGTTAGAGCCTGTCATGATTTTTCTGATGATGAGACGACTTCGACTGTGAGCACTGATGAAGGACTGGAATGCCCCATATGCTGGGAATCTTTCAACATTGTCGAGAATGTACCCTACGTTTTGTGGTGTGGCCACACGATATGCAAGAATTGTGTCCTTGGTCTTCGATGGGCTGCTCTGAAATTTTCCACTCAACAGATCCAGATTCCACTTTTCATTTCTTGTCCCTGGTGCAATTTGTTGACATTTCGATTAGTTTACAAGGGTAATCTAAAATTTCCTAGCAAGAATTTCTTCCTTCTCTGGATGGTTGAGAGCAGAAATGGCGATAGGGTAAAGTCTCCTTCCTCTATCTGCAGAGACCGCCAACAAGTTTGGTCTCCAAGGTGCACGTCAACAATTGGAAACCACTCTTCGAGCTTTACCCACAGGAGGATGCATCGACTTGGTCTTTCAAGTTCTAGCAATAACAGCAACCGCAACAGTGATAACCTACTATCCGTGAGGCCCCAGATATCATCCTTTCACAAATCCCTGGATTTTTTCATCCGCATGACAACTAAGCTTCCATTGGTTATCTTACTTGTGATCTTCCTATTTGCACTACCTACTAGTGCTGCCATCCTAATGCTATACCTGGTGATCACGGTACTCTTTGCGCTCCCGGCTTTCTTGGTGCTGTATTTTGCATATCCTGCTTTGAATTGGCTCGGACGAGAGATTAGATCTTGACCCTTGTCCCATTCAGTTGGTCACTCGTATGATTTGGTTTTGCCTTTACAACAATCTGGTTATGAGACCATAAATGTAGTATGCTGCGGTAATTTATCCTCGTGTTTTTCCCACTGAATTCATGCACTATATTTTCTTTTGATTAGATTAGTGTTTAAGGATACTGTAAATAACATGTTGGACAACTTTTCTTGTTTGAGGTCACTTTTCAGAATGATGAAAACAATTTCAATATTGGGTATATATAAAGGCTAAATTCTGTACTAGTAAATAAAAATTCCCCTAAAAACTAAGTACGATATAAATGTCAGAAATCCTTAAATTGGAGATCAACCATACACTGCTTTGCAATTGTACCACTGCTTCTCATTAGAAGTTACATGTTGATGATGTCTGCCTCTCCCTTCTCTTACAACCTTTGGTCTCTTTTCATCTTTTATCGTGTAATGAGAGGAAAGTTGTTGAAGCAAATGGGTCAGGAGCCAATTTTTTTTCTTTTTAAACAAAAAATATTAGAAAACTTTTTGGAAAAAAGTTAGATTTGATCTCCACAAAAAACTCAATTATTAAAATTTTGAGCCTATCCTACCTTCAGTTGTCCAAGAGATGAAAGCAAGATGAAGCTCAAATATGAAGTTTTCAAACCCATAGAGAAAGGTCAAGTTAGATGCGTTACATAAAATTCCGATCAGCCGGTACACTTTCCGGCTCGCAACGGCTCAAATCTATTTTGCCCTCTCACTCTTGTGTTCCTATAAAACGAATAGAAAATTCCTAGCATTTAAATATTAGTTCCGCCTTGAATGAGGAGTTTCATGAACATCATCAAATTGATCAAGGGAATGAGGAGTTTCATGAACATCTTCAAATTGATCAAGGGATTCAAATGTGGAAATATCAAACTATAAAATTGGGATAAATTACGAACGTAGGCATGTTTAACATGTATACAAAATGTGGGTACTTGAATATGTCTCAGGTGCCAGCATGTTTTATTAGCCAGTTGAAGAATAAGCCAGCGACTCATACAAAAACCGAAGAAAGGTATTAGCCTGAAACCCAACGATTCTGGGATATTTTCAAGATTAGATTTCCACCTTTTCTTGCTAGGATTCGAGCCAATATCTTGTATTTGATTGAAACTATGATACAATGGAAGCTAATATTAGTTCTGTATGTTCTCTGTCTTGATCCACCATTCTCTTCTTCATCGATCCAACCCTCAATTTCGATCACTCCAAAAGTCATCCCCAAATCAGGCAACACAATCACAATCACGTGGCCCGGCATGGATTGTCCATCGCGACTCGGTTCGTCGGCAAAGTCGTCCAACGATAACTTCAACCACTATATATTCCTTTCCTCCTCACTCGGATGGGAATCGGGTGTGGACCGTGTGGTGTTGGGTTCCGTAAATGTTTTGCAGGTGCCTTCCATAACTAGTATCATATTAGTTCTCAATGTTGGAATTTGACACTCCAAATTCTCGAACCAGATCTGCACTTTTTATGGGAAAGAAAACAATAGGAGAAATAATTATTACTCTCACCAAGTCTTCTCTTTTTAGAAAGAAGCATACTAGTAACCTCTAAGAAAATGATTTTCTCATCTCCATGAATCAATATCGGCTTCATATGCTCATGCAAAAATATATTAGAACATATGAGTTCCAAGGTCTGATCCTCATCATCAATTTTAACTCTATTGATTCAAGCTCTGAAACAATGCTATTGAGAACACTTATGATCTGAAATAGTACTATAATCATTCATCAGCAATGTATGAAATTGCTCTTTCAGATATATCTGATTTGAAAAGCCCTTTGTCTGATACAATTATTCGAGCTTTTCTAAGAGTTCCTTAGCTGTAGACTGTTGGGTTTGGAAACCCGAATAATCTTGGTTTTGATGTTAACAAAACTTGTTATTGTGTTGCTAACATATTTCATCAAGTGTGCAGTTCATAGATGATATCTTACAGCTTGATGCTTAGAAAAGAAATAGTTTGAAGAAACTGGACCAGTAGATACATCCAACAGACCTTGAGTGTTGCTGACTAAATTGATCATGTACCGGATCATCTACTGGACTACCAGTAGGCCTTGAGCGGTGTTGACTAAATTGATCATCTAACGAACTATCAACAGGGGACCAGTAGACCTTGGACCAGCAGACCTCAAAGCTCCAACCAGTAGATGTCGACCAGTAGACACTACAAGTCATTCAACCTACTGATGCACCCAAGACCCAGTAGACCTTGGACCAGCAGACCTCGAAACTCCGACCAGTAGAGTTCGACCAACCAGTAGATGTCGACCAGTAAATCAAAGTCTTCTGGTGTATCCTTCCATGAGATGGAAGAATGGGAGACGTAGAAGCGTTGTGCTTCGAACTTCCAGAAACAAATGCTTGTGTTATTTACTTTACTGCATTTATTTACCTTACTGTTTTTACATACTTTCTTGCATATATTTAAAATTCCTTTCAAATGGTTAATTGGTTATAGAGAGGGTTATGTTGAGTGTCTTTTTCTCGGTTTGTAACCGTGTAATGACCCGACACTTTACATGATCATGCATACGCATCATAGCATATATTTTGACATTTTATATGTGCATTGGTAAGCATATAGGTTGTGAATATGATAAATTTGTAGAATCCTATATGTAATAGATTTTAATTGACTACATTTTGAAAATATTGAATAAGATTATGAAGGATAATAGCTATAAAAGTGAAAATATCGATTATATGTGAAAATAATGAATAGATATATTGAATAGATTTAAGATATTGAGTAATGAATAAATGTTGAGAAATATTGAATATAGATATTGAATATATTCAAATATATTGAATAAATAGTATTAAAATTGAATAGAGAGTAAATTTAATGAATATATTTAACATTTAATAAATAGTGGATAATTTGGTAATTTTCAAAATTTTTAAAAAAAAGTATAAATAAAAAAATTAAATGAATAAATCGGGACCGCCTCATTATTTCGGGATATACACACAATTACACCTTGAACTATGCGAAAATACCGTGAGGGAGTGGAAGGAAGAAGAGAATAAGAAATTCTGGGTTTAGTTGATTTTCGGACTTCGAAACGTCGTCAAAACTAGAAAATAAGTACATATCTGGAAACCTTGCCTCAGCGACCTTCCGTTTGAGGTAGTTTTTCTTTATTTTTTCTTAT
The DNA here is from genome assembly GCA_907163345.1 of Haberlea rhodopensis. NCBI lineage: Eukaryota > Viridiplantae > Streptophyta > Magnoliopsida > Lamiales > Gesneriaceae > Haberlea > Haberlea rhodopensis. The sequence continues at coordinate 9,671,846 of CAJQUN010000014.1, forward strand.
GTTTCTGTTATGGTTAATTTAAAATAATGCCCAAAAATTATGAAATTCATAGATGTGATAGATTAAACAATGATAAACAATATGTAACAAGAAAATTGAGATTATGTTGTAGTTTCGAATTTATTCAAATTTTAGTGGTATAAAAAGGCATATGCATATAACGGTTACACTAAAATTAAATTGAGAAAACATAATTGTAACTTTGAGAAATAATGCATAGTAGAAAAGTAATATTGCACTTGATATGAATATTTCATGCATAACTGTAATTAATTCATATTAAACCATATGATATTGAGTTTGGTTGTGCATTTGATATGCACTGATAGGTTCTACTTTTGATACCGGCACCAGTAAGACGAATTAAGCAATTCCTACAAGATAGAAGGATCGATTGTGAGTATATCCTTATAACTTGTCATTTAACTTTATATGAGTATGCGATTTGTGTTATATAAGTACCTTGAATTGGTGAATGAATTGCAATGAATGCAATATGATGTGCAAGAACTAAATTGAGTTCTGAAATGTACATGTTGAGACGTGATGTTATACGTTCTATATGATGTTATTTACCCTATGAATTGATATTATGCATATGATTATGAAACACGTGAGAAGAGGTATGATAAATTAAGAAAAATGGGAGTTGTTGACTTTATCGGGTACTACTGATCCAACTGAGACAGAGACTTTGCTGAAACGTACAAAAAGAATTCTGAACTTGATGAAATGTACACCTGAGGAGAAGTTTGATTACACAGTGTCGCGTCTTCAGGGGAATGCTTATGATTGGTGGGAGACTATTCCACATAGTACTGATCAGCCATCTGTTTTGACGTGGGATGATTTTCTGTTGCACTTTAATGATGCTTACCTACATGAAGTTTATAAGGATCAGAAAGAGAGAGAATTTCTTGACCTGAAACAGTGGAATCGATCAATAGCGGAATATAAGGTACACTTTAATCAGCTTACCTACATGAATTTCTGTTGCACTTTAATGATGCTTACCTACATGAAGTTTATTTTCCCCATGAGGATGCCCTGGTAATTTCAGCCACAGTAGCCAACTACAATGTGCAAAGAATCTTCGTCGATACAGGCAGCTCGGCAGATGTGCTCTTCCTTAGTACTTTGAAGCAGATGGAATTGGGAAGTATAGCTGTACAAAAAGTAAATACTTCTTTGCATGGGTTTACTGGAGAAGCCATAAGTCCTATAGGACAAGTGTCTTTACCCGTCACATTAGGAGAGGAGTCCAAGACAAAGACGAAGATGATCACCTTCCTCATAGTGGATGCACCCTCCTCCTATAATATAATATTGGGTCGTCCGGCATTAACGGCCTTCGAAGCGGTTGCTTCTACTTACCACCTGGAGATAAAATTCCCGGTAGGAGAGGAAGTGGGACAAGTAAGGGGAAGTCAGAGTTCATCAAGAAAATGCTATGTGCAAGAGTTGAAGCAAGACAAAGAAAAAAATAGAGAAGACGGGGAGCGAGGAAGTAATAAGAGGAAACATGGACAGCCTGAGGAGGAGGAACGGATAATCCCCGAGGAGGAATTTATGAGTATCGAGTTAGGTCACCCGGCGAAAAACTACTCGCATTGGGTCCAAGTTGGGTCCCGAATTGAGGAAAATGGTGATTGAATGCTTAATAGATAACGTGGATGTGTTCGCTTGGAATACCTCTGAGTTAATTGGGGTAAAACCAGAGATTGCTGAGCATCATCTAAATGTTGACCCGGGTGCTCGGGCAATTAAACAGAAGAGAAGGCATTTCGGACCCGAGAAGGATGCCGTCATAGCTAAACAAGTAGAGGAGTTGTTGAAGGCAGGTCATATACAGGAGATTAGTTTCCCTACATGGCTCTCAAATGTGGTTCTAGTACCTAAAACAGGAGACAAGTGGAGGATGTGTGTAGATTTTCGGGACGTGAACAAAGCGTGTCCCAAAAATTGTTATCCATTGCCAAGGATTGATCAATTAGTGGATTCTACTGCGGGACATGAGCTGTTATGTCTTATGGATGCTTATCAGGGATATCATCAAATCCCCTTAGCCCGCGAGGATCAGTCCAAGGTTAGCTTTGTCACAGCGGGAGGAACTTTTTGTTATGTCGTCATGCCCTTCGGATTGAAAAATGCTTGGGCTACTTATCAGAGACTGATGGATAAGATGTTCAGAGATCAAATAGGACGGAACGTGGAGGTTTATGTTGATGACGTCCTGATCAAAAGCAAGAAGGCCCAAAATCTGATAGAAGATATGGAGGAAGTCTTTGCCACTTTGAGAAGATTTGGCATGAAGTTAAATCCAGCCAAATGTACCTTCGGAATTCATAGTGGAAAATTCTTGGGGTACATGGTGACAGAGAGAGGTGTGGAAGCTAACCCTGAGAAAATCCGAGCAATCCAAGAAATGAACCCTCCTCAGATCTTGAACGAAGTACAAAGGTTAGCAGGAAGAATAGCAGCGCTTAGTCGATTCATATCTAGATCGGCTGATAGGAGTTTGCCTTTCTTTAAAGCATTAAGGCGAGGAATGCAGTTCGAGTGGGATGATCAGTGTCAGAAGGCTTTCGAAGACTTGAAAGAATATTTAGCTCAGTTACCCTTGATGAATAAACCCGAGCACAATGAGACCCTCCTCGTCTACTTGTCGGTAACCAAGGAAGTTGTCAGCTCGGTGTTAATTCAAGAGAAATTTGGACAGCAGCAACCGGTATATTATGTCAGCCGAGCTTTGCAAGGAGCCGAACAAAGATACCCTGAAATTGAAAAGTTAGCTTTGGCTCTGGTGATCACTGCAAGAAGGCTTCGGCCGTATTTTTTATCTCACCCTATCATGGTGGTAACGAGCACTCCCTTAGGAAGGCTCTTGTCAGAAGCTGAAATTTCAGGAAGGATGGTGAAATGGGCCACAGAATTGAGCGAGTTCGATATTTCTTATCAGCCTCGGAATACCATTAAGGCTCAGGCCTTATCTGATTTTTTGGTTGAAGTAACTCATACTCGCGAAGAAAAACATTGGAGCCTATTTGTAGATGGATCATCTACTCGAAAGGGAAGCGGTGCAGGAATTATACTGATCAGTCCAGAAGGAGAGGAAGTTGCCATAGCTATCCAGTTCGGTTTTCATTCTTCAAACAATGAAGCCGAATTCGAAGCTCTCCTCTCTGGTTTACGAGTGGCATTAGATGCCGGAGCTCGGAAAGTAAAAGTGTTCATGGATTCGATGCTGGTTGTACAGCAGGTAAATGGAGTGTACAAGGTGAAAGAAGAAAAGTTGAAAAAATATGTGGAGAAGGCTCAAGTATTAACGACTCAGTTCCAGGAAGTGGAATTGAAGCAAATACCACGAGAAGATAATAACCGAGCAGATTCACTCGCAAAGTTGGCCAGTTCCATTCATGAGTGGAAGAACAGGAAAGTGCTGGTACAAGATCTTCTGGTCTCGCACATAGCTATCAACAGTATAATGAATTTGGAGCCTTGTATCATATCCGATTGGCGAGAGCATATCATCAAATTCTTGAAAAATAGGGTGTTGCCATTAGATCCGAAGGAAGCTGCTCGGGTGAAGAGAATGGAGAGGCGTTTTGTGTTAGTAGAAGGTAAATTGTTCAAAAGAGGATTTTCAGCTTCCTTCTTACAATGCACATCAGTGCAAGAAGGAGAACATTTGCTAAAGGAGATTCACGAAGGCTGTTGTGGAAATCATTCGGGAAGTAATATGTTATATCAGAAAGCCCTTCGGGCCGGATACTATTGGCCCAGTATGAGAGAAAATGCCGAAGAAATTGTTAAAAAATGTAACAATTGCCAGAAACATGCAAATTTATCTCATATACCCGCAGAGGTCTTAAATAGCAGTATTACTTCATGTCCCTTCGATCAATGGGGGATGGACATCGTCGGACCTTTTCCTCTTGCCACGGGGCAAAGAAAATTTCTCCTAGTAGCAGTTGAATACTTTACTAAATGGGTGGAAGCTGAACCTCTAGCAAAACTAACTGAGGAGGAAATCATCAGATTCTTATGGAGAAGCATAGTATGTTGGTTTGGAATACCAAGGAGAATTATTTCGGATAATGGAAGGCAATTTCAGGGAAAGAAACTACAGGAGTGGTGCGAGGATATGAAATCAGGCAAGTATTCACGTCAGTAGCCTATCCACAGTCAAATGGGCAAGTCGAAGTTATTAACCGTATTCTATTACATGGGATTAAGACGAAGCTAGAAGGGGCTCGAGGAGAATGGGTAAATGAACTACCTGGAGTCTTGTGGGCTTATCGAACAACTCCTCGGGTATCTACAGGGGAAACTCCGTATAGTTTGGTATACGGTTCGGAGGCCCTCATTCCAGCGGAAATTGGGGTTGAATCTCTCCGCGTACAATGTCATGATCCAGAGCAGAACGAGGGTAAGAGAATGCAAGAGTTAGATGAGATTGATCAGGAACGAGCTGTAGCAAGAACAGAGCTATATAAAGTAAGGATTACCAACGCCTATAACCGAAGGGTTCGATCAAGAACATTTCAAGCTGGGGATTTAGTGTTACGAAGAACAAATCCTGCTGGTGAGGTAAAAAAGTTGGCACCCAAATGGGAAGGCCCTTACAAAATCAAGGAAGTAATCGGAAGAGGAGCCTACAGGCTGGAGGATCATGAAGGTCGGAAATTGGTAAGACCTTGGAACATTCATAACCTGAAGAAGTATTTTGTGTAATCTTTCTTTTTTATTGTTTTATGAATTCAGTAGTAATAAAATGAAAGTATTTGATTCATCGAGTTTGTTCGGAATTCTAATAATTTACTCGTGGGATCGGGATGTTTGGTCCACGTTTAAACATTACATTATCAATGATTTACTCGTGGGATCGGGATGTTTGGTCCACGTTTAAACATTACATTATCATCGGTTTACTCGTGGGATCGGGATGTTTGGTCCACGTTTAAACATTACATTATCATCGGTTTACTCGTGGGATCGGGATGTTTGGTCCACGTTTAAACATTACATTATCGTCGGTTTACTCGTGGGATCGGGATGTTTGGTCCACGTTTTGAACCTAAAATTGCCTAAGTGTTTGTGCTCGGGGTAGCGAGCTTTGTTCAGAATTTTAGTTGTTTACTCGTGGGATCGGGATGTTTGGTCCACGTTTTGAACCTAAAATTGCCTAAGTGTTTGTGCTTGGGGTAGCGAACGTTGTTTAGAATTTTAGTTGTTTACTCGTGGGATCGGGATGTTTGGTCCACGTTTTAAACCTAAAATTGCCTAAGTGTTTGTGCTCGGGGTAGCGAGCGTTGTTCGGAATTTTAGTTGTTTACTCGTGGGATCGGGATGTTTGGTCCACGTTTTAAACCTAAAATTGCCTAAGTGTTTGTGCTCGGGATAGCGAGCTTTGTTCGGAATTTTAGTTGTTTACTCGTGGGATCGGGATGTTTGGTCCACGTTTTAAACCTAAAATTGCCTAAGTGTTTGTGCTCGGGGTAGCGAGCTTTGTTTGGAATTTTAGTTGTTTACTCGTGGGATCGGGATGTTTGGTCCACGTTTTAAACCTAAAATTGCCTAAGTGTTTGTGCTCGGGGTAGCGAGCGTTGTTCGGAATTTTAGTTGTTTACTCGTGAGATCGGGATGTTTGGTCCACGTTTTAAACCTAAAATTGCCTAAGTGTTTGTGCTCGGGGTAGCGAGCTTTGTTCGGAATTTTAGTTGTTTACTCGTGGGATCGGGATGTTTGGTCCACGTTTTAAACCTAAAATTGCCTAGGTGTTTGTGCTCGGGGTAGCAAGATTTGTTCGGAATTTTAGTTGTTTACTCGTGGGATCGGGATGTTTGGTCCATGTTTTAAACCTAAAATTGCCTAAGTGTTTGTGCTCGGGGTAGCGAGCTTTGTTCGGAATTTTAGTTGTTTACTCGTGGGATCGGGATGTTTGGTCCACGTTTTAAACCTAAAATTGCCTAAGTGTTTGTGCTCGGGATAACGAGTTTGTTCCGAAATACAAGTAAATGATTTCATTAATGAAAGAGAAAGAAATACAATAAAAGGTAAAAGCTCTACCCTATGGCTGGAATAGCTCCTCGGGGAGGCTCTCCAGAGCAGCATTGACGTCAAGGAAATCTTTTGAAGCTCCTTCAGGAGGGTAGCCTTGAGATCTAAATTGGCCGACGCATGCTTCAAAACCATGATCAAAGAACTTGTAAGCACGGTCAGCCACCATGTTGCTATACTCCGGAGACTTCAAAAACTCAGCTTTCTTCGAGAGCCAGAGTTCTTCCACACGAGCAGCAGTTGAAGATTTCTCTTGAGCAAGCTGCTCGGAAACAGCTTGATGTTGCTCAGCCAGGGATTTATACTGCTCTGACAAAGTAGAGTTGGCACCTTCCAGATCAGCAAACTTTATCCGCTCCTCTGCCAGGACCTGCTCCGCCTTGTCCCGAGCTGATACCAGGGCCAAGTGCCGCTCCTCCAGAAGGCTCACTGTTTTCTTCAGCTCATCACCCATACCCTCCAACTGCCTGATGCGTTTCTGGTTTTGCCCATCAGCCTAACGAACTGAATGAAAACGAGTGAGAAGTTCACCCGCCATCATGTGGGCCTGCATCAGATCATATATAAGTTAAAATAACAAATGAATGTATTGAAAAAGATAAACGAAACAGATTAATGGGTAAAAATATTTACCTGAGTAAAGGAGGAAGAGAAGTCGTTCACCAAGTTGCTGAAAGCCAGCTCCCCGAGGTATTTTCGATCAGCTGGGTTGGGGGTATAGCACAAAATGGAATGGGAGGCTTTGGGATCGGGTTTTTTCAGTAGTGGAACAGTGGGGGAGTACGTCCACGAAGGGATATGGTATCTCGAGGTAGGCCGGGATACACCGAGAACGGGTTGAGAGGAGGCTCGAGGTAGGCCGGGATACACCGAGAACGGGTTGAGAGGAGGCTCGAGGTTCGGAAGGGATAAGGGAAGAAGAAGTTTTCTTAGTAGGAGGTGCTTGGGGCGAAGAACTTGGACCTTCGGGAGTAGCCTTTCTCTTGCGATGAAGAGCTTGAGTCCTCTCAGGTGAAGCCTTCTCCTCAGAAGGAGTCAAGATCTCAATGGACGGGGGAGGTGCAGGAGTAGTAGCAACCTTAGAAGTTTGGCCTTTTTGGCTCTTCTCCCTTAGCTTCTCGGCTATCCTTGCCTTCATCATTTTTGTTTCTGAAAAGAGCAGAGAAATATTAGTCCGAACATGATAAGTTAAAAGTAAAACGAAGAAGATTACTTGGAAAGCACTCACCGAGGGACATTTTCAAGGATACACCCTTGGGGCTCAACTGGAACAAGTATAGCAGTCCGTCGTCAATCAGCTCCATCAAATTAAAACACTGATCGCCAAGTGCACGACGAACCGACAAATACGGTTCCTCCTCAAGGTGACCCTTGATTGATTTCCCCCTTGGGAGACTTTCCCTCCACTCCATAGGGCAATCCCAAGGCTGGAGGGGACGAGCAAAGAAGTAAGAGTTTTTCCAATTTTTATGGACGAGGGGTATTTTTTGAGGAAACCAACCCCTGTCCTTGAGGAAAACTAAAAAAGCCCGATCTCTTTCTTGTTCAATTGAAAAAAAACAATGAAAAAGCTCGGGAGTAGGGGTAAAACCCAGATAAGAAAGAACTATGAAGAAGCCTGCTAAGAACCTATAGCTATTGGGAAATAATTGACTAAGGGAAACACAGAAGTAGGAGGCCACTTCAATAAAGAAAGAAGGTACGGGAAAACGGAGGCCTCCTCGGAGCTGGTCTATATAGAAAGGAAAATACCCCTTAGGGGGTAAGTGAGGACGAGATCCAGAAAGAGGAGCAATAATAGAAGTCCCCTCGGAAATCCCCCATTTAGTTCGGATATTGATGAGGTGCTGAGTCAATTTGACCTCAGACTCGAAGATCTCAAACCAAGGAACACGGGCTTTAACTAAATCTCGCTCTGTAACAAGTCTCTGCTCCTGTATACGAGCGGCAGACGTGGCAGGGGAGCTTATAGTTCTGTCACTATTAGAAGAAGAGGAAGATGGTTGAAGAGAGGGGCTAAGAGCGTCCCCCGCGTTGAACATTTCTATCGCCTGCAATGAAGAGTCCGCGGAGGAAGAAATCATACTTAGATGATTAAAAAAGGACTGCTGGGGAAAGTTGTTCGATCGTCTGGTGCTAGCTCGGAAGCAAAATGCAGCAAAGTAAGGACAAATGAAGAAAAAGGAGGGGTATTTATAGCGGGGACCATGTGAACAGTCATTTAATCTTCACCGTCCAAAAATAAGGGAATGGACGGTTATAAAGGAGCCTCGGGAAACGAAACGTCGCGCAGCATTTGAAATATTTGGGCGGGAAAAAAAAGGCGGCAAAAATGTCCCGAGCAGGTTAAGTTTAGGATTTTACCCGAAGACAATAAAACAAGACTTCAAAAGTCTCATCTTGCTTTACTTTAGGGGGGTGAGGTGATGTCATATGATATATTGACCTCCTCGGGTAAAATCCCCTCAAGGGCCGAACAAGTCATATACCGAACAGAGTGCACCGAACGGATAACACCGAGCAGGGTTTTTACCGAACAGCTGCTAACCCTCCTCGGTTTTCTGGTCAAAGATTAGCGGAAGACCCGGGAGTAACTAACAAATTAACCGGCGTGAATGAACGCGCAGTAATGGGGCGCGGATTTCTCGGACGCGTTGGACTCCAGTTAAGCCACGATCAGAGGACATCGTGTTCCGGATCTCCCGCGAGCCAATCACTGGGAACAGTCCTATAAATACCCGCAGATGTCATCATAGTAAAGGTTGGATTTTTCTGGGCAAAAAGACTCCGAAGATAGCAAATTTATGTCTGTTCGGTCTTTTCTGTTATTTCTCTAAAAAAATTCGTGTAAGTCATTGAGCGATTGTTATTTGTGTCCAGAGAGTTTTGTAAATCATCAACATTTATAGTGAAGTTTTATACTGGACTAGGTCCCGTGGTTTTTTCTCTCCATTTGAGGGTTTCCACGTAAAAAATCTTAGTGTGTTTATCGTTATTTTCTGTTAACACCTTATTCTACCTTATATTCGAAAATCACGGATCACATCAGATTGTAGTGATTTGTGCATGTGTGCGCATCTGTGCGTGCATTAACCTGTGTGGGTGTGGCTGCTTGTGAGTTTAGGTGGTGTTCTAACTTGATTTAAATCATTAGTTGGAAGGTGAAGTTGATTTTCAATTGTGAGTAAATCCCTACCACTAGGCAAGCGTCCCCTGCACTAAAGATTTGGGTTTTTCTGTTTATCCTTCATTGTATTGTCTAAACTCGATTTCTCACTGCTTTAGTTGTTGAATTTAGTGCATACGACATATATGGGTGTGTGCTTGATAAGTGCAAAATTGCACTTATATTTTATTATTTTTTCTTCTACTTTTATGTTGGTATTCAAACGTAATTACGCCTTTTGCTGTCGTTTTTGCTATTTTGTAGGAATTCAAGAAATGGAATATTTTATGCTAAATAGATGATCATAAATAAATAAATGTGACAAGAATTCAAATCATCGCCCTAACGCCACTTATGTTGCAAATATTTAAAGATACGTACGCAAGCTACTGAGCAGAGTGTATATTGATTATTCACGGCAACAAAGGAGCATATCATTATTTAACATATACACACTTACGCACCACAACATCTCATTATGCAAAATTCAAGGAAATTGATGTGTGAATTAGAAGAACCGAGACATAAGGGAACCAAATCTTGTAGAAGATATTATTATTTTAATAAGGAGAGAAGATCAGATTTTGGGGGACTAAAAATAAAGAGGATTATTATATTATAAAAGAGGGACTTCACGTACTAGTTATTCACGTGGAGATATTTTTTATACACGCACGGACGAAACTTTGGCGAGCAGAATTGTCGAACGAGAGGAAACTTACTGAGAATACACGAAACTTGAAGGAAGAGCAGTAGACGTACGTGAGTGCCCAAGGAGAGGAGGAGATCAATCGAGACGGCGTGCTTACACCAAAAGGTAGATTTTGACAACGGAGAAGACGACGGTGACTACTGGAGACGGATGGTCATCTTCATATTCGTTTGATTATCTTTTCCTTTGTGTTTATGATGATTAAGAACATGTCTATTTGTTTCTTTAATTTCATGAACGAATTTATTATTCTAGAGTTAGACGTATCTTGACTTGAAATTATGTCATTGATTATTGATTGAATATATTTTGGTTTTTCGTTTGGTTTATTTGTGATTCTTGATTTGAATGCGTTTCAATTAACTGATCACTAGTTGAATCGTCATATTTATTTAGAATCTATCACTCAAGAGAGGGGTTTTGAATAGGATCGTATGAATTTGCATCGTTGAAGTTTATATAGTCGAGAGACGTACAACTCAAACGAAGCCATAGAACGAATCTAGTGCTTGAAATTGTTTAATAATTTATCTTAGGTGGACAAATCAAGATGATTGTTGAATGATTATTTCTATTTAACACTCGAGAGAGGTAATAGAATAACATTGGATTCGTGGTTAATAAATTAGAAGAACACGACAATAGTGGATAGTTGAGTGAAGTCGAATCTCTAGAATCCGTTCTCATTGATTTCCTCCACTTAAATTTTCATCTTGCTAAATTATTATTTTATTTTAGTTGATTAGTTTAATAATTATGCTATTGATGATCTAAATAAAGTCGAGATTTCTAATTATAGTACTTGGTATAACTTAATTTTCAATCCCGGTGGGTTCGACATCCGTACTTTCAAATGGAGTTTTGGCAACTGGTAGTCCCATATATTGTAGAGATGATGACAGGGTGCACCTGTACAACGATATGGTGAATATCAACTACCAGTGGCATTGTGATCCTTCACTGCAGGGTTGGAGTCACCAATATCCACCAGAGCCCAATCATTCAATCATCAAGCAAATGATGAGTATAGTTCTGATAAAGTCTCTCAATTGGAGGATATTGTGCGCAAAGTCGGGGCATCATCTGAACCAAAGATTGAAAATCACACCAACTCCAGAAATCGCATAGAGCAGCAGATAGAGACATTTTTAGCGAGCTTCAAAGAGGCTAAGATGAGGATATACTAATCAAGGGGTGACAAATCAGGTGTGGTCACATGATGATGATCACTCAACCAACCAAGTTTGGGAGAGTGATCCTACTCATGCGGAAGATCAAGGGAATATGAGCATTTTCAAGTGGTTGAGCCTACTGTGGAAAAGTTATCTGATGAATTCCCGTGTCAAGATGAGCCTAGTGTGACGTTGGAAGATGAGCATACTTTTGAAAATAGTGAGGAGCACTCATCGATGGTGATGTCCCATATGCCATATGTGGATCCGTTCTTCCCATTGCTGCCAACTTCACCATATTACATCCTCCACAAGATGAATCCAAGTTTAGAATATTTCTCCCATGCTTATCAAATTTTGAAGGACGTTGTTGGAGTGACAAGCGTTAATTATCATCATCTTGCCAAGCTTGAGGGCATACACAACCAAGACCCATATGTGATATCATATGATACGTACTATGGGCGGAAACCGCTATTTGATGGTTGCTTTGCATAGTCTGGCTGACAACTTTAAACAAAAAGCGCTTTTGGGAGGCAACCCAAGCTTATATCCTTTTAGTTTACTTCAGTTTTAATTTCGGTATTTCAATTATTATTAGTATGTCTTAGTCAGAGCCACTGATCATTATTTTTCCCATTGCAGCTCTATACTGATGCAGAGGTCCCTATCATCATCTTCTCACCATACCCATAAGCATGAGATGGACGATGAGTACTGACGATCGTCGTCGCAGGTAGGTGTGTTGTCCCTTATTTTATACATTGTATGGTACATTTGAGGACAATGCACGATTTTAAGTTTTGGGGGGGGGGGGGGTTTAAACATTGAAGATGTTTTGTTTCCTGGATTCCTACGTGTGTTGTGTTTTGTGTTTTTTTAATCGTTATTTATTTTTTATTTTTGTGTCATAAGTCGTGATTTGAAGTAATTGTGAAGGCCGATGATGAAGAATTGATCGTATTTGTGAAAATTTTAAAATTTTCATTCACTTTGCTCTTGAGTTTTTCATATATTCATACACTAGAGACCATGACCATTTGATTAATCAATGTTGATTTGAACGGACACAAATATGATATAGGCGATTATTGATAATATTTTGGGTCTTTATTCATTGATATAAAATGTCATAGTACCCTCATTGAGCCTAAATGTAAAAGAATGAGATTTGAATTGATTGCAATATGTTTTATAATCTCATTCAAATTTGTTTCTTATATCACCTTGGTTTTGAGATACCATTTGAGCACATTGGTCAAATCATATAAGTTATTTGTGAATTGATAGTAGTCTAGAACTTGCTTTAGTACCATTTAAGGCGAAATACAGACATATGTGGCTTATGAACGATTTAGGCAATTTTTGATCGTTTGAGCCTTTGAAGCCACCAAATGACATCATTTTATCCCTAGTTACCCTTTTGAGATTATTCAAAATGAATGGTGTGTGCAAAAGCACATAATATCACCCATTCATTATCATTTCCAAATACCACATCAACCACCTTGATGAGAGCTTACACTATTTCCTACCCTCAAGTGAGTAAGCCCCTATTGCACTTTAAAATTTCAAATATCTCCCATGTTCATAATTGAAAATTAGAAGGGGAGTAACAATGAAAAAAGGGTATGAATGCATAGAAATATGTTGAAGAGGTGAAGAAAATAGTGATGGAAAGAGTGAGAAAAATAATGAGGTGAATGATGAGACGGATGAGAAAGGAGGGTGAATTGAAAAAAAAATGATGAATCATCAATAGAAGGAATCAGAATTTAGATGAGAGAGCGCAATTTTGTTATTTTAACTTACTCTCTTGTTTTGAATATCCTATCCTTTTATTAAAGCCATGAGCCAAGGCCATAAATTAGAACCAATTAAGACCTATTGACTGAGTCATGTTCGTCCAATATACTAGTGGAGAAAGTTATGGATGGTAAGCTTATGGACACTCGAGAAACACTTGTAACAAATATGACTTTACATTCACACACGCACATCTCATTACCTAATCATGATGCATTGTTTATCGTTTATCAAAGTTATACTCCTTTTATGAACAATGCAATTGAACCTACACCTTGCAAAGTCATATTGATTTGTGTGAGTAAATATTGCTTTAATTGTTAAATGAAAGTGGTAGCACACACACACTTAAGAATTCTTGAGTAGAAGTGATATGCATACTTGACTTGAAATTTTGTGACCATTGATCTTCGAGGCCGATTTGCAATTATAATATTTCATGACTTACGTTAGTAGTTTGTTTTCTTTTATTTCTTAGTCTTTTTCTATTTCTAGTTTGCTCGGGACTAGGAAAGTTTAAGTTTGGGGGGCTTTGATAAGTGCAAAATTGCACATATATTTTATTATCTTTTCTTCTACTTTTATGTTGGTATTCTAACGGAATTACGCCTTTTGTTGTCGTTTTTTGCTGTTTTGTAGAAATTCAAGAAATGAAATATTTTATGCTAAATAGATGATCTAAATACATAAATGTGACAAGAATTCAAATCATCGCCCTAGCGCTACTTATGTTGCAAATATTTAAAGATATGTACGCAAGCTACTGAGCAGATTGTATATTGATTATTCACAGCAACAAAGGAGCATATCATTATTTAACATATACATACGTACGCACCACAACATCTCATTGTGCAAAATTCAAGGAACTTGACGTGTGAATTAGAAGAACCGAGACATAAGGGAACCAAATCTTGTAGAAGATATTATTATTTTAATAAGGAGAGAAGATCAGATTTTGGGGGACCAAAAATAAAGAGGATTATTATATTATAAAAGAGGGACTTCACGTACTAGTTATTCACGTGGAGATATCTTTTATAAAAAACATACGGACGAAACTTTGGCGAGCAGAATTGTCGAACGAGAGGAAACTTACTGAGAATACACGAAACTTGAAGGAAGAGCAGTAGACGTACGTGAGTGCCCAAGGAGAAGAGGAGATCAATCGAGGCGGCGCGCTTACACCAAAAGGTATAGACTTTGACGACGGAGAAGACGACAACGATTACCGGAATGGTGGGTCATCTTCATATTCGTTTGATTATCCTTTCCTTTATATTTATGATGATTAACAACATGTCTAAATGTTTCTTTAATTTCATGAACTAATTTATTATTCTAGAGTTAGACGTATCTTGACTTGAAATTATGTCGTCGGTTATTGATTGAATATATTTTTGTTTTTCGTTTGGTGTATTTGTGATTCCTGATTTGAATGCGTTTCAATTAACTGATCACTAGTTGAATCGTCATATTTATTTAGAATCTATCACTCGAGAGAGGGGGTTTGAATAGGACCGTAGGAATTTACATCGTTGAAAGTTTATACAGTCGAGAGACATATAACTTCAACAAAGCCATAGAACGAATCTAGTGCTATTGAAATTGTTTAATAATTTATCTTAGATGAACACATCAAGATGATTGTTGAATGATTATTTATATTTAACACTTGAGAGATGTAATAGAATAACATAGGATTCGTGGTAATAAATTAGAAGAGCACGACATAGTTGGTAGTTGAGTGAAGTTGAATCTCTAGAATCCGTTCTCATTGATTTTCTCCACTTAAATTTTCATCTTGCTAAATTATTATTTTATTTTACTAGATTAGTTTAATAATTATGCTATTGATTATCTAAATAAAGTCGAGACTATTCTAATTACAATACTTGCTATAACTTAATTTTCAATCCCTGTGGGTTCGACATAATCTTTTATACTAAAACTTGATATCGTACACTTGCGGTACGTTTCACACACATCAGTGCTCGTTGTATGTGTGCGTGTGTTTCAGTGTGTAAGCTTGTGTGTTTTAAGCGTGCACATGTGTGTGTAATTGCTGAAGTATCGTGTGTGTCTATGATATATATTCATGTATGTGTATATCTCAGCATGTGTTGGTGGGTATAGGTGTTGTATACACCTATGTGTGCAAGTTTCAGCACATATTTTAGAGTATGTATATACGATATACACATGGGTGTGCGTATTGCAGAGGTAGCAATGATTGTATACACTTTAACTTTTGAATGGGTGAATTATTGATAGTTTATGAAGGATAGTTTAATTTGTGTGATTTGGTCTTGATTTTTAATATTGAGCTATTAAATTGACACATACGCCATGAGCCTTCGGGCAAAGAGAGTAGCTTTGCTTAAATTGTCTACACAAAGATACATAAACACGTACGAGCAATGATATGATAAATTGGTTTGTGTGTCATGGTATGACGTATGATTACTAAAGAAGCCATTGTGGTTATTATGAATGTCATGAGTTGATATATGGTTATTGTGAATGTCACTGGTTGATATGAGGTTATTGTGGAAGTCACGGGTTGACATGAGATTATTGTGGATGTCACGGGTTGAGATGAAATTGTCCTGAAGGTCACGGGGTTGACAAATGAATATTGAGTTATATTCTTACGAATGAAATGGATTCTGTATATATATTTATTACCTTATGGTTTGTACCAATATTGTTACACTATTGGTATGGTATAGGGTTGCCAATGAAATGTGCTACGTACGATTATGGCATGAGACCACGTTATACGTAGCAATGATATCATATGCCCTTGTTGTTATGAACAAGGTTTATTATATTTTACGATTTGTGATCATTTAAATAAGCAGTGTGAATTATGCATTTCATTATTGATATATTATTGAGATGATGTTGTTCAGCATTTAATGTTAAGAGTTATCGCTAGAGAGCGAGTATTGTGGCACCGCATAAAGAGCTTGTGAATCCTGAAAACAGGAACAGTAAGAATGGTTGGTATTTCGATAAAAATAGGGATTATCTCTTTAACCCTTATGCCATAATCCATGAATTGAGTTATTGAGATATATGTTTATGCATATTGGTGTGCTCACCCTATGTGGGGGGCTGTTTACGGCGAAACAGGTAACATGTCTAGCTTTTGGGAGCATGGAAAGATAGCAGTTGACACGTATAGAAGAGTAATACTTTTCATTTTGAGCTAGATGAAGTAGCTAGAATTTGTTATTATTGTTATCTTTGAGGATTGTATAATTACTTTGTGGACTGTAGAATTATCTATTGGACTGTAGAATTGTCTATTACTTGAGTCCTGAGTATTAGCTAGACTTTATACCTTGTGCTGGATTTTATTATTCGATTAGTGTTAGTGATTGGTGATGTTGGGTGATGATTTTTTTTATGGTGTTCATTTTTTTGGGATAGTCCAATTTGTAGGGAGATTCTGCCAAATTTTTAATGAAATTCCAGAACCTAATTAAGGATTAGGTACATATTTTATTCTTAATACTTGGTTACTATTGAGATCATACATTTTTGTAGCAGACACAGATGGATTGCACTTGCTGCTTTCAAATTCAGATCCTCCCAATCTTTATTGTTCATTCTAACTTTTCTTGTTGCATTAGTCGTTCCACCAGTCAAACTAGTAGCACTGCTGCTTTTGGGAAATACTATGTCCTTCAACGCATTATGTAAACCAAATTGAATCAATACATCCCTGACTTGCACTTGCCACAAGTCAAAATTGATTTTCCCATTAAATTTCTCCACATCAAATCTAATTGCATTTGAAACTCTGCTTCCCGACATTGTCTTGTGATACTTTGATGAATTTCACTGTAGACGTGATAATACACACTAAGTAAACTCCCAGGAAAGAGAGAATCTGAGATTCCCAGAAAAATTGGCGGGGTTACACTGCTCCCACTTAAATACCGATTTTCCTAAATAAAATATTCTTAGTCAACACGTATTATCCTACCATACCAAAGATCCACCACAATAAAAGGACGCAGGCTCTCATGTCACTTGTTGGGAATTTGACGTGGAAAACTCCCAAATCAGGAGAAAAACCACAAGTACCATAGAAGAAAATACATTATGTGAAAAATTATTACAACCACACAATTTCTCTCCTCACCCCAAACAAACCCACAAACTTTCTCACTAGACACACTTTATAACTCACACATCTCCCTTTTTCAGAAAGACAACTAATAAAATCTTTTCTGATGTGGAAGCTCAGTCAAAGCCACAACCATAGATCATACTATGAATTTACTAGATCCTACAATAAGAGAAGAATTCATCTTAAGTAAAAAATTGTTAGACAACCTGCTGACTGATGCACTTAAATCATGAGGCATTGTCCTGCTTTTATAGCAAATGAAAATGGCCCATTTGCTTTTCTTCTCGATGTGGGACAAAAGTCCCAATATCAACACTCAAATTGGAGAAAATTAGGTGGATAACCTTATATCAAACTCACTTTATGAAATGATCTTTTTTTAAACTTACGCTTAATGAACAGGCTGATCGAAATAATGAACAATTCAGGGCCACCATACATGTAAGACCCCAACTCTTAACTCGTGAATAATGCATTTATGACGTCATAAGTGTATAAAAATAATCATTCTTTCGAACTTTCACTACATGCTTCTTAATTACTGTGGGGGTTTATAAAAATCTGGGCAGAGTCTCCCCGTAAATTGGATTATCCAAAAGTAAGAAAACACCATAATAAATATCATCAACAACATCACAAATATCCATCACTAATCCAGTAATAAAACCCACCAAAATACAACAACTAGCTTATACTCGTGCTATTACACATCATATCTATAAAATCAATTCATTGAGCATGATATCCCCCGAAAAGAATGCACATATAATAACTAAGTAAAAAAGGGAGCTTTACAACATTTATATAGTTATATACATGCATTAGAATGCTCACAAACGAGCAACGAATACTATGAGTATGAATCTACTGGTATATATCGCATACTCTCATTTACCAATACTGGTACAATGTCCCCACACACAATGCTATCCAATGAGACTTGCTTACTCCACATGGACAACGTAGTAAATGTTTTACCTGTTTCAACAGAAACAACACCACAAATGGTGAGCAAGCACCAACCTAAAATTCTCAACCATATATATATATATATATATATATATATATAATTGCAATACAATAAAATAGAGCTATTGAAATTTATAAAGAATATTCCCTGAATAAGTTGAACCAATATAAGCTTCCTTGCACTGTTCATGTTTCACAATTCATGATCATCCAGGTTCAATATCAATGTTTAGAAATACTCATCACCTAGAATAATACAATATTCATCACCTAGAATATCCAATAATTAGACAAAAGGGTATTCATAAGAGAATACACCTTTTTCATTTATGAAGTAGTCATGACTTTCTCGAGCTATTCCTGCTTCCATAATAATAGCTCCATAATGATAAGGATCATATCCTTGATCTTTAGACTGTTCCTGTTCTCATAAGTTCACAACTTCAACTTTTATTTAAACATCCTTAAACTTTTATGTGTATATCGAATTTATAACAATACTTGATTTCTTGTTCATTCGTGGCTATTAATATATTTGAGGTCATTTTGCCTGTCAACCATGACAATCATCCACAACTTCTCATATTCCCCATGCCGTAGACATCCAACTTAACAAAATATACAATTGATTATCTACATATTCACCATGCTACAAGTATTAACTCAATTTGCATATTTAGTAACTTCCATTCGCCATATCATACTGAATAACATCTGTGTAAATAACCAGATAATTACTTCACACTATACATGCTCGTATGTCACTACGTACCTTATAGTCGATAACAAAATCAAGCTATCCTGACATCCGAAGAACCATGTAGAGTCTATATCAAAATCGTCACTCAATATTAGCTTATTCACATCACAATTAATATCATTTATATATATCTTAACTTTATTTCAATATCATCAATCAACAACTCAATATTATAACCTTGTTACATAATCAAGGTAGTTGATACTTCTCTGAGCAACTACGTGTTTAGTTCATACCATTGCCATTTACATACTCAATCTCTTAATTAGGAGATCCCATCACTTCAGATAATAAAATCCATATTATTTTCTCATGTTATTATCCATTTTGTTCGTACGCTTTACCCAACATTCACAACATCTAATTAAATATTGCATTCATACTTCCAAACCCTTACACTACCAACTTATACAATTCAAAGTATTAGTGTATGTGTATCACATGATAATCGAACACAAATTACTTTCATAGCAACGATGCATCATTCTATACGTATACACTGCAACACGCTTAAATACACATACACTTGCATATTCAACACATATCCTCACTTAAATGCATCTACACTTGCATATACCACACCTATACACATTTAAATACACAAATCCTTGCATATACAGCCCATATATACATTCAAATGCACATATTCTTGCATATACAATACCCATACACACTTCAATGCACGTAGCCATGTATATACAACCTATACACTCACCAATGTATGTTGGGACACACACACACATGTGTATACAACATCTATTTTCACCAATACATGCTAAAATATTCATTACATATGTGTATTTACCACATACACATACCAATACACACTAAAACACACGCAAAAACATGTATTTTCCACATACCTACACACTAACACATGCACAACACACTCACGCACACAGTAGAACACACACGCACAGACCAACTCCAATTTCACACACAACTCGAACAATTGTTTAAATCCAACTATAACACAACCCATAAGGTAGGAATCAATTAAACAATGCCAAAAATCCCACTAGCCAAGGGCTTAATCCAAACGCCCCTTTTCTTCCTCCAAACTATAAGAGTTGAATAATGCTCCAAAATATTCAAGGAAGTCTAAATAAGGTGCAATGTAATAATACACACACAAACCTGAATAAAATTGAGCTTGAAAGAAGGAAGAAATCGTTCATTGAAGCTAGAGAGGGAGATGGTGTGAAGCCAAAGAGGAAGGGAGAGCAAGATCGATACGTGTGTGTGTAGGATGAGTTAGTGTGTGTTTTTCTTGCCCAACCTTAACTTTAATCTATTCATTAATCAAATAATTTAATTAAATCAAAACTCAAAAGAATGTCTCTTATTATTTATAAGAATTATTGATAAAAAATCACCACAAGTTCACTCCCAGCTTAGTTCCAAATTTGAGTCTGACTACAATTCCCAATAATTAGATTTCCGAAATTAATTCAAGTTTACCCCAATTAACTTAGATGATTAAATGTAGATAATTTTGGGCATCATCCTTGAATTTAATTTACACTATAAACTCAACCTGAAATTTATTCTAACTTCGGTCCTATTAAAATACCCAATAATTTAATTCTCTAAATTATGTAATTTACCTCAATTAAGTCAATTAATTAAATATGATTAATTTCAGGCATTACAAGACATGAAGAAGACAACTGAGACTAAGAATGCGACGACCGAACAATGAATGAGGGTGGCCAGATAATGAACAGGGATGACCGAGAAAATACATTAGACGATCGAGACAAAACATTGAAAATGCACTGGGAGGCTGAGATAAAGCATTGGGCAACCGAAAAAATACAAAATGCACTGGGCGACTGAGAAAAATGCACTGGGAGACCAAACAATACATTGGGCGACTGAGGAAAATAAACAGGACTGGGAAATAGGTCACTGTCATTGTTATTAATTTTGTTGTTGCGGTTGGGTTTGAAAACTTACTATATAAGCTTGTGGTTGGAGCTCAAGATTTTAGGAGTGGGTTCTTTTTTAATACTGGATGAGGGAGGAGGCGATCGTCGGTTATGTGTGGCGTGGAGAGAGTTCTTGAAGGTATGTCGGAACTATGCTGCTTCTCAAATGTCACAGTCCCAAACCAAATGGTTTGACAAAAAATATTTGGTTCTTGCTTTGATTTATGTATTTTTTACCATTTCTTTCCTTTTTTTGAAGAATTGAAAGATTTTGGTCAACTGAGAAAAATGTAATTGAAGCTTGGGTGGTGAGGGAGTTTGGTGCACATGGGATGGAGGAAAAAGGGGGGGAAGATTGAATTGAAGTTAGAGGTGTCAAACGGGTTTTGTCGGGTATGTGACCACGGAACGGTCCAATTCGATATTTTTTTTTTATTTTTTTTTATTTTTTAAAAAATATAATTTATATTAATTAAATTATTTAAATAAAAGAATAGTAAGACAAAAAAATAGCTTGATACAAAGACTTGAAAATTTTAAATTTATTCACTATGAATTGAATGACTATAAATTATATTCACATAAACAAAATAATAAACTCACAAAATATTAATATAATATTTCTTTTTAACTTCTCACTTCCTTTTGCAATCGATCAGCTACCATTTGTCAATCAATCACTAAAATTTTAATATAAAATAAAATAGGCCCGTACAATGGGTCGTGCCTGCATGGGCATACCCATAGCCAAATCATCACTGTAGTGTCACAAGAAGAAGTTTGGTGCAGGTGAAATTGGAGGAAGAAGGTGGAAGGAGGATTGGAAATACAAGAAGGGTACTTTATGGGAATAAAGTGACTTTTTAATTATTATGAATGTTATTTGACAAAAAGATGATTCTTAAGATGTATGTGTTTTTAGCACTATTAACTACAAGGTGTGGATGTAGCAGACTCGAACATGAATATCCAAACTCGCAATAACGAGTGGTACATGACATATTCGTTTAATATAAGATAATATATAGTATTGTGGGACCTGACTCGGGATATATAAATTTATCCCTTATCTGGTACCACAATCTATTCATAAATATATATAAATATAATTTTTAGGATTTACTTATGCATAGTAAATATGTTACTTAACAATAGCGGAAGCGTTTAAATAAACTTTTTAACAAGTACAATTCAAAATAACTCCTAAGAAAAAGGTTCGACACTACAGCAAAATATAAAGTACTAATTACTGGTAAGCTAAAATGTTCATCATTTTTTTTTTCTAATTTTCTTCATGTTCTGCCTCCGGTTCTCCTGTATCTGGAACTCACAAAATAACAAGGAAACAGAGGTTAAGTCTTTAAGGACTTAGTGAGGGAACAATAATGTTTAGTATTTTGTACTTATCAATGATGCAATGTAACAATATGACATGTAATGTAATAAAGAAATATTACTGCATTTTAAGGAAATTATCAATGAACCATAATGATTAAAGACGTTAGGATGAATATTGTGGGCTAAAGAGGTGGCTCCCACCCGACAGTTAGGTGTAGCACTTTTCCCCACATATTCAGATATGATTCGTACATTCATTCATTTATGAGCCAAGGTGAACCATTCTCCGGACCGTAGAACGGTGCGCGTTGTTCAGATGAACCATATACCCGGACTGTCATCCGTTGTTCATTGGACTCACTTTCCGGGCCGAAGCCACGTTGTCCAGTGGACACAATATGCAGACATATTTCTGTTGTCCAGGGCTCCAATAGTCATTTATTCATTCGAAGGAAGAGAATAATGATGAACATGTAACAAGGTATGTAGACAATATGATCATTGAACTGTTGCGATGCACAATATGACAACATATATAAAAAGTACGGTAATGAATAAACAAATGATGTAAGTTCCAGGCCAAATGCCAAAAAGGCGAATTTGCAAGAAATCGGTAGTACACCTCACCTTACTAGCTTACGATTTTTACTTGGATTTACTTGATTTTGAACCCGGTTGTCAAGGAAATTCCTATAAACATAATATAAGTAATTTATAATGATTAGGGACCCAAATACATGGTGAACATTCTTAAAGATCATTTTTGTATAAAATTTGTCCGGGTAATTTTGAATAAAACTTTAAAAATTCATAATAATTCAAGACTTAGTCGAAAAATCATGAAACTTTCCAGAAATTCCTAAGATTAGTGCAGAAACGTTCGGCAACCGGAAACTTCAAAATCGTGGAGGCGCGTGAACAACACGCGCCGCCTTGACGGCGCGTGACCGTTGCTCAGGCGACACGCGCGGCCGAAATTTTCAGGGAATGATCACCTCGATGAGATCTACAACTTTGGTTCAGAAAACATGTTGAAATTCGGAGCCTATTTTGCCCAGATTCTGATGTTTCGGAATGATTCAGTAGGGTACTTTGGTCGCCGGAAACCTGTACGTCCGACAACTCTCTGGGCAAACGGCCGACGTGAGTATATACTATAACATATTTTAAACATGTTTAAGTTTTATTCTAAGAATTAAAACGGAAATAATCGTATAGAACACGGGTCTGAACATACTACCTCAAAGTGATGTTTTCTGGGCAGATTTCCTGTGTGTTCTTCACGGTTCAGAATTTGTTTAGCTATTTTTCTTAATGATTTTGCTACACCACCCACATACGTTTGTTTGTGGGTTGATAATGAAGGTTGGGTAAAATTTTCAGAATTTTTGGAGAGTTTTTGGTTAATTATTTGGATTTTGGCCTATTTTTGGCCTAATATTCTAACATTTTTTTGCCATTTTTTCTAAGGATTTTTGGACGAATTTATGGCTGAAAGTGATGGATTTGGAGTGTATTTATAGGCAAAATTTTATCAGATATGTTACATGCAAGATGACATTTGTCATGGTCAACCATTCAATACCAACTCCTAATTATTTGATATCTTATTATTTATTATGATTATTTATTATTGTCTTAGTATTTTTATCACTATTATTTATTATTTTCATTCTTAATAAAATAAAAGGGTGTTACAATCTCTCCTCCTTAAAAGAATCTGGTCCCCAGATTCAAATGTTTTCATTGGAAGAGTTCGGGATACTGATGTCTAATATCTTCTTCTTTTTCCCATGTAGCTTCTTCGACGCTTTGGTTCCTCCAGAGTACCTTTACCAATTGGATGGGTCCGGAACGGAGTTCATTGATTTTCTGATCAAGGATCTGAATAGGTCGTTCTTCGTACGAGAGATCTGGTTCTAACGTTAATTGATTGGACTCGGCCACTTGTTTCTCGTCCATGTGACATTTCCGTAATTGTGACACATGGAAGACGTTGTGTATTCCAATGACAGTTTCTGGTAATGCTAATCGATAAGCTACAGGACCTATTCGTTCAATTATCTCAAATGGTCCTAGGAATCGTGGTTGCAACTTACCCTTCTTTCCAGCCCTCCTGATTCCTTTTCTTGGTGATACTTTCAGGAACACACGGTCTCCTTCATCAAATTCCAAATTTTTTCGTCTTTTATCCGCATAACTCTTCTGCCGACTTTGAGCTGTTTGAATCCTTTGCTTAATGATATGCACTTTATCAATGGCCTCTTGTATGATGTCTGGCGGTATTGCTCGGTTCTTTCCATCCTTAGTGCTTCGCCATTCCTCCACATCCCAATTGAGAGGAGATCGACATTTCCTCCCATATAATGCCTCATATGGAGCCATTTGAATAGTGGCTTGATAACTGTTATTATAGGCGAACTCCACGAGTGGTAAATGCTTCTCCCAATTTGATCCAGAATCTAGCACGCACGCACGAAGCATGTCTTCTAAAATTTGAATAGTACGCTCAGACTGGCCGTCAGTCTGGGGATGAGCAGCCGTGCTAAAACTTAGCTTTGTCCCGAGACATTCCTGTAGTTTTTTCCATAATCTAGATGTAAATTTTGGATCTCGGTCTGAGACGATGGTAGTAGGGATTCCATGTAGCCGGATGATCTCCTTTTGGTAGAGTTCTGCGAGTTTTTCCACGCCATACTTTTGACTGATAGGTATAAAATGAGCTGACTTGGTGAGACGATCTACTACCACCCATATGCCATCATGACCTCCTCGTAGTGTTGGGAGTCCAATTACAAAGTCCATGGTGACCTGATCCCATTTCCATTCTGGTATGGGTAAAGGTTGTAGAAGTCCGGATGGCCTTTGGTGCTCGGCTTTAATCATTTGGCATGAGAGGCAGTGCTTTACAAAATCAGCGACATCTCGCTTCATTCCATTCCACCAGAAATATTCTTTCAAATCCTTATACATTTTGGAACCTCCGGGATGATTGGTGAATCGCGATTTATGAGCTTCTTCCAAGATTTCTTTCTTCATGGAGTTAGGAACACAGATACGGTCTCTATAGAGCAATATTTCGACAGAGTTCGTAGTAAAATCGGCTTTGTTTTCTTTTGATGTTCTTATCTTTATAATATCAGGATCCAAATCTTGATTTGTCTTTAAGCGTGAATAAAATTCCGGTTCGATCTTTAATCCTGCCAAGCGACCATGAGACCGAATCTGCAACTTTTCCTTAGGTATGATGCTAGTCTTCTTAACATCCACATGAGCGAGACCAATTTTTCGGCTTAATGCATCTGCCACCATATTGGCTTTTCCTGGATGGTAGAGTATGGAACAATCATAATCTTCCAGAAATTCCATCCATCTTCGTTGTCTCATATTGAGCTCTTTTTGAGTAAACAAGTATTTCAAGCTCTGGTGGTCGGTAAAGATGTCGAAAGTTGCTCCGTACAGATAGTGTCTCCATTTGGCTAAAGCAAATACTATAGCTCCCAATTCTAGATCATGTGTGGGATAATTAAGCTCATGACTTTTTAATTTCCGAGATGCATAGGCGATGACCTTGCCCTTTTGCATCAACACACATCCGAGGCCCTCATTGGATGCATCGGTATAGACTACATATCCATCTATTCCATCGGGTAATGTAAGAATTGGAGCCTGTGTCAGCAGTTCCTTCAACTGTTGGAAACTTTTCTCGCATTCCTCATTCCATATAAATGGATGGTCTTTGCGGGTTAAATGAGACAATGGAGCAGCAATTTTTGAGAAATTCTTGATAAATCTTCGATAATATCCCGCTAATCCAAGAAAACTACGTACATCTGTGATGTTCTTCGGTTGTTTCCATTGGGTGATAGCTTCTATCTTTGTTGGATCCACTTCAAGTCCTTTTCCCGAAATGACGTGTCCTAAAAATGTCACATTCTCTAACCAAAATTCGCATTTGCTAAATTTAGCAAAAAGTTGATGTTCTTTTAGAGTCTGAAGGACAAGTCGTAAGTGATGTACGTGTTCCTCCCGACTTTTTGAGTAGACCAGAATATCATCAATGAAGATTACAACGAATTTATCTAGAAATGGTTGAAATATCCGATTCATCATGTCCATGAATGCTGCTGGGGCATTAGTCAGGCCGAACGGCATTACTACAAACTCGTAGTGCCCATAACGAGTATTAAATGCCGTTTTTGGAATGTCATGTTCCCTGATTCTCAATTGGTAATACCCTTGTCGGAGATCCATCTTGGAATACACTACAGATCCTTGCAGAGCATCAAACAATTCATCGATTCGAGGTAGTGGGTACTTGTTCTTGACAGTAAGATTGTTAAGTTCACGATAATCGATGCACATTCTCAACGTGCCATCTTTCTTTTTGACAAATAGTACCGGAGCTCCCCAGGGTGATGTGCTAGGTCGAATGTAACCCTTTTCGATTAATTCCTGCAGCTGTGTCTTTAGTTCTTTTAACTCAGCTGGTCCCATTCTGTATGGAGTCTTTGATTTTGGTAAGGCTCCAGGAGTTAGTTCAATCGAGAATTCAATTTCCCTATGAGGGGGCAGAGAGGTAATTTCTTCGGGAAAGACTTCTTGAAATTCTCGGACAACAGGAATTTCTATAATCTTGACTTGATCATTGGGTTTGTTGATCTGATATGCCAGAGATCCTAGTTCTCCATATCTTTCATTTGTCCTCATCTCTAATGTAGATACGATTTCCATTGGTCCTATATGCTTTTTGGGACCTTCGATGATTGGTGTAGTGATGTCTGGAAGAGTTAATTCCTTTGTATAACAATTTACATGGGCTTGATGTTTGAACAACCAGTCCATGCCCAATATTATATCATAATCATGTATATGGAGTTCGATCAAGTCTGCTAAATGTTCTCGATTGTGGAATTTTAGTGGGCAATTCTTATAGACAGTATCAGTGATTACCTTAATCCCTACCGGCAATCTAATTTCTAGATGATAGGGTAATTGTTCTGAGGGCAGATATAAATCACAGATAAAAGTAGGAGAAACAAAGGAGTGTGTAGCTCCAGGGTCAAACAAAACTTTTCCTACTTTTGAAAGTAAAGTAATGGTACCTTCAACCACTGCAGTGGGGTCAACTTCTTTATTTCCCATTAGGGCATACGCTCTTGCTGGAATTTTAGGTTTTTGTGGCGGAGGGGTCTTTTGAGTTCTTTTCGGGCAATCTTGGATACGATGTTGTTCACTTCCACAGATCAAGCATTTTCCATTCTTTCTCCAGCAACTAGCTTCATTGTGATTGGGAAGTTTGCAATAACTACACTTCGGAGTGTAATTGTTTCCTGGATCTCTTTGTGGTTTCTGTCCAACTTGTCCTCCAATCTTTTCTTTTCCAAAATTTCTCTTCTTGTTGCTTACCTCAGCCAAATTTGGGTTATATGGCCTCTTATCCCTCTGTTCTCTATGGATCAATGATTTGATGTCAGATTCAACCCGTAGTGCTTGATTGACTGCAGAAACATAGTTAGTGGATTCAGTGGACAATGTGGCCCAACGAATGTCAAGATTTAATCCTTGGATGAACTTTTTAGTTTTTCTTAGTTCGTCATCCATATAGTGTGGAGCATAGTGAATTAGTCGATGAAATTCTGCCTCGTACTCTGCTACCGTACGGCTTCCTTGTACCAAATCCATGAATTCCCGTTCACGGGTATTCAGTATCACTTGCGTAACATATTTTTCCTCGAATGTACGAACAAAATTTTCCCATGTTCTCGGGGTTTGATTTCTCCTCCATTGGTGATCTATGACTCTCCACCAATGATGAGCTGCATCTTCAAATTGATAGACAGCGAAACTGACCTTTTGTTCATCTGAATAGTTGAGAACAGTGAAAATTCTCTCAATTTTGAGCAGCCATTCCTCTGCATGATGAGCATTCGGGGTTCCATGGAATTTAGGTGGATGGAACTTTAGAAATCGCTCCAGTGCTCGGTCTAAAGGTTCCTCATTCCTCGTAATATTTCGTGGTGGATTTTGCTGACAGAATTGCATGAACTGTAGTAAAATGTCCATCGTATTCCTGTTGGGTAGCTCTTGTCGAGAATGTTGTTCTTCTTGCTCGTCGTTTCTTCTTGGGTTCCGTACTTCCTCAGGAGAATTCCTTTCATTATTGTGATTTCCCGCGCTAGATTTATCATGTGAAGATGACATCCTATCACATAGATATAAAAATTACGAGACAACATAAGTAAAATGCCATTGACAAAGAAAAATGCTATTGAATATACACAAAATTGCATATTTTATTGATATGCATAATTTTTCATATTCATCATACATTTTTACATATATATATATATATATATATATATATTAACTTCTTTTTTTTTTTTTTTTTTTACGTTAGTCATTTAATATCAGCTACTAGTTAGTACATCATCATTTACAAAAGACAAAATAAACACAAAAGAATGATGATGCCAACAAAATAATCGTCAGCCTATCCAAAAAGGACGATTTAAACTACTTGGTTCTTAATGATACGATATGGTGATAGATTATGATATCCTAATCCTCATCATCCGAGAGCAAGACAACATGGTGCTGTGAATGTGATCTCTGTGGTGCAGTGAAACGTAATTCTTCCTCAGACTCTGATGGTGTGAACTCGGATGGTTCTGATTCCTTTTCTACCTCCGTCCCTATCGTGGCTGACAAGGTCGATGGTGATACTGTGGTAGTGGTGGTCACTGGTACTGCTATGACACCACTCAGTGCAGCCTCTCCCAACTCCATCCCCGGGGCTAACTCAAACTCATCAAGAAGCATGTCATCAGTATACTCCATCAGTGGGTCAAAGGAATATACTGTATTAGGAAACAGGGGATCTGCGTACTGATTCCATCTAAGTGGATCCCTAGTAGGGTCTATTTTTGTGACGGACATACGTGCAGTGCGACGACAGGTTGGAGCACTCGACTCCCCTACCTCAAACATAGGAGTGGGTATGAAATTTTCCTGCGGAGCCTGAAAAGCATCATCTAACATATATCGACCAGAAACTATAGTGGTATGTATCAAGTCTGCAGGTAACCCACTCAACAAACTCCTCAGCCGACTATCATAGAACTCCTGGATATCAATCAAATAGAACCTTAGTCTATCCCTTTCCTCCAAGACCCGACCCAACTCACGCTCTCCAGCCTTGTTTCTTTCAGTTAATACCCCTATTTCTTTGCGTAAGTCTGTTACTTCATTTTGTAAAAAGGTAATCTTGTTTTCCAAATTCATTGCAGGTGGGTGATACGGAGCAGTCATCTGTGAAACAAGTCAAACAAACAAGTTATATAACATAAAAATGTAAATAATGTACTTTAGTGCCTAGATCCATGTAAACCTGGCTCTGATACCACCTTTGTGGGACCTGACTCGGGATATATAAATTTATCCCTTATCTGGTACCACAATCTATTCATAAATATATATAAATATAATTTTTAGGATTTACTTATGCATAGTAAATATGTTACTTAACAATAGCGGAAGCGTTTAAATAAACTTTTTAACAAGTACAATTCAAAATAACTCCTAAGAAAAAGGTTCGACACTACAGCAAAATATAAAGTACTAATTACTGGTAAGCTAAAATGTTCATCATTTTTTTTTTCTAATTTTCTTCATGTTCTGCCTCCGGTTCTCCTGTATCTGGAACTCACAAAATAACAAGGAAACAGAGGTTAAGTCTTTAAGGACTTAGTGAGGGAACAATAATGTTTAGTATTTTGTACTTATCAATGATGCAATGTAACAATATGACATGTAATGTAATAAAGAAATATTACTGCATTTTAA
The DNA here is from genome assembly GCA_907163345.1 of Haberlea rhodopensis. Taxonomy (NCBI): domain Eukaryota; kingdom Viridiplantae; phylum Streptophyta; class Magnoliopsida; order Lamiales; family Gesneriaceae; genus Haberlea; species Haberlea rhodopensis. Next base: position 9,701,749 of record CAJQUN010000014.1, read on the forward strand.
GGAAATTATCAATGAACCATAATGATTAAAGACGTTAGGATGAATATTGTGGGCTAAAGAGGTGGCTCCCACCCGACAGTTAGGTGTAGCACTTTTCCCCACATATTCAGATATGATTCGTACATTCATTCATTTATGAGCCAAGGTGAACCATTCTCCGGACCGTAGAACGGTGCGCGTTGTTCAGATGAACCATATACCCGGACTGTCATCCGTTGTTCATTGGACTCACTTTCCGGGCCGAAGCCACGTTGTCCAGTGGACACAATATGCAGACATATTTCTGTTGTCCAGGGCTCCAATAGTCATTTATTCATTCGAAGGAAGAGAATAATGATGAACATGTAACAAGGTATGTAGACAATATGATCATTGAACTGTTGCGATGCACAATATGACAACATATATAAAAAGTACGGTAATGAATAAACAAATGATGTAAGTTCCAGGCCAAATGCCAAAAAGGCGAATTTGCAAGAAATCGGTAGTACACCTCACCTTACTAGCTTACGATTTTTACTTGGATTTACTTGATTTTGAACCCGGTTGTCAAGGAAATTCCTATAAACATAATATAAGTAATTTATAATGATTAGGGACCCAAATACATGGTGAACATTCTTAAAGATCATTTTTGTATAAAATTTGTCCGGGTAATTTTGAATAAAACTTTAAAAATTCATAATAATTCAAGACTTAGTCGAAAAATCATGAAACTTTCCAGAAATTCCTAAGATTAGTGCAGAAACGTTCGGCAACCGGAAACTTCAAAATCGTGGAGGCGCGTGAACAACACGCGCCGCCTTGACGGCGCGTGACCGTTGCTCAGGCGACACGCGCGGCCGAAATTTTCAGGGAATGATCACCTCGATGAGATCTACAACTTTGGTTCAGAAAACATGTTGAAATTCGGAGCCTATTTTGCCCAGATTCTGATGTTTCGGAATGATTCAGTAGGGTACTTTGGTCGCCGGAAACCTGTACGTCCGACAACTCTCTGGGCAAACGGCCGACGTGAGTATATACTATAACATATTTTAAACATGTTTAAGTTTTATTCTAAGAATTAAAACGGAAATAATCGTATAGAACACGGGTCTGAACATACTACCTCAAAGTGATGTTTTCTGGGCAGATTTCCTGTGTGTTCTTCACGGTTCAGAATTTGTTTAGCTATTTTTCTTAATGATTTTGCTACACCACCCACATACGTTTGTTTGTGGGTTGATAATGAAGGTTGGGTAAAATTTTCAGAATTTTTGGAGAGTTTTTGGTTAATTATTTGGATTTTGGCCTATTTTTGGCCTAATATTCTAACATTTTTTTGCCATTTTTTCTAAGGATTTTTGGACGAATTTATGGCTGAAAGTGATGGATTTGGAGTGTATTTATAGGCAAAATTTTATCAGATATGTTACATGCAAGATGACATTTGTCATGGTCAACCATTCAATACCAACTCCTAATTATTTGATATCTTATTATTTATTATGATTATTTATTATTGTCTTAGTATTTTTATCACTATTATTTATTATTTTCATTCTTAATAAAATAAAAGGGTGTTACAGTATCAAGTATATAAAAAAAAAGAATTTGAAAACAATTATATTTAAAGAATACTGAGCCAAGATGTAATACTGAGGACTTATGAAACACTGACACTCCTAAAAATTATCGGTGTAGTGTGTGATACTTTTGGATACCGACACTTCTCAGACACATCACGTGGCGTGTCCTTAATTTTATTAAAAAAAATTACAAACCGACACCCGTGTCGGACACTTCTCTCAAAATTGGACCTGTATCATACACGGTTGGTGGACATGTCCGACATGAAAATAACACTTTTGAGTGTTAATTGTACATTTTAAAATGTTTTTGGCTAAAAAAATATTTAGACGTGTTAGACAAACTTTATGTTAATTGAAGTAATATATATTTGTTATTAGTATGAGTGATACTACGATGATTTCAGTGACATACATTTATATATATTATTTTGAATTTGGTAAGAATATATTTGTTTATCATGTAAAATAAACAAATATATTCTTACCAAATTCAAAATAATATATATAAAATGTATGTCACTGAAATCATCGTAGTATCACTCATACTAATATATATATAAATGTATGTCACTGAAATCATCGTAGTTTTAGAACTTAAAAAATGTGAATGTTTATATATATGCGTGTCCAAACCATATCACTGAAAATTTTAAAAATCCATGTCGACGTGTCAGTGTCGTGTTATGTCAATGTCGCCATGTCAATGTCCGTACATCATAAGCGAGAACCCAATTAATTTTCAGGACAGAGCTTGGTGGGTTATTGAATACACAGGGAACCATAACATATATTATTTTTACAGCAAAGAGCAAACCCCCAGATGGGGGCCTGTTCTTTAATATAATATTACTTTATAAAATGCAACACTAAGGTACAATATTAAAATTATCTATCTTAAATTCATACAGCGGAGATCAAGGATTCATTCGCATTAAAAAAAATCATATTTAAGAGAACAAATTTGAACAAGATGACGAGTTAACCCTTCATCTTAACCAAGGCGGGGTTAGGATTTGATCAAGCCGATGAGTTTATGACCGTTGGCAATAAAATTAGCTCATATTGTTTATTAACCAACATATAATAATGCTGTCCAAATGCAGGCATCGATGGTATATATTAATATACAGGGATATATATCGCTTAGTATATCGACACCAATTACTCCTTTCACTGTCAAAAAATCCTCTCGCCTTTCCCCCACTCACTCCTGTAGTTTGTCCAAGTTGGCCATCTTGAGTACACAGTTCGCGTCACTGGATTTTCCCTCATGTTCTTGAAGATCTTGAAAATCATGGCTGTTTTTGTAGTGTATTTAGTGATTCTGTTTGCCATGGCTATTCATTCAGGTCTTATTCTTGGCCTTTTGTAGTGTGTATAGCCATCTGTAATGATAGATTTTTACCCTTTTTCAAGATCAGTAAAGGGCTTTTAAAGATGTGATCTTTATCCATTTTCTTGGTCTTTGGCTACAGTCTCTTACTATTTTCCCGATAATTTGTGGGTTTTTGATTCACAGATGCAGCTTATTGCGTTTGCAACAGTGGGTTGAGTGATTCAGTTCTTCAGAAAAACATAGATTATGCTTGTGGAAGTGGAGCTAATTGTTCCGCTATACTCCAGAATGGGGCTTGCTTTAACCCAAACACTGTCAAGGACCACTGTAATTATGCTGTTAATAGTTATTACCAGAGGAAGGGCCAAACTCCTGACAGCTGTGATTTTGTAGCCACAGCCACAGTTACTGCAAATGCCCCTAGTAAGCCTCAATGCATTCACTAAAGTTTTTTTCTTTTTAATCCATTGTAAAAAATACTCAGCTTTTGTCCTATTTTTATTGTGCTTTGTTGATAATTTGCAGATGCTGGTACCGGATGTGTGTATCCATCTAGTCCAAGGTTTGGTGTTCTTTGTTACAGCAGTGTTGATGTCGTCCTAGTTAAATCTTGCAACTTTATGTATTTCAAATAGAAATATACACAGATTTTTGGCAGTGAGTTTCTTAGGTTATATATTCTTTTTATCATCAATAAATGTTGTTGAATTGGAATAGAATGAAGTGAGAAAGTATACAGTGAACTGGGACAAGTCATTCCGCATTCCAACATATGGATCTGATCAACCATTAGACTGAATGTTGGACAAGACTGTTGGTCCCAGCACAGTCCTCTTCTCTATAGATATTTATCCACTTAAAGTAAAATAGATCAAAAGGAAGAGTGGCTTCTGAGCTCTTTCAAAGTTCCTCATTTGTAAAATGAAGAAAGTTCAAATCTTGTGTACCAATAGCACGAAAACTTTTCACTGTTTCTGAGGTTTAATTCTGAAATCACAAGTTGCTCTGGTATCAAGATACTGTAGGTACCAACTTCTAGTATAAAGATTTGGGAAATTCTTATATGGAATGGGTCCTGCCAACACCAACACACATAAATATATACACATACATATAGATACATATTTATGCGTGTTGATGTATGGTAGAGCCCGATCCATACAAGAATTTCTATAAAGATCTTAAGATTTAGAACAAAGAATTCTGGCAGATCTGGCAATAGTTTTTTATACATTAATACATCAATATAACCATGTGAACTTTGTTGATTAATTTGTCCTTTTCTTCGTCACCATTCTACATATTCTGCATCTCAGATTAGGCCTTGTTCATAACATGCCATATTTAAAAGTAAACTAGGTTATATTATTCTTTTAGAGAGTAGGTTATATTATTCTTTCACAACGTAGACTTACTAAATTAGACATTTTGGATACTCAATATATCTTGATTTTATTCAATTCATATGCAGCAATGGAGGAACACCTACAAACATCAACAACACCAACCAGGGTACATTTCCAGGCTCAACAGTGCCTCCAGGTGGCTCCGGATTCGACAGCAGTGGCATCACACTACTATCTCAAAGCACTTTGACCTCTATGCTATTACCATTCTTCTTTTTAACTTTCTTCCTTTATGACTGATTAAGAATGCCAAGGAAAGGCAATGTGAGTGCAAGATGATATAATTGACACGAGGGTTTGGTGTGACTTGGAGCCTTCTTTTTGTATTTTGTCCTCATAAAGTGAAGAAAGGGGAGGAAGACTTGGGAAATATTATATTCCCCTTGTGAGAATGGGGTAGTATCTTACCTCTTACTCTTCTGTTTAGATTTTTCCAATGCATATCTAGACAGGAAAGTATTAAGTTTTAATTATTTGTTATTTTTTGAGAGCTTGAGAGCCTCATGTCTCGTGTTTCTGCTTTTTGTTTGATCAGCCCACTTGCTATTAACTCAAATATCGCTCTTAACCACAAACTTTCCTCCCACCTAAACACCACATGTCCGGTTCTTGAGCGAAGTTTAATAGTTATCATTGGAGCTAGCGACAATTTTACCTCCATTTGATATCAATAATAGACAGTTTAGCTCATGTGATTTATAAATAACCATTTTTACCCCTTGTGATATCCTATTTTATGCCTGTAGTTTGTAAATAGCTACTGCAGCTCTATGTGGTTTTAAAAATAGACATTTTATCTCTATGTTTTGCAAAGCATACACGGATGGATGTTTTGCACCTATTCATAAACCATATAAGCTAAACTTCCTATTCTCAAGCCACTGGGCTAAGCTGTCTCTATTTTCAAACCATAAAGAGATAATCTGTTTATTTGAAAAGTCACGGGGTTCGTTGTCAATAACATGTTATCAGATCATACATGTTGGATATAAGAACCCATTGAAGCCTCCACTTATCATAAAATCAAGAGTCGTGATCCTCCCACCAAGGTAATAGACAGAGCAGCTGGCCAATCTGAATAAGACATGCTTAATCACATTTAGCTTAAGCAGTAAGATCGGCATACGCATCATTAACAAACAGGAAAATAGAAGTATGCTAGTTTCCAATTGTGCCGCACTCCATATGTGTGAGTCCTCACTTTTGTCCAATTCACGCAGGTATTCCATGATAATCTATTAAATGCCAATGAAGTTGATTGATTTGTGTAGGATTTCATTGATTTGTAATAATTTAATTGATGTACCCTGTGTACTCCATTAATATATTTGTCTTATCTCATACGTCGTTAATATATTTGTCTTATGTAAAAAACAAGATCACCAAAATGCTCTTTAATAAATTTCTTTAATGTTAATATTGGGAGGTCTTGAAAGGGAAAGCAGTAATGGTACATTAATACTACGTTAGACTCATTTGGCGTCCCCACTTGTTTTGAATCCAAACAAAATCAATAAAAAGCTTGAAAACACAATTGCATGATTTTTTTTATGATAAAAAAGGGCAAACCCGGCCTGAACCGACCTTGTGGTTAACAGCCACAAGCTCTAACCAACTGAGTTATTTTGTAATCGTGGTAAAATAAATATATGTTAAATACAAATGTTTTTTTATAAATTAATTCCCTTCCTTTGCGCAATAAAGAAATCAAAAAACCTGACTTGATTCATTTTATGGTTCATATAGTCTACATCAATACATTGTGATTGAAGACTAGTAGTTGTAATTGTGTAATCTACTCCAATCAAGACCGAATAAACTAAATCACGTTTAGATCGATATAAATCGATATTTTAGTAGCGAAAAAATAACTTGAAAGTACCTAACAATTTATACTAAAATTATGCTAATAACACTTATGATTGATCAGATATTAAAGTTCGAACTTGTGTTGTAATACCTTGTCTAGGGTAAAAAACGAAAGATTAAATAGTTTTAAAGGGATTAGAATGGATTCGTATAATAACTTAGGTTAACCATTTCGTAAAGCGATGACATATACGAAGTAGTTGCTATAGGAGCCCAATGTAATATCGCGCTTGCGCGGGCCTGGGCCCGGGACATGACAGAATGGCATCAGAGCTGGTAACCAGCAAAGAAAACACCGTGAGATAAGTGTTATGCGGTGCAAAATGCTACGTACGTGAGAACCACCTCTTGAGCCTAAGTGACAAAGTGCTACATGGCGGGGGCCACCTCTTGAACCTGAGGGGCAAAGTGCCACGTGTGGCCTTGTGGGAGCCAACTCTTGAACATGCGGGGTAAAGCGCTACATATACGAGAGCTACCTCTAGATTCCCGACGAGCACGTCACGTTCAGAAGGAGGGGTGATGGTAATATCATTGTCCACATGAGTAAATTTGAAAGTTTTGAAATGGTTTTGTAAGGATTAGAATGGACTCATATAATAATTTGAGTTAACTATTTTTTTAAAGCGATGGATACGAAGCAGTTGCTATAGGAACCCATTGTACAGTCGGATCCTCCAACTATTTAGCAATTTCGTTTTGTTCAAGGAAAAACTGAATATTGATTGTCAATACTATGATTTTTTTTCTTCTATTTTTTGATGTTTTTTTTACGAATTATTAATATTTTTTCGTTTAATTTTAGACTGAGGTATGTAAATTAGATCATCTAAGTTTTCTTCCGTTACAAGCAGTAGCACCAAGCTGAAACATATATGTTAAATTGGGTCTGGTACGATTGATAAGAAAGTTATTGATTGTTCAACCTACACTCATTTCACGACGGGATAGTTTAGAATCCAACCCGCAACACATATTATTTTATAAAACATGATCTTCCTCGATCCAAAAACTACACATGAAAATGTCATTTTTTTTAAAAAAAAATTCAATGAGAGTCTGTCAGACTGAACACAATATAATTAGTGGCACTATATAAATTACCCTATAAAATTATATTTTGTCCCCCATAAATTATAGATTTTCCTCTTAAAATTGTATTTCTTCACCCTTAAAATATTTTTCCTAATTTTTTAATATTTTTTGAATTCCTCAACCTAAATTATAAATCCTCTATATCAATCTCCAAAATTTCCCCACAACATCCCTCATTTATCATATAGCACATATCAAACAACAAGATAATGCTTTAAAAATAGAGGAAATTACAAGAAGATACCATTTTTTAAAACATCTTTCAACTAAATCACCCAAAAAAATCTTCTTTCAACTAAATACATCTTTTAAAAAATTTATTTCAAATAAGTCCAATTTATCAAACCCTAATATAATTAGTCCATTAAGATGATTAAAATACCCTTGCTCTACACCTTCATCCCCAAGCCTTTGCCTACTTTCCACCATCGCGTTGCCCTCTGAAGCTTCTGATTTGTTTCTGATTTTTGTTCCGCAATTCTGCAAAGGATTCTTCGAACAAATTGAGATAATTTCATTTGGAATCACTTTATTAGGTTGTGTTGTGTGATCGTATTTACAATTTGTGTTGTGATTGTTGTTGATTCCTTGTTCCCTCTCAGTGAATTGTTTCTAATGCTCTGGGTGTTTGCTTGAATTCTGTTTTAGCGACTAACTTCTGATCGAATTTTCGTTGTTCTAGCCTCGCGTTCTTCGATCGTGATTTTCTAAAATCATTGAATTATTTTTCGTTGAATTTTGGATTAATTTTCTTAAGTTGAACGCTCAATTTTGGGGCAGAAAACGTGAATCTAAAAAAATTGAGGAAATTATTAATTTATCCTCATTCTCGTTGTTTTGAATTTCTTTCCAATTCGTGCATTCGGTTTGCATTCCTTGCTTATATTGTTGAATCGATCATTTGATACAAGAACGATTTGGTGGTACAATCGCTTTATTTGATTTTGATTATTTAATTTTTACATGCACCGACTGAATCTGTCGGTGCATGTAATTTCATGCACCAATCGAGTCTATCGGTGCATGTAAATTACATGCACCGATAGTCTCATATGCATGCATTGAGGTAGTTTTTTTTCCTGCGGTGTACTTGTTACCATCTGTGTCTATCGGTGCATGTGATTTACATGCACCGATAGAAACATATGAGATAGTTTAATATGCATAATCTATCGGTGCATGTGATTTAAATGCACCGGTAGAGATAACACCGGTCTAGTCTATCGATGCATCTAAATCACATGCACCGATAGACTCAAATGCATGCGTTGAGGTTGTTTTTTTTTTCCTACGATGGACTTGTATCATCTGTGTCTATCGGTGCATGTGATTTACATGGGCCGATAGAAACATATGAGACAGTTTAATATGCATAATCTATTGGTGCATATTACTCATGCGATGCATGTAAAATTGAGTAATGAGATGCATGTAAAATTACTAATGCGGTGCATGTAAAATTACTCATGTGGTGCATGTAAAATTACTCATGCGTTGCATGTAAAATTGAGCGGTGCATGTTAAAATCAACTAATGCGGTGCATGTTAAAATCGACGGTGCATGTAAAATTACTAGTATCGTTCATGTAAAATTGAGCGGTGCATGTAAAAATTGACTCATGCGGTGCATGTAAAAATTGACTCATGCGGTGTATGTAAAATTACTCACTCGGTGCATGTGAAAATGAGTCATGCGGTGCATGTAAAATTACTCACTCGGTGCATGTGAAAATGAGTCATGCGGTGCATGTAAATTATTCTTGCGGTGCATGTAAAAATTAATTATGCGGTGTAGCGTGTTTTCATAAGTGGAGTTAGTTTGGTCATTGTATTCAAAAATAGACTTAGTTGAAAGAACTTTTTATTGGGTGACTGGGCCGAAAAACCTTTTACCTAATGATACCGGCCCGAAATTTTCCCTTAAAAATATATAAAGATGGCCCAAGACCTCTTATTTTACTGGCATAAACTATCAAGATATAGGTGATCAAACCAAGAAGCAACTAGCCAATACAAATTTTAGTTTATAGAAATCAAATATGAAAAGTTAGTTGTAACAGTTAGTTATATTAGTTACCAAAGTAATTAGTATAAATAGAGTAGTACAATACAATTGAGATTCATTCAGTTCCATTCTTTAACAGTGAGTAGAATTCCTTCATGAAAGTTCTTCAATTGTATCAAGAATTCTCCAAGATTTCTTCTCCTATTTAATATCTTTACATGGCATCAAAGAGCCAGTGATATTCATGTTCATCGTCTTTCGCGCATCTCTTCTTTCTGCTTCTATGGCAGTAACCAGTTGTCACTCTTTATCTGATGATGAAGTCCGTGAATCAACAGCGTCTAATCTGCTCAATCCGGTAGAAGATTAGTCCTCGCCATTCTTTCTCCATCCCAGTGATATCCTGGAGTCCTTATTGTTGGATAAATCTTTATTGGTGAGAACTATATTTCCTGGTCTAAATCAGTACAAATGGCATTCAGTGTAAAAAATAAGGCTGTTTTTCTTGATTGTTCCTTACTTTGTCCTCCTATTTATTCGACAATTTCATATATTGCTTGGGTTAGAGCGAATAATATTGTTTTGTTATGGCTTTGAATTCTATTTCAAAGGACATAATACAAAGTCTTCTTTATTTTACTTCTCTTAAGAAGTGTGGGTTGAATTAAGAACTAAGTTTGCTAGGAGTGATGAACCTAGGGTTTTTCAATTAGAGAAATCTTTAAGTTCGATGAGTCAAGGATCACATCGCTTACCCATTATTATAATTTCTTCAAATCTATTTGGGAAGAGTATGTGAGTTATAGACCCATGTTTTGATGTAATTGTGGGGCAATGTCATCATGTTCTTATCAAATTCTTGAATCTTTGTGCAACAATCAGACAGTGTGTTAAACTTCTTGGTTGGATTGCATGATTCCTATGCATCAATCCGTAGTCAAATTCTCTTTGTCTCACCCTTGCCATCACTTGCTAAGGTGTATTTTCTATTATTGAAAGAAGTGAGTCAAAGTTCTCTTAAATCTCAATCCAATTTTTCTTTGGATTCTTTAGCCATGATGGCTCAACGGCATTTGAAATCTAATTTTTATTCTCGTTCTCAGTCTAATTCCTATCTGGATTCTACTTCTTTACTTGCCAAGAACACATATAATAAAGATATGAAGAACTTGAAATGTCCACAATGTGGTTACAACTTACAATGGCCATACTATTGATAAATATTATCAACTAGCTGGTTATCCACCTGGATGGAAAGTCCAAGGGGGGCAAGGATTTTACAGGATCACCAAGGAGCCAATGTCACATCCATGAATTCTACTCCTCCTGTTGAGTTTTCTCAGGAACTTTACAGACAGTTTCTTGCTTTTAATAAGGCTCATTCCCAACAGAATTCTCAACACATCTCTTCTGATGTTTCTCATAGTGCTGCTACTATCATTAAAGGTACCAATACAGATATTATTGATGTTAAATGTTGCCATGCTGTGGTTTCTAATTACTCAAATATGTGGATCTTATACACAGGAGCAACTGAGCAACTGACCACATGATATGTGACGTTTCTCTTTATACAAAAGCTATGTTGCACGGATACGGATACGCGGATACGTGGATACGCAGATACGGGTACGACTGCACGGGATTTTCAAAATTTGTAGGATACGATACGTCCGGATACGGCAAATTTTATTAATTTATTTATATATATATATATTTATATAATTAATAATATTTGTAATAAATCAAGTTTCAAGCATATAATCAACATTAAACACATTAGAAATCAGAATAAAGTTGCAAACTCACCAACTTCACGACAAATGGTAAAATATTAATCCAGAACATCTAAAAATTTCAAGCATATAATCGACATAAACACATTAAAGTGGTTAGGAAATAAGGATTATAATTAAATAATTTAATTTTAATTACAATTTCAACCCTATTTTTTTAAAAATTTCGAAAATTCTCGTATCATATTCGTATCGGATACGGTCAACGACGTATCTTGACCGTATCTGAAACGTATCCGAAATAAAAACTTATTTTTTTATCATCGGATACGCCACGTGGCGTATCCGATACGTATCGGTGCCGTATCCTCGCGTATCCGTATCCCAGAAGTAGCCGATACTTGACCGTGAAATTTTTTGGATTATCGGTGCAACATAGTACAAAAGTAATATACACAGTTTCAATAAGTTTTGGGTTTTAGTGATAGAGATTGGACAGGTTGCACAGATACAAAAAGGAGTGTGACATGATAAGCTATCTTCATTGGTGATTCTTTAATTTCATGAAAGTCTAAGAAACATCATATAGTTGGTCGCTCATCTGCCGAAGCAGAATATAGAGCATTAGCCACAACCGCATGTGAAGTTCAATGTCTAATTTACTTATTACATGATTTCAACATTCAACACATGCCCCCTGATTTTCTGTTCACTGACAGCAAATCAACAAGTTGTATCGCCAAAAATCCTGTATTCCACGAAGACAAAACATATCCAAATTGATTGTCATCTAGTACGAGAGAAAATTCAAGAAGGCACCGTCAAAGTCATCCATATTCCAGCAATCGATGAAGTCCAGATATATTAACAAAGCTCTTGGGACTTCAACTGTTTGATTCTTTCAAAGCCAAGATGGACATGAAATATATATGTTCACCTTGTGGGAATATCAAGATATAGCTGATCAAACCAAGAAGCAACTAGCCGATACAAGCTTAGTTTATAGAAGTCAATTATGAAAGTTAGTTGTAACAGTTAGTTATACTAAATACCAAATTAATTAGTATAAATAGAGTTGTACAGTACAACTTTCATCCAGTTTCATTCTTTAACAGTGAGTAGAATTACTTCATAAAAGTTCTTCAATTGTATCAAGAATTCTTCAAGATTTCATCTCCGATTTAATATCTTTACATAAACATCTCACATTTGGGGAGAAGTATGAGTTCAAATCATGTAAAAATATTCCCCCAAATTATAGTTGTAATAGTTGATAAAAAATATAAAGACGAATGAAAGAGAAAAATAATATATATATATATATATATATATATATATATATATATATATAGTTAAAAATACTGGCGCCATAGGACCCTAACGTCAGTTGTTCATATCATTTCTTGAAGTTGCGTCCGGAAAACTCGTTTCTCCTTGCATTTCCATTCCACGGATCCATAACCAAATTCATCTTCCCCAAAACCCTAATTCATTTCCTCTCTTTTGCCATCTTCTTTCAAGGAGGAAAAATTACATTTATAAATTTATTTAAAGGTAAATGTCAAAAATCTAGAAACAGAACGCCGCAGCGCTTTGCAGCTTATAAATTATTGGATTGAGGTTACGTCCCTTTATCAATGACCGGTTGTAATAATTTTCTATTAGGAATGCGTTCTTATGTTTTAGCTTGATCTTGGAAGAGATTGTTCCGTTTCATTAAGGAATATGGATCAATTTGTTGGTGATGACTTATGTTTGTTTTATTTCCAGATTTTGAGATTGGTGACGGCAGATAATTCTCCATTTGGAAGACCGATGTTGGGCTGCCAGTTAGCTAAACTAATTTGGACATCTTTTGAGCAAAGGTGTGGTTACTTTCTCTATACTGATGTCAATTTAGTTGTTCACTATTGATCCATATTTGCGATTTCCATTTTTGCTATTGCACTGTGTTTCTCCGGATGTTAAGTTTAGACCATGAATAGATTGCAAAGGTATTTTGATATGCAATCATGGATTGGGTGAAAGGACTAATGCATGATTTCATGAAGAAAGTAAATTAAGTATTGTGCATTATCAATCTAAAAACTCGCAGTTTGAGTTGTTTTGTCTTTTATCTGCAGGATCCTAGAGTATTAAGAGTAGGATTTTGTCTGTGTCATCTGAAGAAATTTATGTAGTTCGGTCAATAGTTATTTAGACTTCATTTATAGGAAATTGCAGACTACTTTTTCCTATGTATGATAATGCAAGCATTAAACATAGCCTAAACAAATTAAAATTTGAGAAATTTAGCTTGCAGTAGCATCTTTCTTCTGTCTGGGGAAGTGATTGTGATTTATTTGGAATTGAAGCTAGATCATGCAACTTCGGATTGATCCCTTGCTTTTTAAATCGATTACACGGTCTATGATAGGACATGACTTTCAATTGACCATGCTTAGTTAATGAATTCATGAAAACTTTCTGTAGTTTCATGGCTTCTTGACTCCTCAATGTTGATTATAAATTGTAACCAGACAAATTACCTGCATGATGATGATTAAGAATTTATATACTTTAAAGATACACCCTCATTTCAGGCATGGATAATGGGCGTGAAAGCGAAAATCATTTAAAGGCAAACACTAATGCTTCTCAAAGTAAACGTGATTCATTGGCACCACTGATTTCACTTGTTGATTCGGATCATGGAAGTGGTAGCAGTTCAGAGTCAGAGATTAATCTAGAAGAAATAGAAATTGGGCGTGATTCAGTCCAAAGTTTAGACTATTCGGGCAGGTCTTCAACCTCGTCAAACTCCTCATCAGGTGATTTCTTCCAAGTTATCCCTCATACGCTGCCCAGGTCACATCCATCAAACGGCATTCCCAAGCCTAATGGGGGCATCAAACATTTGTATAAAATTGACAAGGTTGATGTTTCAACGGAGGCCTTGTACAGGCTAGAAGAATCTATCATCGACTCTCCAGAATCGACTTCACGGTTCTCAGACATTACCCATGAATCTTTATTGCCACAAATGTCACCAACTCAATCTCCTTCCGTCCAAGTGATGGAAAGGCCTGGAAATTTTGACCCTGGAAGGATCCCGGCCTCTATTTTCTCTAAACCCTTATCACCAATGGAGTGGAGTGTTGCTTCAAATGAATCATTGTTCAGTATTCATATTGGAAACCATAGTTTCAGGGGTCATGCTTCAAAGAGGGGTAAAGACTTGTACAGATCTGGAGAACTACTCAAATCCGAAGAATTTTTTAACTCGAAGCAAATATATCAATCTGGAGAACTTGACAAGTCTGGAGAATCGTATCAATCTGAAGAACCTTATGAATCTGGTGATCCGAAAAGAACCAGTGAGTTAAGTGGGTCTGGGCTTAATTGTTCAACTGTTAAAGAAGTGCAACCTGATGAAAATGTAGACATGACAAAGAAATTGAGTCAGAATCTGAAGCCTAGAGCAAAAGGAGCCATTGATGCACCAGTAAATGATGTTTCCAAGGCTCATATCAGTGAAGGTGGCATAATTCTTGGAGAGCCCGAGGATTCTGTCAGCACCAACTGGCTCCCGGATACAAGTGAAACTATTATCCAAACAGTTACTTTTCCCAAGTTAGTGATATTTTTGCGCTAATTGAAGTATTTATTTGTTCAAGTTACTCTTTAATCATTCGTATTTTGAATTTCTAATTCTTTATGATTGCAATCATACCCTTTTGTGTGTTACAGAAAGAAGAAGTCCGCATGTCCCTCGTGTCATTGTTCCCATTGTAGTCGGCACTTCTGCTCCTGTAATTGGCCTAGATGTAGCTGTAAATGGTCAGATTTCTCTTGTAAATGGTGGTCGTGTTGCTCTTGTAAGTCGTTTGGCTGTCCAAGGTGCTCCAATAGTTGTTTTACCTGTCCAAGATGCTCCAATAGTTGTTTAAGCTGCTCAAGCTACTGCTATAAGTGGCCGAAATGCCATTGTAAATGGCCAGGCTGCTACTGGAAGTCGTGCTGGTCAAGTTCCCACTTGAAATCATGCTGTCCAAGCTGCATTTGCAAGTGTCCCTCTTGGCCAAGTTGTCTCTGCAAGTTTCCAACCTTGCCAAGCTGCTGTTGTAAGTGTTCAGCGTGGCCAAGCTGCTGTTGTAAGTGTTCAGCGTGGCCAAGCTGCTGCTGTAACTGCCTTTCTTGGCCTAGCTGTAAATGTCACTGTCTTGATAGTAGTTGGTTGTGCTGCCGCTGTTGGAAAAGTAAACAAAAAAAATCCAGTCATGATTCTTCTTATACGTATGCTTCACTCATTATCTTGCATGCACCTTTAATTCTTATCGCTTATTTATAGGCATGTTGAAAATATTGGTTTGTCAATGCAGTTTGGCTGGTTCTAGAATGGCTTATCAATCTCGGTGAAGGCATCATCCAGTAATGTTGCTCTTGTTGTTCATGCCTCGTGCCATTCCTGCTCACATCGCTGTTGAGAAAGTATGAGCTTTACTTGGCCTCTCGTTTATGAGATGTTATCTGATTTTATTGTCTCATACCATAATGATTCATATAATAAAAACAATAATATTTATTTTGAATCTCACTGTAAAGTGGATCAACTTTTGGTCATACAGTCATCATTTTATATAAATTTAGAAGCAACAGCTTTGATAAAACACTGTCATTGAGCTGCATTCGCAGCCAGTGTTTGGGACCTGGAGAAGAACCAAACATTGTTTCAGTTTTTCGTTCCAAAAACAGTTTGTTACATGATCCAGGACAAAGTTAAAGAATAGGTTTGTACAGTTATCCAATTATTCGTCATACCAAATTGAAGCATGCCTCTATGGATCTGTTAATTTGGACTATGACCCATGTTCGTCTAGTTGAATTCACTATGAAACATGTTGCCATATTCGTCTCAAGAATACTCGTGGGTAGACGTTTTTTTTATTTTTATTTTTGAAGTGCACTGGGGTGTTTTTAGAGATTGTCTTTGTTTAACATGCCTTGGATGCTTGGACAGAAAATGGATGAACCTTGTAAGCCAGTGATGATGTTCTGAAATTTTTACTGCGTGCATATACAATGGAGTGATTTGAATATAAATGTTATGATTCTTGATCAAACCCAATGAATCTTTCTTGTTTCTTACGAACACTCAGAATGAGATGTTCAAGAACAGCAATAACAATTGATAAAATTTAGATGAATTCTCGTGAGATTAACTATATATATCTTGAAGATAAAACTAATCAACATCAAGAACTTCAACTAGCATTTCAGTGTACAAGTTAATCCAGATAACTTGAATCAACAAGCACACAACAAACTGTAATCGATCAAGAACAGATCATCAATCAAAGAACATAAACAAGAAAGCGATAAGAAGACGTATTTACGTGGTTCGGCGATTCAATTGGCTACTCCACGGAGCCAATATTATTCCTTTTTTATTGATTGCTATCAACGATACATACATGAATTCAACTCTCAATTGTCACTCTTATAATTCCAATGATAATTCTTTTGAACAACAATCTATACGTATCTCACACAATCACCAAAGAATGAGAAACTCTCCTCTTACTTTTTCGAAATCTGGAATAATCTGGTGTCGTGTTTCTGAGACTTCAAGCCATATGTATAGCCATCGAAATGGCAGTTAGACGATTACTATCCCAGCTGCACTTGATGCAGAGAATAACTTCTCATCAAATCATCAACTTGTTGGGTTTCCGTACCCCGGCGCCAGATCCAAACGCAGCGGAAATAATACAATAAACAGATCTGACCCGGGGACGGTCGCTCGCGCCTGATTCATATATAAACATGCAAATATCATAATATAATGCACGAAAAGGGATTACCGATAACAGCGAAATCAATCTGATGGCGGTGATCCTCTAGTCCAATCAACCTGACCAGATCTTCAAGCCCGGCACCAGTGCTAGTGTGATGACGGCTTTTCTATGAGAGTTGGTGTATTGAATTGAATTATCTAACCCTAGAGTGAACCTTATATTTATAGTGTTCATGAGACAGCTAATTGGGCTAGGGCTCATAAAGCCCATTGGGCCAACGTTTGGCTTGCTGGGTATTTTATGCTAACAATCTCCCACTTGCCCAAAAGCCAACACAAAACAATAAATTCATAATCCAAGTTAGTCAATCCAATTGAATAACTTGATGTACAACCATTGTACATAATTATGAAACATAAATATATCAAATGATTTAATTTTAGAACTTTCTATAGATGAAACACTTTCAAATATAGAAACTCCACTAGAATGAGGAGCTTTCAAAATTAAATTCATCTATACTAAATCACTCAATTTGAGCACTTAACCTTTAAGTCTCAATTCTCATCGATAGATCGGCGGCCGGTTGATTGTGACCCAGCGAGGCTCAAGTGTATCATAGCAGTAGGATCACAACCTTTGTGATTTTAGAAGTCAAACAACTTCTTTGGGCTTACCCTGAATGCCCCATTGTCAATTAAACTCCTTTAATAGACAATGGCCGAAATATAATTCCAGCAACAACCTACCGATCGTGGGTAGCGCCTAGCATCTGCGCTTCGCGAAGACCTAGATACAAATGACTAGCAACGTACGAGAACCTGTCAGTCATAGTTAGCGTGCAGTACATTCCTTTCACTCAATATGTCCCGATTGAATCAAGGGCATTGGTTGGTCGAGGCCCCTTATGATTTCAATAACTATGTATTTGTTTCACATTATATGATTCCTTGTGTGCGTATATGAAAAACCCATTTTTCACAAGCACTACCCACTCTGGCCAGAGATTCCTCGAATCATATATAGAAAAACACATAGGACATCCTGGTTCATCAAGACCAGTGGTGAATCCCCAACGACAATCATAGGCCTCTGACAGCATCACTGAATACCCAAAATAATGACTTTATGACCCACATGTGATCAGTCATTAAATCAAAGTACACAACTATCTATCAAGACCTCAATGACGCCTCGGGTCATGAGGAGTAATGGTGCACAACTATGACTAGAAATTCTATACTCGACAAATGGTAACCACTTATAGAATTCCGAGTAGGGTCGTTCAGTGAACTCATTCCTAATGAGCACCTATTCATGTGTGCTGACTTCTCCAAGCCAACGCCGATGAAACGCGGCGCACTACACTAGACACATCATGAATACCAGTCTCTAACGAGCATATATCGATATCCCATTCTCGAAGGCTCATCGACCAGGAACTTTTAGAAATCGCAGTCGAGAATGTATTTCATGGTCACCATCATATGCGTAACCACATTCTATGGACTATAGCAACTTCAAGGACTTCATCAATACATCAAGATGCATGGGTAAACAGATGAAGAAGTGCCATATATATTAATATTCAAACAAAGATTTGTCATAATAAGATTACAGGTACAATCAATCAACTATTGATTTACTTAATCATGTATGACAACAATATCTTTCACTTTCCCAAAGCCAACTACTCATGTGTCTTAAGACCATCTTCCCAAGATGTCTAACAGACATCAATCATTGTAATGCTTTGTCAGTGGATTCACTATATTTTTCTGTTGAAGCGATTCTCTCGATAATAATGTCGCGTATATCATCTCTTTCATTAGATAGTATTTTCTCAATATATGTTTGGATCCTGATGAGATATTGGCTATTCATAATAGCTCAAATGTTGTCACAGTACACAGAGACTGTGTCAACTGCACTAGAAATTACACCCAACTCTTGGATGAAATGTCTTATCCAAACTGCCTCTTTGCTGCATCGTATGCTGCAATGTATTCAGCTTCAGTGGTGGAATCCAAAGTGATGTCTTGCTTGGAACGTTTCCAAGAGACATCACCATCATTGAGCTTAAATACAAATCCGAACATCGATATGGTATCATCTACATCCGACTGAAAAAACAGCATCAGCTTAGACTTCAACTTTTATTTCTCCACTTACAGATCCAAAAATCATGAACGTATCCTAAGTTCTTCATAAGCACTTGAGGATTATTTTCACAATTTTCCAGTGATCTTCATCGGGATCTGTCTGATGTTTGCTCATTACACTAAGAACATACATCAGGCCAAGTACATAACATAGCATACATTATGCTATTAAAGTAGAAATATAAGGTACCAATGTCATATTTTCTCTCTCCTCATCAATCTTAAAACATATTGACTCGAGAGATGAATACAATGACATATTATGAAGTAACTCGTTTTCCGACTATTCTATGCTAAACCCTTTTAGCACAGTGTTTATGTACGTAGATTGAGATATCTCAAGCATCCTTTAGGTCTATCCCTATAGATCCTTACGCTAAACACGTATGACGCTTCCCCCAATCTTACATGGAGAAATTAGTAGATGTTCGTGCTTTAATTGATTAATCCAATACCATTCATAATGAGTATGATATAATCAACTTAAAGCATCACAAATGTAACATGCTCCCACTAACCCTTTTGCACACACATGTCACTTCCGGATTTTTAACAAAACCAAACACTTTGATGATGTTATCAAACGGAGGTTCAAACTTCGGGATGCCTTCTTAGGCCCATAAATGGACCTCTGGAGTTTGAAAACATTTTTCTCACTCCAAGAAGTTGTAAACACGTTTGGCTGCTACATTTCTACCTCAATGCCACCACTGAGAAATGTTGTGTTCACATCCATTACTCATATCTCATATTCATAATATAAAGATATAACTAATAAAATTTAAATAGACTATAGCATCATAACCGATGAAAATTTTTCTCATAAACAACTCTTTGCCTATGAGAATAACTGTTTCTCACCAGTCAAGCTTTGAAGGTCACTACCTTCCCATCCACTCCAAGCTTTCACTTGTAAATCCATGCAGCCAATGGGAACAATTCCCAAAGATGATCTACTAAGGCCCATACCTTATTGGAGTACATGGAGTCCATTTCAGATTTCATGGCATCTTGCCAATGTCCCGAATCAATATCTGACATCGTCTCCTTGAAAGTCCAAGGATCATATCCATGGTCTATTTCTTGACTACTTTCAAGGAGTAGATTCATTCTATCAGGAGCTCTTGAAACATTTTCAAATCTCCTTGGTGTGTGTAAATCAAAGGTTGTGATTGACTAAATTAATTTCACTGTTTTCACTTTTCTAGTGGTTTGTGGTTCTTGAACCCTTTCAAGTTATATTATTTTGTCATCCTTTCTAATAGAAACATTTTCTCTAGAAAGATTGCACTTGCGAAACAAACTCTTTGCCTGCAATTGATAATATAATTTCCACAAAATAACATAAGATGGGTCAACTATCCAACTCATCTCCCACTGGCTGCTTCACATAAGCAGAACAATCTCAAAATAAAAATTTTGATTATTTTTCAGTCCATATCGTATATGGAGTTTTGGTCACTGCATTGGTATGAATTATATTCAACAAATATGTGCCTTTAGAGAGTTACTCAGAGAGAATCACATTCTCTTTAAGATAACTCAACATCATCTTGCACTAACATTTAGTGCTCCACATACGTCCATATGAATCAAATTCATTGGACATTCAGCATATGCTAAACATATGTTGGATTTAAGTTATCATTCTTTTTATATTCTTTGAATATAATCATACTAATCATTCACAAGTTCACCAGATTCAATAAAAATGCATTCTTAAAAATACTGCAAATCACATTCGCATATTTAAAAGAATATCATTATCTATCAAAATAGGAACAATGTTCATGATTAAATCTAGAACAAATGAATAATTGCTCAAACCAGTTCCTAACAAGTTCAAGATTTTATATTAAATAAATGTTTCAAATAGCCTTTGCAACAACTCTTGCTACAATGCTTAGCCTCAGGTAGGTTTCACCTTCCTAGGGCTCTCTACTTCTTCACATCACATGCAACTCTTTGCAAAAAAGCGAGCACAACTGGCAGCATATATCAAAGAAGTAGAACCAATAGAAACATTTAATTTTAATATAAAACATACCCTTTCTAGAACGCTTCTAGTCTAGGTATTCCTTACAATTTTGCGCCAGTGACCAGCAGTGAAAACATAGATGCCTCTCCGTTCATAGTTGCTACTATACCCTTTTTCGTCTTTTGAGGTTGGGAACCATTTCCCTTCCTCTTCTTTATCCTTGAAATACCATTGGTAGAAGATTCGACAAGAAGAACACGTTTCTTCTTTTGAATCAAGGACTCATGAGTTTCCAACATTTTTACTATAAGATCAAATCTACAGCCAGTTAATGAGGTATTATCACATTCAGATTTTCCAATTTATCAAGAAGAGATAATTTTCTTACACCATGCTCATAGACCGAAGCCCCATCTTGCATGTGAAATGAAAATAGCTCTTTTGAAGTCACGAGTCTCAGTAATCGTGTCCGTTCACCAAACAACATTTGTAGGTGTTGGAAAATATCAGTAATGTGAACGAGTTTCTCATATCTGTGTTGAAACTCATTGGTGACATTGATGCTATCATATAGCACCTAGCCGAGAGATTATCGTCCCATCACTTCTCAAGTGTGGCAATCTCTTCATGAGACGAACCGGGAGACACTTCAACAGGAGGCTCCCACCAAGGGTATATAGCCACCTTTTAGAAGCAAGCACTATTTTAAAATTAATAGTCAATCAGAATAATTTGGTGCGGTTACTTTGTTTGTATCGAGAATTGATGCAATCGGATTCACGGCAATCACAATACTGAGAATAAACAGAAAATACATGCAAACCGTCTGATTATTAATTAATTCAAAAACTATGGACTTTAGTTATTGAATGCTCCCACTAAATTTTTCGAATTCATCACCCTCATGACAAATGAACGGAAAATCACATTTTCTTGGTGGGCTTGGAGTCCAACTAGCTCATGAAAACCCCGGACGTGGGCCCACCGGCTTCATGATACTAAAGGTAGATCACAATTGCATCATATGCAACCCCCAAGATATTTGTCTCGCGATTGGCATAACCCTACGTGGGCAGGACAATTATGCCTTCTCACGTCAAACTAACCTATCCCACAGATGGAAATGTCACGCCCAAAAGACCCCACGTGGGTGAGTAATCTAGAAGGTTAACATAACCACACCCTTAATTAAGTGGCAGTTAAACGCACAGCTTTCCCATGCCAGAAGCCCCCCACGTGGGTGAGTAAGGCAATATGGCACAAGTAGCGTCTCATGGCTTAACTGTTGATGGAAGACAGGAAGCAACAAACCCTTTTGAGCTCCCCTTTTCAGTTTTATATTAAAAGTTTTGAATCATATTCAAAAGAGGGATTTAATTTATTTTAAAATCTCATCAATTGCTTGTTTGTTTGTTTGTTTGCCGGATTCATGCAACTATGTTTTATCATGCAATCATTTGTACTAATAAAACATACAAACAAACACTTATCATACATCACATGCATAATAAAAATAAATATGGACGATTACGGCCTTTTCCTAATTGATTCACGTGAGCCATACGTGGATCACAAGTCTGTCTAAGGTGATGCAGGTATGTAATGCAATCCTATTACATTTTTGCTTCCATTATACATGTCTTGATTCTTGGTGCTCCGTCTTCAATCTCGATCTCCCACTAATTCTAAAGATTTTACATTTAAATCGTGCAAACAAGAGAATAGGGATACAAATCCGGGGAGGGATACATCAGAAAATAGAGAGAGCAGACTCGCAGACCTGATAACCAAAAATCACAATAATAATGAAACAATAAAAAACTTAAGCATTCACCTAAACACATTGGTCAAGGCCTGTAATCATCCATCATGCAATCACATCATATGTAATTAAACATTAAACTAAACAATTACATCATATGTAATTGTACTAATCACATCACATGTAATTAGATCACAATAATTAATTTATTCTATCGTTTCCCACTAATCGCATCATTAATTGAAAATAAAATTAATAAATTAAATAAAACTATTTTATTTAATTTCTAATTAATTAAATTTCAATTAATTGGTAAAATCTCTATTTTACCTTTAAATCATATTAATCGAAAATAAAATTAACAAACTAAATGAAACACTTTCATTTAATTTCTAATTAATTAAATTTCAATTACTTGATAAAATCACTATTTAACTCAAATCATAATATTAGCCAAAAAATAAAATTAACAAATTAAATGAAACATTTTCATTCAATTTTCAATTAATTAAATTTTTTAACTAATTGTAAAATCTCTATTTTACACTTAATAAATTAAAAAATCACATTTTTAGTAAATTAAGTATTATGATTTATTATTTCAAAAATAATATCCGGATAAAACATATAAAATGATCCAAAATAATTTATGGACTCCAAACAATTTGGATCCAAAATTAGAAAATCAATTTCAACTGAAAATACCCTATTTTCGGATTTAATAAAAATAATTTTTTTTTTTTTTTTTTAAAATTCGAAAATTAGGGTTGAGTTACTGTTCATCTTCTTCCTCAAGGCAGCGGCGGCTAGGGTTTCAGAAACCCTAGCTCGCGCGCCGCCTTCACCTTGTCCATTCCGGATCCGTGCGCACGTCGAATCGTCTGAATATCCAGCAACTCGGCGCAAGGAGGTGGAGGAAAACTGATCGAACAAAATCGTCCGCATCGATTCTCAGCAGAATTCCCGTCGCGAAACCCTCCTGAACTCAGGGTTGTGGCCGCACACAGAACGACGAACACTTCTCCGCACCGCGTACGCTGCCGCATCCCCTGCGCTGCCGCCTCCGCAGCGCCGCCGCCGCCGCCGTGCAACCCAGCTTGCTCGCGCTCAGTGCGGCCAAATCGATGAAAATTTCGAACGTTCACAATTGTTTTTTTTTTTAAAAAAAAATTTCTTTGTTTTTCCGGATTCAAAAATTTCTGAAAATCAAATACGATTAGTAAAATTGGAAACGATCTAATATAATTAATTATCAATACATGAATAAAAGCGCAACCTGGCTCTGATACCACTGTTGGGTTTCCGTACCCCGGCGCCAGATCCAAACGCAGCGGAAATAATACAATAAACAGATCTGACCCGGGGACGGTCGCTCGCGCCTGATTCATATATAAACATGCAAATATCATAATATAATGCACGAAAAGGGATTACCGATAACAGCGAAATCAATCTGATGGCGGTGATCCTCTAGTCCAATCAACCTGACCAGATCTTCAAGCCCGGCACCAGTGCTAGTGTGATGACGGCTTTTCTATGAGAGTTGGTGTATTGAATTGAATTATCTAACCCTAGAGTGAACCTTATATTTATAGTGTTCATGAGACAGCTAATTGGGCTAGGGCTCATAAAGCCCATTGGGCCAACGTTTGGCTTGCTGGGTATTTTATGCTAACACAACTACCATCTGTTAGTAGTCATAACCGTCACTCAAGAAATCGAAGCAAGTGATTTGGATATTAATCACAATCCTAACAATAAATAAACAACTTTTTCATCTGTATGTAGATGATTCTGGTAACGAGAAGAAAGAAATGTCATTATGTGTTGTGAGAGGGATATTTGAGCAAGTTAATAATATATGTGTTGAAGGAAATCTGAGCAAGTTGATATGTTCTTTTTTATGAGGATTCAATGTTTATAATTTTTATATCCAACTCAACAAAGACAACAACTAAACTTTTAATCTCGATAGATTGAGGTATGCTACATGAACCATAGAAGAAATCAAGTCGGATCGCACATATGTGTCAGTCTTCCCCAATAGCTTCTTTCGGTCAGAATATCCTCGTTGATCCCTTTGGACTCCAAATCTTTGTATATGACTTCGAGCCATGTCTAATTTGATCGCCCCATTGCTCTAGTGAAATGACCAAAATACATCGACTATATTCGACGAATATGTGCATTATTGGACCTACGTCACTATATCCAACTATCATTCGATAAATTCATCGATCCGGAAACATGCTAAACGTAAGTTAAAGCCATTCCAAAGATAAATTGGATTTTACTTATAACTATCTTAGCGTAGGTCAAGTATACGGTAGTCCCATAGCAATTGTAGTTAGGGATGAGTATTCAATAGGTGTATTATCGGTTAAAATAATTTTTTAAAAATTACTTGTTCAATTTATAAGGGCTGCATGAGGTATTCTTTGTTCGTGGAATGAGGAAATTTTTAAAATGGACAACTGCTGGGGAGAGAATGGTATTTTGGGAGTCGAATGTCATTGGGGGAATAACGAATTAAATGCCATATTATCAATGTTTATTCTCCAGGGGACTTGGTATCTTCGGTGGAAGACTTTATCATCCAAAATTGAAGGAAATGAAGGGGAAAGATGGTGCATCTGTGGAGATTTTAATGAGGTGAGACTTCCTCATGAGAGGAGAGGAAGATCTTCATACCAGCATATCAATGAAATGTGAGGTTTTGATACATTTATCAGGAACTCTAAGTTGATCGATTTACATTTGATTGGAAGGAAATATACGTGGTATAGACCAGATGTCACTTGTGTTAGTCGATTGGACATGTTTCTCTTTTCTGCTTCTTGGATACAGGAATGGCCAAACT
Organism: Haberlea rhodopensis; assembly: GCA_907163345.1. Lineage (NCBI taxonomy): Eukaryota > Viridiplantae > Streptophyta > Magnoliopsida > Lamiales > Gesneriaceae > Haberlea > Haberlea rhodopensis. Next base: position 9,727,309 of record CAJQUN010000014.1, read on the forward strand.
TAACACAATGAGGATTGAAAAGAACTGTCTCAGATCATTGTGCTATCATTCTGAATAATCATCAAGTTGATTGGGGCTCAAAACCTTTTAGGTGTATGGATTCTTGGTTTCACCACAGGGATTTTAAAGTTTTTGTGGAGAAGGTATGAATCGAATGCTCGAATGCATCAAGAACAACCTTAAAATCCGGAATAAAGAAGTTTTTGGTTTGATGGAAGCGAAAATTGGGGCAACAAAAGACATCATTAATGAATGGGATAGAATTGCAAATTGTATGGAGTTGTCAAGGGAAGAGAATCATGCTAGATGGATTGAAGCTATCAATTTACAGAATCAATTGGGGATAAAAAACACTTTGATATATCAAAAAGCAAGAATCAAATGGATATGGGAATGTGATGTGAACTCTAGCTTTTTTCATAAAGTTATGGATTGGACAAGGGAAAGGAACGAGATAGTTGGTTAGTATTTCAATGGACAATGGATCGACGATGTTCAACGAGTCAAGGAAGGGGTTCACAACTACTTTTCAAATCAGTTTCCACAAGATGATTTGAATAGGCCATCGATTCAAGGAATCGATTTTGGGCAGTTAACGGAATTAGAAAATGAATCTTTGATTAAGTGTTTTTTTGGAAACCGAGATCCGTAATGCAGTCTGGGACTTTGATAGCTCAAAGAGCCCAGGGCTTGACGGTTTCAATTTCCGGTTTCTCAAATACTTTTGGATCACTTGAAAGCAGATTTCATCACTTTTTTCGAGGATTTCTATAGAAATGGAAGATTGATCATAGGGGGTAATCCAAATTGTATTGCACTTATTCCAAAGAAAGATAATCCTACTAGAATTGAAGAGTTCCTACCAATTGCTCTCATTGGTTGCATTTACAAAGTTCTATCTAAGGTCCTCGCCAACAGACTTAGGAAAGTACTTGACGGAATTATTTCTCCATCTCATACAGCTTTTATTAGCCATCCACATATTCTGGATGGACTTGTGACTGTTAATGAATTGATTGACGAATTGAAAAAAAGAAGAAGAAGAAAAAGGGTATGATATTCAAGATGGATTTCGAAAAAGCTTATGATTTGGCCAATTGGAAATTCTTAGAACATGTGATGACATTAATGAACTTTGATGCAAAGTGGAGACGGTGGATCATGGAATGTGTCACGAGTGCAAGAGCCTCAGTTCTAATTAATGGTAACCCAACACAGGAATTCACATTGCAGAGAGGGCTTAGACAAGGAGATCATTTTTTTTTGTCATTGTGATAGAGGCTTTAAGTCGAATGATTGATAAGGCGGTACATTGTAATTTATTTATCAGTTTACGCGTTTGAGAGGAAGAGCTATTGATTTCACATTTTACAATTTGCGGATGACACGATGTTGGTTGGTGAGGCGACTACTGAAAATGCTATAATCTTCAAAGCTATTTTAAGCAATTTTGAGATGTTATCAGGGCTGAAAAATAATTTTCGTAAGAGAAATCTATTGGGGATAAATATGGATCCGACAATGTTGGAGGAACTAGCAGTCTTGTTGAATTGTAAAGTTGGGATCATACCTTTCAAATATTTGGGGCTACCGATTGAGAGGAAATCCAAAGCGCAAAAGTTTATGGGATCGGTGATTGACAAATTTAGGAAAAGGTTGGCGTTTTGGGATGATAAAAGTTGGGGCCGTTTGGTCCTACTCAATGTCGTGCTGACTTCTGTACCGATCTTTTACCATGCTCCGAAGATCATTTTAGTAAAACTTCAATCCCTTCAAACAACTTTTCTTTGGGGTGGGGAGAGTAGCTGTAAAATAGCCAGTGTCAAATGGTCGGAGGTTTGCAAATCGAAAGTAAACGGGGGTTTGGGGGTGCACAACTTAGACTATTTCAATAAAGATTTGTTGGGAAAATGGGGATGGGGCATTCTAAGCAATGGAAACTCTCTATGGGCAAGGGTACTTAGGTCCAAATATGGGATCACTGCTAGGAGAATGATCACTTCAGGGGGTACAAGGCTTAGGAATAAAGTGTCGTCTTGGTGGAAAGATATCTTGAAATATTCTTTTCTTGATAGGTCAGGTTGGTTCATAGGGGGGCTGCGGAAAAAAAATTGTGGAATGGTATGATGACTAAATTTTGGAAAGATGTTTGGGGGAAAAATGAGAGTTTAGAGGTTAGATTTCCAAATTTGACGTTGATAGCGAGAGATAGAGATATTTTGGTGGGGAATATAGTGGAGTGGGTAGAGGGTTCTTGTTTTGGAGATGAGATTGAAGAAGAGAACTTTTTGATTGGGAGGAATCTTTAATACTTAACATTTTCATCTTTTTTTGGACATGTTTCATTTAGAACATGATCATGAAGACTTTTGGATATGGACATTGGATGACTCCAAAACTTATACTCTTCGATCGGCTTATGAACGCATACAACAAGAATCTTGTGCGGAAGGAAAACATTAGAGACTTACAACTCGATGTGGAAGAGGTGTGTACCATCAAAAGTAGCAGCCTTTACTTGGACGATGTTTAGAGACCGAATTCCAACTAGAATAAACTTGCGTCGAAGGAATATCTATGCTTGCTCAGATTCAGACGAATATGTCCTTTGTCAGATGAATCAAGAGACAACACAACATCTGCTTTTGATGTCCTCAGAATCATATACTCTTTGGATGAAATGCTACAAGTTGCTAGGAACTGCAACAGTTCTTCGTTCGGATCGAGTAGATCGTTTTCTACAACACAAGAGGTTGTGGAAGTATAAAAGGGTCGAAATTAGTGGATAACTGTCGGGATCGATTCCGGGGGTGGGTTGCCATTCCACACCCGAGTTCAACCAACTTGAGCTTCAATAGCTCGTGTTCTTGAAGTAATTGCACCGAGAGATTATATCGAGTTCGATTACAAAATCGAGCGGAAGACACTCGACATAACCCGCTCTAAATCGATTAACCATTTTAAAGATATGCAGGTAAAGTAAATAAACAAGCATTTGTTTATGGAAGTTCGAAGGTGGTGTAATCCTTCTACGTCTCCCCTTCTTCCACCTCATGGAAGGATTCCACTAGAAGACTTTGATTTATACAATCCCGTTGTACAAACCCGATCCAGTTGGGAATTCCTCATCCAACTAGAACTCCTAGCAACTCAACTATGTATGTTCTTTAATGTCTCACATACAAAGACCTCTCAATCGGTTGTGATGAATCATCAACCGTTACAATGGTATTCACTCTTCTATTTAGCTCACAAATACAATGAATAGAGTGAATACAAAGGCACAAATGATTCCATAATGAATCTGATACAGCAAGGTAAGAGGTGCCAAAGCTTTGAGGAGTGCTCTTCATTTAGCAGCTTTTGTCTTTTAAGTTCCTCAATTGAATCCCAAGTGGGTTTGCTTTGGAAGGCTTGGATTGATCTTCAATCAGCTGTTATTGAGCTTCCAAATCATGTATATATAGCCCCAAGTAATGATATATACGTTAGACACAAGAATATGCCCGTTGGAAAAGGTTCTGCACTATTCCCGAGCTTGCAACGGTCATATTCTGGTTTCTGGGCTGTTTGTATTTCGGACCGGATTGGCCGGATCAGCTTGGGCAGATCAGTCTGGCTGGATCAGCATGGTAGATCAGTCTGGCAGATCAGCACGGGCAGATCAGTCTGGTCCAGATCAGCAAGGGCAGATCAGTCTGGACAATCAGCTTGATACAAAAACAGATTGATAAACTTGCTCTTCGATCTGTTGCTTTTAACTCTTGTTTCTTTGATTTCTGGGCAAAGTGATCTACATGAAAGTTGTAGCCCTTTCTCTTAGCTTTCCACGGAATTAAGAATCGCTCGATTTCGAGTTCGTATGAGAGAGATATGCTTGAAATACGAGGCAATGCTCCTGTTGTCTGTTTGCTGGATGCAGCAGCACATGGCGTGACTTGCAGAAGCTTTTTGGCCATCTTAACGTCCGATTCAGTCTTTGACTTCCAAAGCTGACTTGTAGATCTTTGTCTTAGCTTTCCAACCCATACTGAATCGTTCCGTTCCGATAAGCGAGCTGAGAGTTATGCCCACCAGACTGACAGTTGCTTGCGGAAACAACTTGCTGTTTTCTTCGCGGTACAGTTCAATCTTGCAGGCGTCTTTTCTCCTTGATAACATTTGAACTAGCCTATATGTTGTGAAATATGACTTTTAGTATTTTAAGTTGGCTGTTCAATCTCTTTGGAAGCACGCCATTTCGATATCCGAGCTATGAGATATGATCGAAACAATCCGCTCTGCCAGGATTTCAGACTTGGTCCAGCTTGATATTTTCAAGCTACTTCTTTATAATTCATCAAGCTTCTAAGTTATGATCTATGAACTGCACACTTGATGAAATTTGTTAGCAACACAATAACAAGTTTTGTTAACATCAAAACCAAGATTATTCGGGTTTCCAAAACCTAACAATAACCATTTGGGAAGCAATCATATGGACTATTTGGCTTCATCGTAACCATTTGATCTTCAGAGGATCGGAAGAGAGGGATGAAGACTTATTAGAATTGATTATATTTCGGTCGTGGTTTTGGATTAACAATAGAGGACATAATAGATTAGACTACACTTTTGTTGGTTGGAGGCATAAGCCAATCATTTGTTTATTAGCTGTTTAATGTTTTCATTATTGCAGTACTCCTAGACTTATTTATTTTTATTTCGTTGTTACTTTAAAGTACTTCTGATACTTTAGCTATAATATATAATTCTTTGCCTGATAAAAAAAAAACTTACTCAATTTATAGCATGTTCTTCGTTCAATAAGTTTGAAATTGAGAGGTAGTCTGGACCTTCTACATAAGGAGGTGATGCTTGAGATAACAATAGTTTATGTTATATCAATTGTGATTTTATTTTTTTTAATAAAATGGCTTTACACGTCTCATTGTAATCTAGAAATTCATGAGTAGATTTCTAGATTACAAACTTATGTTCACTTTTTTCACAAACCAGTCTTGGAAACAGCAAATGGGACAAATTTATGCATATAATTAGACAAATTACACTAAAAATAGCCTATTTACCATCTAGCAACATCAATTTCTAAAAAAAAAAAATTGAATTTTTCGAGTAATTTTTCGAGTAACCCATTAATTTTCAGTATTTAATTGTTTACAATATGATAACAAATTCACTGTAAATTTCAAGGTTGTGTTCGTAATTCCAAGTGAATATACATCAAATCAATGAAAATAAACTGAAATTACACAATATCTTACAAAATTGTAGCGTGGAAATTTCTTACGTGGACCCGGTGTTTACACACACCATCACACAATAATATGTATACATATGTTTGTAGCACACAATAATATATATGTATGTATATGTTTGTATGTGTGTTGTTGTTTGTAAACATCGAGTCCACATAAAAATGACTCATTGTATGGGCATATACACCATCGGATTATCTGAGTCCCACATGAATTCGTATGGGTTTTTTAATAAATTAACCAAAAAAAGCATATATTTAACAAAATAATCTAATTTCTTTTTATCAAAGTAACCGAAGTCACCATCTCGGATGACGACTTCGCTTCAGTATAAAAATAATATTTTTATTAAAGTCGCATCTGAGACGACGACTTTAATATAAAATAAATTTTTTTACCGAAGTCGACATCTGAGATGACGACTTCAATATAAATTTTTTTATATGAAAAAATAAAAAAAATTATTTGTATACTGAAGATGACAACTTCGGTTACTTTGATAAAAAAAACATTAGGTTATTTAATTAAATATATATATAAATTTGGTTAATTTATTAAAAAAAACCCAATTTATGTGGGGACGAGGCAATCGACTATTTTCAATTGCATGGGGGCATTGAAAAAAGCCCTAGATGTCGTAATATTGCAACCTAAAAGGCCATACGACGCCGTGTTGTTTATAAATTCAAACAATCAGCCGTTATATCGCGATAATTGTTCCACGTGTAAGATTTATCTGTAGGCCCCACATTCAATTCCAACAATTGCTGCCTAACGTTGTACATATTTTGTCCCCATCGAACCGGAAATTATTGCATGTATTGGTTGTACCCGGTCTACATCAATATGCATATTCTTGTCAATCATAGTTAGTTTATTCGTATATATTGGTGTATGGATAGAGACCCACGTTCAATTTATACAAGAATTTTACCACACATTGTCGGCATTGATCAAAAATATTATTTTAATATATTAGTTCATATATTTACTTCAATAATAAACTCAAGTGTGAAAATTACATAACATGTTGAAAAATCATCTCAAACTAGCAGTCAATGCGCACGTGTTGCGTGTGTAATAAAATTTTAAATTTTATATATTGTATATGTATACTAAATTTTTATATTTGAAATATCTAATTTAAATATGATATTTTATGGGGAAGTGAAAAAATTGTTGCACATATTTTCAGAATGAAAAAATGATGAAAAATTGGGAACTAAGTTGGGAAGTTAATAGGTGGTCATCCGATATTATCATTTCTCATGATCTTGTGGCTATTACTAAAGCAAATAGAGGGTATTTTTGGAATTTCACAATGACCATACCAAGGTGGTTACTCTAAGGTGCTCACACATTATAATATAGTATAGATACAAATTACAAATATACAATAAACAACTGTATGTTGTTGTATTGAAATGTTAATTATAATACAAATAGGACTGAAATATTTTAAAATCATACAATAATAGATGAAAACGAGTTTTCATATTTTTTAAAATAAATTAGAAGAATAAATTTCATAAAAATTGTTAATTTCATCACAAATGTAATTGTTATTTTTTTTTTACTGGGGAAGGTGCCAAAATATATTTTTTACGTAAACCGTGACTAAAACTCAAGTCTATTCAAATGAACCATAAATATTATTCATCCCAACAAAACGGAGGCTCGTAATTGTTTTTTTATGTCTCAGGGTAATTAAATTTGTAGATTGAGTGTCGTTGCCTAAATCTAGTTGGGGCCCCACTATTTCACATTATAAAAGAACAACGGCAAAAGGGCGTTTGTGATTGAAAACATTGAATAGGGCCATAGCAAACAAGTAACTATAGTAAATCTGCAGAAGAAGAAGAAGAAGAAGCTTTTTGAAATCTTTTCTTTTTCTGAACCCATTGCGACTGCTGCTTCCAAATACAGGAAAATTCTGTAGTTTTCTAAAAAAAAATTTTCTTGTTTATATTTTTTGCCTCCAGACTCCAGTTCTTGTGTTCTTTTAAAGATTCTTGGGTGTGCTTCCTCTTCTCTTGCTTTTCCCTTTTCGGACCTTTCCCATTTCAAATTTCAAGATTTTGTTCTGAGAAAAGCACACCAAACAAATTTCATCTCAATCCTCATCTCTGCAACGGTACAGAATAAATTTTCTTTCTTTTTTTTCCCTTTCTGTCAAGGGTTCTGTTTTTTTCCCTGGCAAGTGAGAAAAATGGTGTCATTGGGTGCAATGAGAAGGGAGAATTCCATGTTTTCTGCAACCAAGGGTTTGGTTTCTTGTTTTCTTGTTCTGTGCATTTTCTTGTCTGTTTATGGGCAAAATTTTGATGACAAAATGACCCTTCTTGAATTTAAGAAATCGATCTCTGACCCAAATGGGATTCTTGCAAGCTGGAATGCTGATTCTGCTAACCACTGTTCTTGGTTTGGAGTTTCCTGTGATTCAAATTTCAGAGTCGCAGGGCTGACAATAGGAGGTAACTTTTCTCTTGCTCCTCATTATTTTATGGATTCAAAGTTGGCGTGGCATGGATTTGGTATTAGGAGAAATTGTTCTAAAGTAAATGGAAAGTTAGTGGGAATAATCTCACCTGTTATTGGAAACCTTACAGAACTTAGGGTTCTATCACTTCCATTCAATGGACTTTATGGGCAAATCCCTGTTGAAATGTGGAGATTGGATAATCTTGAAGTGATTGATCTTGAGGGGAATTCCATTGATGGGAATTTTTCGGGATTTGAGTTCTCGGTTCTAGGGAAATTAAAGGTTCTTAATCTAGCTTTCAACAGGATTGTTGGGAAATTTCCACCTTCCTTTACGGAATGTAAGGGTTTAAGGATTTTGAATTTGGCGCGAAATGAGATAAATGGCGATATTCCTGGATTCGTTGGCCGTTTAGGGAAGTTAAGAACGTTGAATTTGTCGTTTAATCGGTTGGTCGGATATGCTCCGAGTACTTTAGGATATGATTGTGCAAATCTTGAGCATTTGGACTTGTCATTTAATTTTCTGAAGGGGGAAATTTCACGTGCTTTGGGAAATTGTAGATGTTTAAAGACACTTTTGCTTTCCTCGAATATGTTACGTGGCGTTATCCCTAACGAGCTTGGTAGACTTCATAGCCTTGAAGTTTTAGATGTTTCGAGAAACAATCTAACCGGTCCTCTACCCGTGAATCTACGAAATTGTGTCAATCTAACAGTTCTTGTCCTCTCAAGTCGCTTTAATGCTCTTCCGAGCAAGAGATGTCCATGCTTGAATGATAACAACTTTTTCGAAGGTTCTATTACTGATGACATTACAACACTTCCAAAGCTGAAGATTATTCAGGCTTCCTGTGCCAATTTCAAAGGCAGTTTTCCAAGAAATCGGAGTAGTTGTCTAAGCCTCAAGATGACAAATTTAGCTCAAAGATTTTTTACTGCTGAGATCTTTGATCTTCATTACCTTAACCTACACTCTAACGGGCTTACTCGAATGTTGGTTTTTATCTTCATCAAGAATCGGATTTCTGAATCGGTGGCTGAATATGTTGGCAATGTAAATACTTTGTTTGTGCTTGATTTTAACGATAGCAACTTCACCTGTCAGTGTCTTCTGAATCGTGACAGAGTATCTGGAAATATACCATTGATCCACTCGCGAAATCTTCTGTTTTTAGAAACATCAGCTATCAACAAAAGGATAATATGTAGTATCCGTCAGGGAAACCATTTTCTTCCCTTAACTTCAGTCCATTCATCTGTGCCACCGCCACATTGGCATAAGGGTCACAAGCCAAAAAAACATGCTCCTAAATCAGGACACCATTCGAAAAGTGGAACAAATGGGCTTTCCCCCCATACTTTGGGAGCCATTATATCTGTATCAGCTGTATGTGTACTTTCTCTCATCCTCCTTGCTGTATTATTCTGTTGTATGAAAAAGAACCAACAGAATTCGAGGATCGAGATTTCTGCATCACCCGAGCCAAAGAAAGTCATGGTTTTCAATCCCATTGGTGTACCTTTAACATACGAGAACATTGTTCATGCAACGGGGAATTTTAGCCAAACCAAGTGTATCGGAAATGGTGGATTTGGTGCAACATACCGGGCTGACATTTCACCCGGAAATACAGTGGCGGTCAAACGGCTCACTGCTGAACGGCACCAAGGCGCTCCACAGTTTCATGCAGAAATCAGAAGCCTTGGTCGAATAAAACATCCGAATCTCATTACTTTAATCGGGTACTGTTCCAGCGAAGATGAGATGTTCTTGATATATAACTACCTTCCCGGAGGAAATTTACGTGGATTCATCAGAGAACGAGCAAGTAGAGCTTTTGATTGGAGCATACTTCACAAGATCGCTCTGAACATAGCCTCTGCACTTTCCTATCTTCACGAACAATGTAATCCCCGAATTCTACACCGAGATATCAAGCCCAGTAACATCTTATTGGATGATGAATATAACGCTTACTTGTCAGATTTTGGGCTGTCAAAAATTCTTGCTAGCACCGAAACTCACGCCACGACCCGTGTAGCTGGAACGTACGGTTATATAGCACCAGAATACGCCTTGACTGGACGTGTATCGAATAAGGCAGATGTCTATAGCTACGGTGTTGTGCTGTTGGAACTAATGTCGGATAAGACGGCTCTTGATCCTTCATTTTACTCACATGAAGACGGTTTCAATATCGTTTCGTGGGCGTGCATGCTAATGAATCAAGGTCAGATTAAGGAAGCTTTTGTAGAAACTTTATGGGATTCTGGTCCTCGGGACAAACTTGTGGAAATGTTGCATTTGGCCATTTTTTGTACGGTTGAATCACTTTCTTCAAGACCAACTATGAAGCAGGTCGTGGAACGGTTGAAGGCGCTTCAATCTCCTGTCACTGGCTAGTTTATAGAACATGGAAAATTTCTGAACTGATTAATTGTGACATAAGGAATAAAGTACAGTTTAGATTTCTGATTATGTATGTGTCGTAGGGGAAATTCTTGCATGGACCGAGTGGGACCGAGTGGGGGACCGATACATATACCAACACACATAAAAATATTTAACCATATTTGATTTGCCGTGCATGGCTTGGGGTCCACACCCGATCCATGCAAGAATTTCCCGTGTCATAATAAAGATGATCCGAAATAGGTTGATTTGAGAACAATGATCCTATACATTTATTTACTGTGTCAAATTTTGGAAAGTACTCACATTTGAATTTTTACATGTAAAATGTATACATGATTACCTCTTGTGATGTTTTCTTGCCTGTCTAAGGTTAGGTTATGAAATTTTGATAACAAAGTGGGAGAGAGTCAGGTTTGAAAGGTCTGATTTCAACACCATCTACCCTTCGAAGAACAGTGATAAATTAGTGTATAATTTTTTTTATCAACATTGTGCTAAACATGTCTTTTAGAAGTGGTACGAGTTATATATTCCAAATGGAGCAAACACTTGGGTTGATGAAGTGAACCTGACTCGTTGACATCAACATGTTACATCATGTCATGTATACCTATTGCTTAGTACGGGGCTTTGTGCTTCCACTTATATGTGCTAACAGTTATAATTTTTGACATATTGGTAAACATTTGATGGTAACAATATAAATTATTCTTATTTTTATTATTATTATTATTATTATTATTATTATATATTACATGATAATTCTATTAAGCTGTACTTTTTACCATGTAGGCTCAAGTGCCGCAAGGGCCAGCGGGGGACGATTTTCGTCCTCCATGTGGTAACGTCGTAACCACTTTTCTTTCACAGTGAATAGTGCACCGTGGTCATCTCTCAATTTGAAGGTATCGAATGGTAGAACATCGACAACTTTGAACGGTCCAGTCCATGGTGCGTCAGACTTCCATGGAAATAGTCGCATCTTTTTCCTATTCATTTGAACTGATTTACCTTCACGGAATTTGCCTCCTCTTTGATGGGCCTTCGGTGTGACCTCCACATTCTTCTCGCTCTTAACCTGCATCACATCTACAGACAACATATCAATTATATTGATACTAAAACATCGGTGCTCAGTGCGTGTAGTGTTCAAAGCTTTGAACATGTCAAAAGTAACTTGATCCCCCTATTCGGAGGATCAACTTCCCTTCTTGGACATCAATCAATGCCCTTCCAGTAGCTAGGAACACTCTTCCTAGAATCAGAGGCATGTTTGCATCTTTAGTTATGTCCAACACGATAAAATCCATCGGAATGGTGAATTTATCAACCTTGACCGGTACATCCTCCACTATCCCATGAGGATACTTGATGGACTTGTCCGTCATCTACAGTGAAACATTAATCGCTTTGAGCTCTCCTAAGCCCAACTTCCTGTGTGCAGACAAAGGCATTAAATTGACACTTGACTCCAAATCACATAAAGATTTATTAAAAGATTTAGAATTGATTTTGCAAGGTATAGTGAAACTCCATGGATCTTTTAATTTTGGAGGTGAATCATTTTGAATGACAACGGAGCACTCCCCAGTTAAGTTTATCATCTCATACTCTCCCAGTCTCCGCTTTTTTGACAGAATCTCCTTTAAAAACTTAGCATAATTCGGCATGTGCCGAATATCATCAATGAAAGGCATCTCAATATGAAGATTCTATATCAAATCTAAAAACTTAGCAAATTTAGCATCTAACTTTGCGCTCTTATATGCAGCGGGGAATGGAGGTGAGATATCTACCTTAGCAGGTGTGATGGGTGTAGGGGTCTTAGTAGACTTACCTTTGTCGCGTGTTTATTCCTCTTCTTGCTTGATGTCCGCCTCGCCTTTCAACTCAATATGGGCATCCTTCTGCTCAGCGACCTCCTTTCCGCTTCTCAATGTGATAGCATGGACTTTCTCCCTAGGATTTGTCTCAGTGTCACTAGGCAATGATCCTTGTGCTCGTCCGGCTACGATTTTTGCTAGCTATCCCATTTGGACTTCCAAGTTCTTTATCGACGCCTCATGATTGTTCATCCTCGTTTCAGCCGAAGATATGAACTTGGTTAGCAGCTCTTCCATGCTTGGCTTTGTTGCATACCCCGGTGGTGGTTGGGGATAGTTCGGTAAGGGTAGGTCGGTGATGGTCGGTTCCCTACAAAGTTAACAACTTCATTAGCTGTAACGAAATGGTTACCTACTTGGCATTCCGTGCTCGGATGTCCTCCTTGGCAAAGCTCGCATGTAACAGTTTGAACTTGTATTGCATGCATGCTCAAACTATCAATCTTCTTGTTTAGCGCTTCCAACTGGGCAGCTAGGGCAGTGACTTCACTCACTTGATGCAATCCGACTTGCTTCTTTGACACGTTCCTTTCGGACTGCCATTGACAGCTAATAGCAGCCATCTCCTCCAATAGCGTATAAGCCTCTTCGGGCGTCTTCCTCATCACAGTACCTTCTACTACTGCATCAATCATAGAACGGTTATCAGAAAATAAACCGTTATAAAATGTTTGTACCTGCAGCCAGATAGGGAGGCCATGGTGTGGGTATCTCCGCAGTAGATCCTTGAAGCGTTCCCAAGCCTCGTACAGTGTCTCTGGATCATATTGGTCAAAAGTTGTGATGTCATGCACATCTTTGCCGTCTTGGATGGTGGAAAGAATTTGGATAAGAACAATTGCGCCATTCAATCACACATAGTAATAAAACCTGCAGGCAACAATTGTAACCAATATTTAGCTTTATCATGTAAAGAGAAGGGAAACAAATGTAACCTGATGGCATCGTCAGTAACGCCATTATGTTTAAAGGTATCACAAATCTTCAAGAAGTTGGAGATGTGGGCGTTGGGATCATCAGTAGCTGCTCCCCCAAACTGTACCGAATGTTGGATCATCTATATGATAGCAGGCTTGCGATCTTAGTCTGAAATCCACGGTTTAATTTACTATATCGTATAACAATCTCCTATGGTCAATTCAATCACAATCAATCATCAATCAAGGATATTAATACATTGACAGCATGAACAACAATAAATTAAACTCAAAGAAATTGTAAGAATCGATCAAAACTTATTTAAAATTATGGGTTCAAAGCATAGGATCCCCTAAGTCTTGACAACAAAACTTAGCCTAGAAACATATTCAAAATCAAATACAAAATCATGTTTTCCAACATCAAAAGCATAAGGAAATCAAATACAAACAAACTAAGTTCGGAAATACAGAAGTAACGAGAGGCGTTGACTTCTTGTGTTGCTCTTTCATCCCGTCTCTTCCGATGTGTCTTCTCTTCAATCGTTGTGGTGTATGGATGGTTGGAGAGGATGATGAGTGATGGAGGTTGAAATCTTCTATATACTGTGTTATAGGAGTCCTCCATAATAGCTTGATAAGGAAGGAAATCTCGAGTTTTTAGGGTTTGGCGATCGATTGCGACAATGTTCGATCTATCGTGTAAGACCCCGTTGCAATTAAATCGGTTAATTAGCGATTAAGAAAACCCGGGTGATTTTAAGCTGGGTTTTCGAGTTGAGGTATTCCGGATCACAACACCTATTTATAATCAAGATAAAATACATCACATTATATGATTTACATGCTAGATTTTTGGCCAAAAACCATGTCCAATTTACCATTGACACATCATGGTGGACACATGGAATTAGAAGTGTATGAAATTATTAAAATATGCCATGTTAATGCATAGTATCCCACGCCTACCTCATTATTTATGCCTTGGAATTGCTTGTTATGATCAATCTGATATTACTCCATCATCTTTCTCACTCCAACAAGCAACCATCTTCTCTCCCTTCCCTCCATTAAAAAATCGAAAGCTTCACCTTCTTTCCTTCACCAACTTTTGCTCAAATCTTGCATGCAAGCTTGGTTTTGGATAGGAATTGAGAAGAGCTTCAAGGTTTTGGGTGTTTTTAAAAGCTTGGGAGGTATATCATTTCCTTTATATTGTTAATCTTCGATTTTATGCTGATTGGGTCGAGTTTAGAGTTTTGTTTTGAAATAAAATGTGAAACTCATGCTATCCTAAGTTTCAGCAGAAACTATGGTTGCATGCAGTAGGTTGTTCGGTGTTTTCGAATTTCTTAACATCCGAATCTGATTTTGAGCAAAACATGAAAGGTTTAGATATATGAGTTGTTGTTCTATGGTTGAAATTTGGGACCATTTGGAATTGATATGAGTGAGATATGCTCATTTTACTAAAGTATGCCAGATTCAACTCTGCATGTGCTGGAAATGCACATGCAGTGTAGAATTTTGAACTTTTCACAAAGTTTATTTTTTATTTTGTTGTCGATTTTTATATGACCGTGTAGATCTTTTCATTCTCTTGAATTTGAAAAAACAAATGACTTAATTTGGACTCATTTTCAATTAATTATGAATTTTATACTTTAAGTGTGCAAACCATGTTCTGCATGTGGGCGAAAATGCCATGCAGTGTGTTTTCCGAGTTCCTGGGCATTTTGGGCTAGGAATTTCGAAAACTCTCCAGAAATAAGTATTTGAGTACTTTGAGTTTGCTGTCTTTTACACTGGAATTTACTACTTTGAAATTAAAATGAAAAAGTTATGGTAATTTTACAAACACTGTTCGAGCTGAAAAACAGAATTTCGAAAGCTATGTATTTGGCGTTTTAACTACTTTTAATGGAAAAATTAGCTCAGCATCTTTAGACAAGAAAATGAATCCCTTTGAGTTTTTGAACTTTGAGCACTGGAATCAGGTCATTTGGAAGTCATATGATTTTATTTGAATTTTCCACTGAAATTGATCAGTTTGAGTTTAAAGGAAAAATCAGTAGGATTCATTTTAAAAAAAACTTGTTTAGCTTTTGTGCCATTTAAGCATTTAGTGTTAATCTTTGTGGTATATGACCAGGTTTATTAATTCCGGGACTATTAAGGAGCACTCGGTTAAATTAATACTGGTCCAAGGTACGTAGAAAACCGGTTCTATCACAATGTCTGGCAAATACATGTGATGTTCCCGGGGTATGATTTACCTGTCATTACTTGCTCCTTATGTGACTATGTGATAAGTTGATCTACAGTATGTGAGTTACATGGTACATTGACTGCATGATATATGATGACATGAGATTTTGAGATGCATCATATGATATGATATTATGATATTGCATGATGCATCGACATGCATGGACATTGAGCTTGTCATGTTGATCCTATCGATTCGTTTATTGGTACCTATATCTTTTCTTTGGTATCTGTGATGCGTGTCTGGGGATGATGAGCACGCCGATGGCTCGACGGAGAGAGTGAGCTGAGTGATGCCGTAGCAACGAGCGTGCCGACGTCGCCCAGACACGAGGATGATGGACCATCGATGGCTCGACTGAGAGATAGATCGGAGCGACGAGCGTGTCAACATCCTGCTTGAGCATTGATGATTTGATTGATGATCTTCCTTTGGACTCCGGAGATATGGATATTCGAGATTTGATACCCTTCATATGCATTTGCATTCATGCACGGCATGCATCGCATGTTATTTGTCATACACTGTGATATTATCTATTTCTTGTACTGGGTGCTGACCCCCTTCGGGGGGGGGGGGGGGGGGGGGGGGGGCTGTCATGTCTTTGTTGGATGGACATGGCAGGTATTGCAGGTGGAACCTTGTCAGATGCTCAGGAGGAAGCATCTAGGAGTGATAGAGCTCCAGCATGAGCTTTTATTGTCATGTATGTTCCGAGTATGTTATGAATAAAATTTTTAACAAAAAAAAAACATAAGTTATTCTCCGGGGAATGCCCCGAGTATTTTATATGCTAACACATTTTCGTACTTCCGGAATTTAATCGATGGTTGTGTGTGAGTTGCGAATTAAAAAAACATATTTTGAATATTAACAATATATGCATCTTTTCGAAAAAAAAAAATTTTGGGCCCTTTTGATAAAAACTAAAGTAATCTTCCGATGTGTACATAAAACTAATCGTGTGTTAATTAAACCTCTGATTAGGACCGGTCCCTCACATATCGCCAAACTATTCTGATTTTATTTTTCAAAATTTCCAAAGCGGCGATCGACCGCTGATCTTTACCAATTGATCGCGAATGTGCACTATTCTGAGGCGATCGATCGCTTGGTTATACCGATCGATCGCTAGTTTAATTTTTAACATTTTGCACTTTCGTCCCTCATTTTTCGTGTATGCTCGTTTTGGTCATTTTTCATCATTTTAAGCTTCATTCCTCCATTTTTATGCATTTGGACCTGGATTCCTGAAATATACAAATATATACCAAAAATCGTAATATTTTCAGGAATTACTACAAAAACACCCATAATCATATATCAAATTAAGTGTAAAAATCACACTTATCATCTTCTCTGATCCATTTTGATAATTTGGATATTTCAGAGAATGTTGGTGCAACAGTGTAAACCGAAGCTAGAGCTCCAAAATTATACCATTCTTGTACCTCATTTGGATGGCTACCCGGTTTCATCCAAACCCTTGGATATTTTCCGGAGATATCAACAATTGTTTTGTTTGGGTTGATACACCGCCTGGTAATCAGTTTCTCCCTAGTACGTTGGTAATCCCGCATAGTAGAAGAAACTAAATCCTCGTTAATTTGAACCCTGGATGTGCATGTCTGTGGCCTAAGGTTTAACTCCCCTTCATTTACCCCAGAGGTGCTGGGTTGACATGAAGGTTCAGATTGTGATGAAACCTGACCCTCAACATTTGCTACATCTTGTACATCCTCAAGTAATGCATCATCTACAGCACCTGTGACAGGGGTATGTGAATCCCTTGTCTCCGGGTTAGATGAGCCTCATTCTATAAACACCATTTTTGCATCATTGGAGATGCGGCCTGGAAGATAGGCCCCCTCAAGACTTCGAACAAGCGTTCTTGGGCCTGAAGACATTCTCGTATATGATCGGAAACTAAATCCCGATCTGCCTGCTGAAGTCGTCCTGCGACTTCAGCATTGAGTCAAAGAGTCCCAAAATCTTGTTACATGATCTCCAGGTTTTCCCTGAGATGCCTAACTCGTTTTAGGGTGTCGCTAGCAATGTGTCCCTCTATCTCGTGTTAGGAAATCTGTAAGAACATTTTATCAGATTTCACAATGACAATATCATAATCATAATATTGACATTCAGCTTGCCATCTTAAAAGTCTAGCCTTTTCTGGTTTTGATTCAATTTTATTTTTCAGAAAAGACTTAACACTAGTATTATATTTTTTCAAGATAAATTTCTTTGCAAGTAGAAGTAGTGGCCATTTTTTAAAAGTCTTTCGAACTGCAAAAAACTTATTCTCGTTGATGTGCCATCTGATAACTTTGCTACTGTCAAATATACCACTGCAATATCTGCATGACACATCTCCATCTGGTGTGACCTTCATGAGTACTGCAGCCCACCAATGATCACTGTGTGTATAATACCAGTTCATCCTCGTCGTTTGGAATTGCAAGCTTTGGTAGTTGCCTACAAACTTCTTTAAGTTGTTTGACAGCTTGTCTGTGATCTTCATTCACTCGAACTTACAATCATTTTCGAGTAGTGGACTGAACACTTTCATGTGATTTGCTAGGTTATTGATAAACATCTCATCAAAATTAACAACTCCCAGAAAACTGTGAAGTTGCTTTAAATCCTTGACATCAGAATATCCTTGCACTTTCTCAATAATATGATTATGCAAGAAAATTTATCGATCTCAATTCCAAGGAACTCGATTTGTCTTGTGGCAAAGCCTTCCTTTCGGAGAGCACTAATCCTTCCTTGTAACAAACATCTGAAAAGATTTCCAAATGTTTAAGATGTTCTTTCATGTTTCTTGACGCAATGAGTATATCGTCAATATACACGTACATGAAGCCAAAGTAATCTTTGAAAAGATGTCCATCTTCCTTTGATATATCTGGGGAGCATTTGCCAATCCCATTCGCATGACATTCCAGATGAAGTGTCCTTGTGTTGTGGAAAATGATGTGAACCTTTTGCTCGTTTCCTCTATCTTAATATGGTAAAATCCAGATTTACAATCGAACTTGGAAAACACTTTGGCATTCTTGATGCTGTTTACCAAGTGTTCTCTGCTTGATAAAATATCCATCGAAATCCAAGATGTCGTTGATTCCTTTATAGTTCATAATTAATCTTGGCTTTTCTCTTTTGATTTTTCCATGATTCCGAACAAGAAATCCTGGACTGCTATATGGAGAAACACTTGCTAAGATTAAATTAAGGTCCAAATGTTCCTTAAGTATTATCCGCATATCCATCCCATCCTCCATATTCATGGGGATAGGTCTGACTCGAACGAACTCATTTTCTTTTCCAGCTTTCACATTCAAAGTAGCTTTGAGCTCATTCTTATTCCACCATGCAGCGGATCCTAAATATAGTTCCTCCGAATCTTCTTTTTCACATCCTCTAGAGTGATTTGCTCTTCGAGGGTAGTTTCAGGTTGTGGAACTTCATCTTGTAATGCCTTTTTTAGAAACAACAGGGTTTCTGGAGTAACTTCTTCCTCATCATGTTCTCTGAAAGACATATTATTAACCTAGTCAAAAGTTTGGGAATCCTTTTTTACTAGGACCTTGTTGTCGAAACTGAAGGATTGCTTCACCAAAATTCCGCTGATCCTTCATCTTTGGGTGTCGAAGTTTTCCTCCATCACCACGCTTGCTGCAAAAACTAATGGGGAATTTTCTATGAAACGCCTCCCGTAGTCGCTGGACAATAATCGTATGATGACAAAGGGTTGTGAAAATAAGCCTCCTTGTCTCGTTCTCTTGTGTAAATCTGTAGAAAATTGTTTCCTAGTAGCAGATCAGCTCATGTATCATGTAAATAAATAGGTGGAGTCTTGACTTTGTACCAGGGGTACCATCTGCTCCGTCGATTATGATTTCCGCCGACTAGACTCCTTCATTAAGAATAAGAATCTGTTTGGAAAAATCTCTTCTGACAATGGCTGGTAATTTTTCACCAACCTCTTTAGGATGATGTAACGTTCGGCAGTCAATGCATATTCCAGCTCCTGAATCAATATATGCTGCAAAATATTCTGCTCGATATTTCTCATTTGACATCCCGACTGAGATGTATATTGATAATGGACTCGTGGTCATCTGATTCGATATCTCTTCTCTTTCCTTCCACCTTGAATTCCATTCCGTCTTGTAATCTTTCCCAAGGTTTATGTTCCTCAAGAAACTCAATCCCAAGAATGAGTTGTTCTGGGATCATACATGCAGTCCCTTCAATTGTCAGATCAAGTTCACAAATATGAAGGTTTTCTTGGTACTTGCCAACTGTAGGTTGTTGCAAATAATATAAGGCATCGCAAGGGAAGATATTGTTCTTCTCAGTGACGTCGAAGATTGTCTATACTTCTCTTCAGCCTTTTGGGCAATTCAGCATTCCTGTTGTTTTGAATACATCAGGGATTTTCTGAATTCTGCTCGAGACGGTTTTCTGTTTTTCCCTGGAATAGTTACTGATCAACCTATCATATTGGAAAGACATTTTTCTTGGCTCGATCATAACGCTCCTGCTTATGTTCAAAACAGGCTGGTCTTGTATCCTCATGTCGACCTCTCCAATTGTCAGAGTATTAATGATATCCGACAATACGGCTTTGGCGAAATCCTCAAAGATTCTGGGGACTTCGATGCATTCTTTTCTCAGGAATACTTCTGAATGATGAGTATTCGAGAGAGTGCAAGACACCTTATAGATGATCGAGTAATGTCTATTCCCTTCTTTCATCAAATCATTTCTCTTGAAGTCACAATGAAGAGTAAGATCCTTGTT
This sequence comes from Haberlea rhodopensis, assembly GCA_907163345.1. Taxonomy (NCBI): domain Eukaryota; kingdom Viridiplantae; phylum Streptophyta; class Magnoliopsida; order Lamiales; family Gesneriaceae; genus Haberlea; species Haberlea rhodopensis. The sequence continues at coordinate 9,747,348 of CAJQUN010000014.1, forward strand.
GAAATCTCGATCTCCCAAATTGCATGCAATTGGGATAGATGTTAAAGGCCTTCTTTTCAGCATACAGATTTCCTGCAACTGCTTCCAAACAAGAATCTTTAAGGTTCGAGATTCTCTTGTCAAAGATCGCCAGATTAAGCGGCAAATCAATTTCTTCCTTGAAAGTTGCCTTGATAATTACTCTAATGGCTCCAATATGAATCCATGAGAGTGTATTTGCAACTTCTCTTTTAACCTTGTTCTTAATCTCCTGAATCCCTGTATGGGATTAACTGTATCTCAATTTGATTTCCCGTGAATTCCATCGGGATCACAAATTCACCTGTTGTCACCCTATGGATAGTCTGATGTTTCCGGCTTCGATGACCAATAATATCTATGGCTTTTTCAATTGCTCCAAATGTAAATCCATCATACATTTGAAGCTTTGCCCGAAACCCGAGCGCGTGACACCGGCGTTGAATCCAAACGTGATATTCGAATATAACACGCATCGTGTACAGATCTATGATAAAACCAGTCTATTTATTCCAAATCAATAAATTGTCATTACAATTGCAAATACGAAATACAATTGTCTCGAATTATATAAAAGGTGCGGAAGCGTAAATAAATATGGTAAATCTTCTTGAAGACTCCTCATGGATCACCATCCCCGGAATTGTTCTTGTTCTTCTTCCTCGGTCTATTCTCTTCGACTTTGTCTGGGAGGGGAGGTAGAGGGGTGAGTGTTTGGGAAAAACACCGAGCAAGCGGGGGCCAATCGACGTGACAATATAATACTTTTTCATAAATATTTCAAAACATATATCATAATTGGAGCATAAACTGATTGAATAGTGAAACATAAATTTAACAGGATTGCTCTAATCAGAGCCAGTACAGACATGTCATATTAGAGATATTTTTCATATACGTAAAGCACAGTAAATCCTCTAATTTCCTCCTGGTACTGATATCAGTTCTCTAGACTTAACCCTCATAGAGATAAGGTCAGAAACATCGGATCACCCACGAATAAAGGGTTTGGACTTTCCAGAACAATGGTTAACCACCGTATCAGGTCAGAATGTCGGTTATAATCCCACCGCATCAGGATCAGAAACAGAAACAGAACTCGGAATTCCCACCAATTGGGTTTCAAAATTTAAAGTGCTTCAAAAATATAATTTTCATCAAAACATCAGAATTTCATATTTTCAATATAATTCACATAATCAATTGAGATTTTAAAACATACATATGATTTTTTTCAAAAAACTGAACGAATATATAACAAGAGCCCACTTACACCGAAGCACGTTGAGATGAGATTCGGGTTGAGAAAATGGTGAAAATCTCCTCCTCTCTTCCTTGCAAGTTTTGAAATATTTTTGTGTGTGTGTAGTGTATGGTTCTCAAAAAATGCTAAGTGTAGAGTAGTCCTTTTCTTGGCAAGATGTAGTGTGATTTTAATATGGGGAGGTGTACTCCAATTTTGGTCCTCTACTTTGGCTCCTAATGTTATGACTTTAGTGGATGATAAGTGGATGGTGTTAATGAAATTGGGAGGCAATTAAGTGGGGTGGATTGAGGGGCATGGGTTGGGGTCATCATTGGGCAAAACATTTGGGGGCATCTCATCTTTCCCTCCTTATTGGAAGTTTCGTCCTCCAAACTTGAGTCAATTTAACCTTAGAAAAGATAAGGGTATTTATGGCTTAAGTGCTAGTTCCTCAGAACCTCTTGGATATAATGAATGCATGACACCACAATCAAGCAATGCATATACTGGTAATTTGTTTAATAAAATGGTACCTGCCACGGCTTTGTTCACGACCTCTGTTTTCTCTTGGGTTATGGCATAGACCCGAGCATTTTGTTTGGTCTCCATTGGCTTGTTTGGAGGGGTACTATTTCCTAAACCTGTCCTCCTTTTCTCAACTTCAGGACAACCGACAATTCTATATTCAAACTTCCCACATCAGAAGCAAGCTTCAGTCTTTCTGTGACATTCACCGGTATGTGCGAAGTCACACGTCAGACATTTTGGAATCCTATGATTGAATGGGGTGGATATGGGTCCCTCTTGCTGATTATTTGATTGGTTTGCTCATTTCAAATCCTGACCATTGGGGCGTGTTGGCTAAGTGGAGGTCGCTTGCGCTTAAATTCATCTTCATGACGTCGTATATCCGCTTCAGCCCTGATGGTTGCTCCCATTAAGTCTCCAAAGTTTGTGGTTTCACAAATTGCTAGGGCATATTGGATACTACTATTTAACCCATTCCTAAAGCGATGTAGTTTCAGGGTCTCATCTGCCATAATGGTTGGTGCATAAGTTCCTAGAGAGTTGAACTTTGAGGTATATTCTACCACCGACATGTCAGGAGTCCGTATCAGGTGCTCGAACTCTCTCAGCTTCTAAATTTGCACGGCTGTTGGAAAATATTGCTTTAAGAATGCGTTTCGGAACCTTTGCCAAGTGACTTCAACCTTGATGTTTTCAGGTACTTCAAGCAGTCTGTGGTGATTTTCTATTTGCATAAACCAATTCTGGGCCATTTCGGGATTTGGGTTGCCATCAAATGTCGGAACCCTGTTCTTACAAAGAGACTCATAATGGTACTTGACTCCTTGTGTGGGTGGGGCATGATGCTGTTGTGGTTGGTTGCTAGCAGAGTTACCCATGCCTTGTAGTGTTGTAGCCACAATGGTGGCTATTGCCATCAAGTCTTCGTGACTCAGACCCACCCTCGGGGGTTGTGGCGGTGGAGGTGGAGGACTCTTGTCTCCATCCGTTCTCTCCTCATTAGTGTTAGGAGGAACTGTATAGTTGGGGTTTCGATTGTTATGAATAGGTCGACCGGCCATTTCCTACAAATTTGTAAATCTCCAAGATTGTTGCGCAATGGTATAACGAGTGTATGTTCGATATAGACAAAATGGAGACAAATTTGAATAAATAAAATAATTTTATTGATAGTTGAATAAGGTTTCCAATGAATTCAAATGAAATTAATAAAATACTAAAGATTCTTAATATTCTTATTAAATTGCAATATATAATATTTTAGTAACGTACTTCTTTTAAATAATCGATAATGTTCCCATCTCCAAATTCATCCTCATCATCTTCTTCTACTGGGTCTATGTCGGGGTTTTCCTCCTCTTGTGTGTTGTTGAGGACCCATGCAGCTCTTCGAGATCGTGCAACCACCCATGATTCGTCTCTGGGAGCTATTCGATTTGCATCTCGAGGGCCATAATCCTAGCCTCTCTTAGCACTCGAACCGTATTGTATTCCTGCTGGAGGTTCTCACTTTGGTTTGCCATGGTTTTAATTCTATCAACATCAGCTCTACGGAGATCGGTGAGCCTCGTGATCTCCTATTTAGCTTCGTTGACCTCTACCTCAGCTCGGTTGTCATAATAGGCAAACCTTTGTACCTCTCCATGAAAATGGTCCCTAAACTCTAGAAGCTCTGCTATGAACTCCTTGAGTTGTTCCATCTCCTGCCCCATACAACGGATCATAGCGGTCTGTGCTCGGTTCGACATCACCTAAACTCAATTTGGGAGAGAGTTTTGTCCAATTAAATACTTAAAGTAATAATTTATATATATATTTTTTAAAAAAAATTGTAAGGGTTAATAGTACGAGGGAATCAAAAATTATTCTGATTTTTTTTTAGGGTTCATGAGGCTGGATAGGGTTTTGAATTTTGTCATAAATCGCCGACTGGAATTTAAAATTAGAAAAGGGCTTTTATTTCTGGCATGATTTCGAGTGAGATCCTGAAATTAATTGGATTTTAGTGTTCGAATGATGGATAAAATCGGTAGTGAATTTTTTTGCACATTAGGGTTAATTGGGGTGTAAATTCTGGGTCCGAAATTGAGTACTTACTAGTTTGTGATTTCGATTTGATAGAGGGTTTTTGTTAGGGATTAAATAAAGATAAAAAACCTCAAACTAATTTGAAATTGATGTTCTGATTGTTGGAGAAATTGTTGGTCGCAATTTTCGCAATTTAGGGTTACAGGGCGTGAATTGCGGGTCAAAATCGAGACCTTCCCTTTGTTTTTCATTCAAATTTTCCAGAGGGCTTTTATTAACTATACAATGGAGAGTAAAAATCTGAAAATTAATTTTATTTCGTTGTTGGAATGATAGGAAAAATCGGAGCTTGAGTTTGGGCTAAAACTAGGGTTCTTGGGGAGCAATTTCGATTTGAAATTACTCAATGTTCAATTATTGGAATTCAAAGTTTTCATAGGGCTTTGGATTGAAATTCTATAGGGATTAACAACCCAGAAGTAATTTTTGAAATTATGTGTTCGGATTGATGAGAAATCAAATATGGAAATTTCGTAATTTAGGGTTCTAACCAAAGGATATTCGAGTTACAATTGACAATAATTCCGCCGCTGGGGGTTCTAATTTAGTTGAGGGCTTTTGTCAAAGATGATAATTTCGGAGTGTTCGGATTGATTAATTAATCGGATATAGAAACTTTCGAAAATTAGGGTTCTTGGGTAGGAAATTCGAACGATGATTGTTGCGTGAATTTTGGAATTCGTTGAGGGATAATGTTTGTCTATGTTCATTCGTCGCCAATATCAAACTTGACTTGTCGATCGACGTTCGAAGGTAGTGGAAACGGGAGCGGTTAGAAAGCTCTTCAGGCGTGGATCTTCAACGACGAAATTGGCCAGGAAAGCTAGGTCCGATGGAGCTGATAATTTGAACGTGAGGTCGTCCGATGGAGACACTCCAGGTTGTTGGTCGGTCGTCTTTTCTCCGCCGCGGTGAGGTGGCGGCGGTGGAGATAAGCTTAGATCTAGGGTTTTCAATTTTTTTTCAATTTTTTTTTTCAAAAGTTATTCCAGATTGTAATTTTTGATTCCCAACTGAATTTTGATTTATGCAGTTGGTCTAACCGATCCGGGATTTTTAATTTGTTTACTTTATATCAACCAACAATTTTTTGCCAGCGGGATCATTTAACCTGATTTTGCTCTGATACCGCTAAAATTCAAACATGATATTCGGATACAATAATCCTCATGCATAGATCTATGATAAACCAGTCTAGTTATTTCAAAATCAATAAATTGTCATTACAATTGCAAATACGAAATAAAATTGTCTCAAATTAATAAAAGTTGCGGAAACGTCATGGATCACCATCCCCAGAATTGTTCTTGTTCTTCTTCCTCGATCTCTTCTCCTTCGACTTTGTCTGGGAGGGGAGGTAAGGGGTGAGTGTTTTGGAAACATCCAATAAGCGGGGGCCAATCGATGTGACAATATAATACATTTTCATAATTTTTCAAAACCGAAATCATAATCGGAGCATAAACTGATATGAATACTGAAACATAAACTTAACAGAATTGCTCTAATCAAAGCCAGAACAGAACATGTCATATCAGAGATATTTTTCATATACGTAAAGCACAGTAAATCCTATAATTTCCTGCTGGTACTGATATCAGTTCTCTGGTCTTAACCCTCATATAGATAAGGTCAGAAACATTGGATCACCCATGAATAAAGGGTATGGACTTTCCAGAACAACAGTAACCACCGTATCAGGTCAGAATGTCGGTTATATCCCACCGCATCAGGGTCAGAAACTGAAACAGAACTCGGAAATCCCACCAATTTGATTTTGAAATTTAAAATGCTTCAGAAATATAATTTTCATCAACAGCAGAATTTCGTAGTTTCAATATAATTCACATAATCGATTGAGATTTTAAAACATACATATGATTTTTTCAAAAACGGAACAAATATATAACAAGAGCCCACTTACACTCGAAGCACATTGAGATGAGATTCGGGTTGAAAAATCGTGAAAATATCATCCTCTCTTCCTTGCAAGTTTCGAAATATTTGTGTGTGTGTAGTGTATGATTCTCGAAAAATGCTAAGTGTAGAGTACTAATTTTCTTGGCAAGATGTAGTATGATCTTAATATGGGGAGGTGTACTCCAATTTAGGTCCTCTACTCTGGCTCCTAATGGCAAGACTTTAGCGGGATGATAAATGGATGGCGTTAATGTAATTGGGAGGAAATTATGTGGGGTGGATTGAGGGGCATGAGTTTCGGTGATCAATGGGCAAAAACTTTTGGGGCATCACATTGGCTCTTCCTTCATGATCCTCGTATGAGTTTTATGAGAAACAATGGTTTGAGAGAAAAATCATGACGGTTCTTCTCTGATCATGTGTTGAAGGAACTCTCCTTCACTTTGATTCTGAAATGGATTCACCTTCATTATCAGAATATGTTGGGTTCAACAATTGCCTCTGCTTTGTGATCGGTCGAACATGTGGGGCTTGTGCCAGTGTATGGTTGAAAAGATTGATGTTGCGCCATTACCCTTAACTATAGTTATTGGTAAAGCGGTAAGCGCTCGATCCTACAATTGGTATCAGAGCCAAGGTCGCGTGTTCGATTCCCATGAGTTGCAGAGAGTGCAATTATTGGGGGAGGGATTGTTGGGTTCAACAATTGTCTCTGCTTTGTGATCGGTCGCACATGTGGCGCTTGTGCCAGTGTATGGTTGAAAAGATTGATGTTGCGCCATTACCCTTAACTATAGTTATTGGTAAAACGGTAAGCGCTAGATCCTACAGAATAGATCTATTCTTCGTAGATGCTTTCATCTGAGGGAATATCCTCAAATTGATACACATGAACCAAATACTGGAAATAAACAGCATCCTCGAACTCCTTAGTATGCTCGAACTGTCTTATTCCTTGGCTTTGGTTTTCTGGACAATCTGTAGAGATGTGTCCTCTTGCTCTGCATGTCCAGTACTTACAATCTTTGAAACTCTCATTATGACGAGTATGTGTGCGTCTAAAAGTTCTCTTCGTCGGTGCTCTGCTAGAACTTACTTGATTAGAACATGTTGACAAGGTTCTACTCCTGGTTGGTCTTGATCTTTGCCCAGATCTGTAGCTTCGGGCTCTCTGTTTTGACCATAACTTTCTAGATCGCCATGAAGACCTACTTCTTCTTGAACTACTCCTCGGGCATAAGGATGGCTTCTGTGTTTTTTCATCTTCCACCTCTGGTGGTAGTTTCCGATGATTGTGGTGATATCATTCCTTGTACAGCAAAGAGGTGTTTTTTTTGTTGATTCCTCTTAGTTTCTTGTAATTCTTTTGGAGTTTCGCTTTATAGCACCACTCCGCAACCTTCATTTTAAGAAATGTCATTCTCCTGGACACCGTCTCTATTCCTTGTTGTGTATATTCCTAGATAAGCATTTCTCTCCGTGGACTCGGTATTTTGGCAAAGAACATTTCTGCTGCATATTTTTCTACCATCTTTGCGTTCAATCTATACTCGGTGAAGAGTTTGATGTACTCGTCTACATAATATATATCATGTAGTTCCAGGCTTTAGAGTTTGTCTATATTTTTTACCTTTTCTTCCTCCATTTCTTCGAAGTAGCCAACTCCAATGAAACAGATTTTAAAGAATTTTGCCATCTTGTCCACGATTTCTTTCAGGGACTCTCCGGCTAAAACTTCTTCCTCGGTACCTGGGTCTCCGAGTTCCCAGGCGATTTTGGTTGATCCTTCTAGACTCAAATTAAGAAGTAATATGAATCCTTCTTTGTTGAGATCAAGTGTTTCTGCTGCTTTCTCATTGCTGAAGCCCATTATCAATAAGAACTTCTTGATTTTAAAAATCCAAGATATCCATGTTGAGCATAAGTTCATATGGATGAATCAGAACTAAATGAGATTTCATGTAAGGCGTTTGATATATATCTGGCCTACGGGGACGACTTCTTACTCCAACTAGGGGATCTAAGTTTGCTCCAGTGCTGAAATTGTCTTGGTGGGGGCATGCTTTGATCTCCTTCGGGTGGATTGTGCGACCCGAAACTCTCTTGTGGTGGAAGTCGAGGAATTCCGCCAACTTGATTAGTTTTAAAGTCTACGAGATTTAATCCCGCAAGCGAATCAGCAAGATCACATAGATCTTATAGGTTGATTATTTCCATTACTTTGTTTGAAGTATTCGCTCTCCTCGTAGGACTGCAATCATTTTTTCAGTCTCCGATAAAGGCCTTCGGACCTCCTTTGCTTTCCTTTTTTGGTGTAAAGGGGGCTATGTCCCAGAAGACAGTGGTAACCACCCTCCTTTATTTTTACCTGAAGAACTTGGTCATCACTCCAACTCCTTAACTCGGGTTTGAACATCTCGAAGGTTTTCAAGAATTTCCTCCTGATGATTGATCATAATATCTATCTGACTTTTTGAATCTGATGGACCTGTGCATGGACATGATGTTGTAGGTATCCATAATGCTGCACTGTCTTCTAGATCTCTCTAATATCTTGGGATATCTTAGAAGTATCTGACTCGATTTCTCGAAAAGTAGGGTCACACATCCTATTCGTCTGGTTTGGTTCCAGTTAAGTGGTTGGGATCTGGAATCATCCCTCCTTTATTTCTACCTGAAGAACTTGGTCATCACTCCAACTCGTTAACTCGGGTTTAAACATCTCGAAGGTTTTCAAGAATTTTCATGATGTTTGATCATAATCTCTATCCGACTTTAAATCTTATGGACCTATGCAGGGACATGATATTGTAGGTATCCATAACGCTGCATTGTCTTCTAGATCTCTCTAAGATCTTGGGATATCTTAGAAGTATCCGGCTCGGTTTCTCGAAAGGTAGGTTCACCCATCCTATTCGTCTGGTCCGGATCCAGTTAAGTGGTTGGGATCTGTAATCATCCCTCCTTTCTTTCTACCTAAAGAACTTGGTCATGACTCCAACTCCTCGGGTTTGAACATCTCGAAGGTTTTCAAGTATTTCATCCTGATGTTTGATCATAATCTCCATCTAACTTTGAATCTGATGGACCTGTGCAGGGACATGATATTGTAGGTATCCATAATGTTGCACTGTCTTCTGGATCTCTCTAAGATCTTGGGATATTTTAGAAGTATCCGGCTTGATTTCTTGAAAGGTAGGTTCATGCACCTATTCGTCTAGTCCGGATCTGATTAAGTGGTTGGGATCTGGAATCATGTGGTTATACTCAGGATGATCTCTCTCCTGGGCCTTGGTTAACTCGAATTGTAGCTTGAGGTTCATCCTATAAAGATTCATATCCATCTTCTCCTATTCTTGATACGGGTATATGCTAGCGGGGCTAGCACCAATTTCCAGTAGAGTATTTCATTTCTGGTTGAAGTGTTTAGCATCGACCAGGTATCTTTGATTTAGTTCTTCCAATTTCTGGAAGTACCACCTGTATGAGTTGCACCACGAACATTCGTTCTATTCTATAATTTTCTTGAATCGTCTCCTCCGTATAGATTACAAATTAATATTCAAGATATTACTACAGTATTTCCAGAATAAACATAGGCTCTGATATCATTTTGTGCCAAGGATCGCAAATAACGAGGACTAGTAAAAAGAAGAAGTTAAATGCAACTTTTTTTATAAGCATAAGGATAGATTACAAATTAATATTCAAGATATAGGGGCTTTTTTATAAATAAAACAAAAATCTAGGGAGTAGAATGCAACTCACCAAACCATTGAGAGGTAAAAGATTCAAAATAGCACATCCAATTGAATTGAAAGTTTGGAATTAGACCTATTTGAATGAAAAAAAAATTCAAATTTGAATTTTGCTGCACTATTATTTTTTTCCCAAGACTTAGGGGTGTATTGGATATATATTTTTATTGACTTTTTAATGACTTTTATGGAGTTTAAAAGTCCAGAGATATTCAATCCAAACTTTTATATACTCCACAAAAGTCTAGTGGTATTTAAAATAGACTTTCATAGAGTTTTAAAAGTCATGTGATATTCAAACCTAACTTTTTAAAACTCTATAATAGTCTATAGATATCCAAAATCTCATAGACTTTTAATGACTTCTGTTGAAATCTTTAGGTACAAACTTTGATGTCTCATGTACATCCCAAAAAAGTTAAAATTCTCCACTACTCCTAGTAAAGATTTGGAATGACTTTTAATTCCTAATTACTATAATCTCTCTTTACATTTATTTTTATTTCCAACACGGTCATCTCCCAATTGACTTTTCCTCACCTGTTTTTGGAAGGTACCCTTTCTTTAATTCCTAATATGCGTCTGTGGGTATGTTTCTGTTATCCATGTGTACTATATAGAAGATGCAACATAGAAATATGGAATTGTGATGAAAATTGAAAGAATATTCAATTATTATTTTCACATCTTATTTTTTATCTAATATAATACTAATATTTGCACAAGTATTTTGATAAAATAGCAAGTTAATATGCTCACTTTTATATTAGATATGGGCCTGTATCTATAAACAATTATAATAAATATTTTTTCTAAAACAAAAAGTATTCATAGCGATATAAATTATGTTTAAATTAAAAAGTATGTTTTAAGAATTTTTATAGTAGTCAAATATCATCAAAAAATATTTTAAGTCTATAAAAGTTTATTTAATAGGAAACTTTTGTTTAATGCACAGAAGTGTAAATGTATAACTTTCCATTTTACTCATTATTACTTAGTATGCTGGTACCGTTTTATATTAGTATGTTGTAGCCTATAGATTAGAACCTTAGAATCAGTGCATAATTAAACATGTTTCTTGTGTCCGACTATACATAGAAATTATGCAAATCTGTCTTATTTGACATATATGTTATTCAAAATTATAAATTTAATAAGTATATAAGGTAATGAATTAATTTTTAAAAATGACATTAATGATACATTAATGAGTAAAAGTGAAATTACTCTGAGAATTTTTTTTGAAAGTTTAACTAAATGGGAGATTAATGAATAACTGTTTGGCTATTTATATTAAAAAATAATGCTTTTGCGAAACAATTAACAATCATTTAACATTTTTTTATGAATTTAATCTAACATGTGCTTCATCTTTTAACATAAATTAAAACTTGATGCGATAGCTTGTAGCTCATCTGGCACTTATCGGAAATGCGACCCGAATATCTAGTGTTCGAGTCTCCATCCCCAACCCGCTGTTGGAAATTTCGAGGTTTAATGAATTAAATTAAGCAAGATAAAAAAATAAGCTTAATGAAATGAAATTAAGCAAAGAAAAATCGAAAGAAGAAAACGAGGGCAAAATGGAAATTTTCGGGCGCCAAAACACTGCCCGAAACATGGATTGAGTGGCTCGTTCTAAAACACATGTTTTTCGCCTAAAATTAGCTAAAGCGGAGCTGTGGAGCCGGTTTTGTAGCGCCTCAGCACTCCAAGGCAGTAAGGATGGCGCAGCGCCCTAGCGCCATTCTGGGGGATTTTCTGAATGGTTGTACCTCTTGGCATGCAAATGTGATTTTCATGAATTAATGCCTCCAAATTGTATCTTTTTGTTAACATCCTATGAATTAACATCATATTTTCAAATCAAAAACACATTTTTGTAAGAGAAAAGCAAGATCAAAGTGCACATTCATATAATGTTCTTAAAAAGAAGAGTTTGCCACCTTTGTGGTTGAAGTTCTTGTGATTTGGTGTGCTACCATCACAAGAAGAAGTCGTATCTTGGGAGAGGATTGCCACATTCTGAAAGCACCGATATCAAGAAAATAATGACAAAGTGTATTACACTTGCCTCGACTTGACAAAGTTCATCATTTCTTTTCCTAACCGCAGACGGATTCCCATACAACGCAATCAACAATCTTAAGAGGAATTTTGCGATATATTTCTGGAAAAGAAATGTTATCCACATCTACAAATGTTCCTGCAACACATGGAGAAAAGCCGCCATATTTCAATGGCATAGATTTTAAAAGGTGGCAACAAAAGATGCTTTTCTATCTCACAACCTTGTGCTTGGTAAAGTTTTTGAAGTAAGATCCACCAACCATTGAAGAAAAGAGGTTGATACTCGGAAGAGGGCCGTAGTAGATTCATTGAATCAAAGTGGTTTCCTATGCAAAAAACTACATCTTGAATGGCCTTGATGATGCACTATACAATGTGTATCGTCAATTCCGAACCACAAAAGAATTGTGGAAGATTCTTGAAACCAAATATAAGGCAGAAGATGGCGGCCTTAAGAAGTTCATAGTGGGGCACTTCTTGGACTTTATGATGGTAGACTTGAAATCTGTAGTAAGTCAAGTGCAAGAGATTCAAGTACTCTTGCATGAGATTCATGCGGAAGGAATGAGTCTAAACGAGTCCTTCCAAGTTGCAGCTTTGATTGAGAAACTTCCTCCGCCGTGGATAGATTTCATAAATTATCTTAAACACAAGAGTAAGGAAATGGGGCTCGAGGAATTGATAGTACGTCTAAGGATTGAAGAAGATACTCCAAAGATGGAAGTCAATATGAACATGATGAGTGCAAGAGCAAATGTTGTAGAATCAAGCACCAAAAGGAAAAAAACCATGATGGCCAACAACTGAGGAACTCTAAAAGATTCAAAGAAAATTGCTTCAATTGTGGGAAACCAAACCACAAAGCAAAGAAGTGTAGGCGTCCGTAGAAAAACCAAGCAAATTTGACTCAAGACAAGTCCGTGCCAATTGATTTATTCGAACTTGACTTGACTGTTGTGATCTTTGAATCAAACTTGGTGGAAAACCCAAATGAATGGTAAGCTGATACCGGCGCTACAAAGCATATATATTCCGACAAAGAAATGTTCTCAATCTACACACCACTTTCTGGAAGAAAGCTTTACATGTGTAGCTCTTCAACCTCAAAAATAGTGGGGCTTGGAAAGGTGGTGTTGAAGATGACATCCGGCAAGGACATGACTCTATTGATGTGCTTCATGTGCTAGATATGAGAAAGAATTAGTGTCGGGGTCGTTGTTGGTTAAGAATGATTTTAGACTTGTATTTGTTTCCAATAAGTTTGTACTCACTAAGAGTGGTCAATTTGTAGGAAGAGTTATCTTGAGAGGAGTCTCTTCAAAATGAATGTAATGGCGGTTCACCGCAACTTTGCAAGTAATAAAGTGAATATTCTTTTTACTTGGTTGATTGTTCTAATATTTGGCATGCTCGTTTAGAACATATAAATTATAATACTCTTCGACGATTACAGAATTTAAATTTGTTACCTACATTCAATGTTGATCAACACAAAGATGTGAAGTTTGTGCTGAGGAAAAAATGACCAAGGCACCATTTCATTCGGTGGAAAGAAGTACGACTCCTCTAGAATTAATTTATACAGATCTATGTGATCTATGTGTGAACGAGAGGAGGGAAGAAATACTTTTGTAACATTTATCGATGATTGCTCAAGATATTGCTATGTATATCTTTTAAGGAGCAAAGATGAAGCCCTTGAGACTTTCATAAATTATAAGAATGAGATTGAAAATCAACTTGGCAAGTCGAAGTGATATAGGAGGAGAATATGTCACACCGCTTGATGAAATTTTTTCACAATTTGGCATTATATATCAAACCACTGCCACATATTCACCTCAATCTAATGGAGTCGCCGAAAGGAAAAATATGACTCTAAAGGAATGATGAACACCTTGTTGATAAATCCTTGCTTACTGGCAATTTGGGGAAACCATACTATCGACGAACCACATTCTTAATAAAATACCCCACAAGAAAAGTGACAAAACGCCTAGCCTGCCTTCAAATATCTAAAAGTGTGGGGGTGTTTGACTAAGGTAGAAGTACCAAAGCCAAAGCAAGTGAAAATAAGAGCAAAAATGGTGGACTGTATTTTCATTGGATATGTACACAATAGTAGTGCTTATCGATTTATAGTGCACAAATCAGATGTTACTGATATGAATGTGGGAATGACAATCGAATCAAGTATGTCATATTCTTTGAGAATATCTTTCCTAGAAAAGAAAGAAAAGAAATAAGTTCGAATAAAAGAACTTATGAGATTGCAGATGAAAGTTTAGAAAAAACCGAGGAACCAAGACACAATGAAACTGAAAATGGAGGTTCAAAACTACATGAGGAACCGAGACGAAGTAAAAGGGCTAGAAAGGTGAAATCATTTGGTCCGGACTTTCAAATATATATGTTATAAAACAAACCAAAGACATTGAAAGATGCTTTGTCTAGTACAAATCTCCTTATTGGAAGGAAGCCATCAATTCAGAACTGGATTCCATTATGCAAAATACTTGGGGATTATTTGATGCTCCTCCGGTACCAAACTGTTGGGCTGTAAATGGATTTTGAAAAGAAAGTATAATGTATATATTGAACAATTGAAAAGTACAAGGCTCGATTGGTGGCAAAGAGATTCAAACAAATTGAAGGCCTTGATTTCTTCGATACTGACTCACCAGTGACAGGGATAACATCCATACGTGTACTCATTGATATTGCTGCTTTGCATAACCTTGAGATACACCAAATGGATGTTAAAATAGCATTTTTTAATGGTGAATTGGAAGAAGAAATTTATATGAAATAACCTGAGGGTTTTATAGTTCCTGGAAGAAAAGAAAGTATGCAAACTTGTTAAGTCATTATATGGACTTAAAACAAGCGCCAAAACAATGGCATAAAAAGTTTTACAAAGTTATGTTGTCAAATGATTTTAGAATTAACAAGTGTGACAAATGTATGTACATCGAAGGCACACGAGAAACGTTTGTTATATTATGTCTATATGTCGATGACATGCTAATAATGAGAATTAATCATGAAGTGATTGTTGAAACGAAGAAAATGTTGACAAGACATTTTGATATGAAAGATATGTGCGTTGCTATTGTCATATTAGGGATTAAAATCTCTATGACACAAGAGGCAATTGTCTTATCTCAATCACACTGTATTGTGAAAGTTCAATGCACATGATACTTCTATTGTAAAGACATTGACGGACTTAAGCGTGCATTTAAGTAAAAATCATGGTGTGCCGATGCCTCAATTGGAATATTCAAGAATTATTGGAAGCTTCATGTATATTATGAATTGTACTCGTCTGGATATCGCTTGTGTTGTGAATAAGCTAAGTCAAATTACGAGCAATCCAAGTAATGTCCATTGGGCGACATTAATAAGGGTACTTAAATATTTAAGATACACTTTAGAATATGGATTACATTATACAAAATATCCAGAAGTACTAGAGGGATATAGTGATGCAAATTGGATATCCGACGCAAAAGACTACAAATCCTCGAGTGGCTATGTATTTAGCATTGGTGGTGGGGCCATGCCGTTGAAATCCACTAATCAAACTTGCATTGCAAGATCCAATATAGAGACAGGGTTTATAGCTCTAGACAAAGCCGTGAAGAGGCGGAATGACTTCGTATTTCTTGGAAGATATTCCATGTTAGTCAAAACCAGTGCCAAAAGTAATGATTCACTGTGATAGTCAATCAGCAATTGCTAGGGCACAAAATAGTATGTATAATAGGCAGTCTCAATGTCACGCCGCGAGACCGGAGCGCGTGACACCGGCGTTGATTCCAAGCATTAATTCAAAATCAACAAGCCTCGTGTACAGATTTATGATAAAAACCATTCTGTTTATTCCATAGAAAATAATAATAATCTTTTACAATTGATATTACAAAATACAATTGTGTCGGATTAAATCAAATATGCGGAAGCGTGCTTGAAGGTTCTTCGTGGATCATCATCTCCAAAATTGTTCTTGTAATTCTTCCTCGATCTCTTCTTTTCGTCTTTTTCTGGGATGGGAGGTAAGGGGTGAGTATTTGGGAAAATACTCAGCAAGTAGGGGCCAATTGAACATAGTAAAAACACATATATTTTCATAGCAGAAACCATTTTAAACATTTCTTTATCAAATCCATAGATCTTGGCATATAAACACATTAACACATATCTCCACATATTCACATATCGACTTATTGGATTCAAGATGTGGCTCCCGTGGTATAGCACTTTGCTCTTAAGGATCAAGAGGTGGCTCCCATGCATTGAACGTCCACATCATGTAGCACTTTGCCCCGCCGAATCAAGTGGTGTCTCATACACACGTAGCACTTTGCTCCGCAAGGTCCTTTCATTCATGATCATGTCACATACTTGTTTAGATTTAAAAACATGCTTTTCATAATGTTGTTCAATCGAAATTTAAAACATACATAAGGTTTGAAAACGAATGGAATGATAGCAAAAACCCACTTACATATTGAATAACCGAAGCGAGATCCGAGTTGAGAAAACGGTGTGAAACTCCTCATCTCTTCCTTGAAGCTTTCGAAAATGAGTGTGTGTGTATGTGAGGTTTTCGAAAATGATGAGTGGAAAGGATAGCCTTCTTCTTCTCCTCTTTGGTATGATTTATAATGAATTAAAGTGGTGGGTGGTTAATTTAGGCTAGTGAAAGAATTATGGGTTTAAATCCCATGACACTTGTTTTTCAATCCCCCAACTCAAGTCTCTCATTTTGGATGATAATAATTGGTAATTAAAAGTTAATAATGTTAATTGGGTAATAAGTTTAGGTGATAAAGTGGGGGCATAATTTGGGGTTTTTACATCCCTCCCTCCTTATTAGAAGTTTCATCCTCGAAACTTGGATCAATTCATTGTTGGAAGAGATATGGGTATTTCTCTAGCATCTTTTCTTCCGGTTCCCAAGAGTCTTCTCTCCGTATGGTTTGACGTATGGAATAGTCCTTCATCTCAGTACTTGATCCTTTGAGTCCACGTTCCAGATCGGAATTTCTTCACACTTCTTCAATTACTAGAAGTTCTGCTTCGAGCATATTGTTTCGGTTCGCAATGTATCTCCTCAGTTGTGGTACATGAAAGAAATTATGAATTTCAGAGAGGCTTGGAGTGAGTGCTATTTTGATTCTGTTGGGACCGTCAATGTTGAGAGTAACTCGCTTAGGGTAAAAGTTTGCTCCAAATTTCATACTGAAGTCTGAGGCTGAAACACATAGCATATCCTCGAGGGTAAGTTCTCCTTTCAGTCTGACCATCGATTTGTGGGCAATACATGGTACTTAGAGTCACATGAGTACTTAACGTTTATCGAAAGCTCTTCCAAAGACGTGATACAAATCGTGAGTCTATATAAGAAGTTGTCTAGACTGACTTCCTACATTCATTAGTTTATAGTTTCAGACGAGCTCTTACCTAATAGAACCAACATTCATATTTACAAGTATTGCTTATATTGCCTCGTCACAGACTCTAATGAAGTTATCTTAACTTTAAGAAAACGAACGAATAGAGTTTCTAGTTGAATGGGTTTTCTTTGTCAACTGATCAATGATAGGAGAAAAAGTCTCTTATAAATGTTGTTCAATACAATCAAAATTTTATTTTAAGGGGATGTAAAGTGAATGATCAACATTTTGTGAGTTGAACCGATCAAAACAATTGTTGAACACTACAAGAATTTGCAAAGATGACATACATTATTCTAGGATACAATCTCATGAAAGATAGGAAATGAAAATTCCAAGAAAATGGAAAGAAAGAAAAAGTATATAGTTTTGTGCATCAACTCAAAATAAGTTTTGCAAGACGATAGTCGAAAAATAATTTTTTTGATATGAAGAATATCAATGTCATATCAAACTTAGGCAATCATGGAGTCTCGAAAATGAATGAATAAACAATTGATGTATCAAACTTGAATGAAGAATGATAACCACATTATCCAAAGAATATTTGGGTAATTATGAAGCAAAAACATACTATGAAGATCCGAAGTAGTAGAAATGATTGAACGATTGTTTCACAAGTAAGATATATTTCAAACGGTCCAAACTATTTAAAATAGATGAGGATATAAGAACAATTTCAAGGTGAATCAATAGTTGAATAAGTGTTTGAACAAATGAGACTATTTCAGAATTGACGAATGAAGCTCTATAGTGGAATAAGTAGATTGAATAATTTTCCGGATAAAATCATATGATTCAAGTATTCCAGAAGAATTAAAAGTGAGCTTTCACATTGAATACGAGATTACATCCAAAGGGACAAAATAGAGTGCAGAAGATATAATTGGTGTTTAGGTTGAAATAAATCAAGCGGGTAAATGTCCAGTGGGTGTTATGACATGCTAACCCATTATTCCAATGAAAGTTGAGTTCAAGGGTATCAATAATAAATTTGAAGGAAGAAGAATGAATTAATTGGTCGAATAAATTTTAAATAATTTCAAAAGATTTATTGGATTGCGGAAAGTTGGTTTCTATTTTCTTAATAAATTCTAAGGGACTAGTCTATTCTCATTTGAACAAAAATATTATAAGCTTGAGTACAATGTTCCATCACTATATCCAAATTGAGAAATGGATTTCTAATTTCCTTATTAATATTTAGATACTAATCTACTATCTCTCATTTCAACCAAATGATCATACAACTTGAACCCAAAGTATCACAACTCATACTCAAATTATGAGATGTATCTTAAATTATGTCTCCCAAGATTATAGCATGACTTTACTTAGTTCTAAGGATCTCAATAAGAATACGGAGGACATGTCATCGACTATTCGAGTTAGCCCGAGATTTCGCTTGAAATTAAGTTTCTTGGAATTGGGCGAAAAATTTCAAAACAATCTCCATGATAAATCTAATAAAGTATGAACTTGAATTTATTGAGTGGTTTGGGAAAAATTCTCGAAGTTAGCCCAAGAATAAAAAAAATCAAGAAATTGGGCGTAATACGAGTGGATTGAGTTCATAGTGATTACAAAGGGGGATATAACTTTTCAAAATAATATATACGCCCGGAGAATAAATAAAATTTATTAATTAAACTGAGAGGTTCACAACGAAATCCTAGACAAGGAAATTCATCACTAAAATACCAAAGAAATATTCCTTATTGTTCTTATCACATCGCATACTACAAACACTAGTCTGTTGATACTCCGTCTCTTAATTCCTCTTCAACATTTTCCACTACTATAGGATTTTTCTCGAGATCTTCTTCTTCCATCAGCAAATTGATCACAGATTGCTATAGGCGACTTCATGTGCTAATTTATTCTTCTTGATTAATGGCAAAGGTCTGGACATTAGGTTTGTTCTCCCTTAGCTTGTCTGGAGGGACGCTGAGGTCTGTTCTAGTCTTCTTTTTGTCTGCTTCCGTACAATCCACGATTTGGTGCCAAATCTCCCCACATCGGAAACAAGCTCCGCTCACTTTACGACATTTACGAGTATGTACTGGTTTACAGATGAGGCACCTCTGGTCATTCCTAATAGTCGGATTAAACGTGGATCCCTTATGGTGATTAATGGACTGATTTGGCCTTTGATTTTCTGACCACTGTCGGAGGGCGGGATAGGCGAAGGTTGCTTACGCTTGAACTCCTCTTCACCTTGTAGGTTGTCGTTGATGTCCTCTTGATTTTTGAGGGCGAACAACGTCCCTATGCTTGTTTCTGTCAGGTGCTTGTTTGTAATCTCAAGGGCATCAATATGGGCCCTCATATTTTCCAACTGCTGTTCCAAAGCTTGATTCCTTGCAACTTCAGCTCTATGAAGTGTGTCAAGCCTCATTATCTCCTCTAAGAGCTCCTCATTTGTGCGGCCATAGTAGTAGGGGAACTGGTGGACATCCTGGTGCAAATGATCAAATATCTTGAGAAGCTCGACCTTGTCTTATCTTTCACTAGACAAGGACTCCCTGATCTCTTCCATTTCGCGATCCAAATCTTGGTTTCTATAGGAGTGGTTAAGCCGACATATTCTTTTTTTTTTTTTACAATTTACTAAATATAGATGATAGAGGATGTAGAGCAACAAATGCAAAGAACTTTATTTTATTTTATCTTATTGGGAATTCGGGTTCTATGGGAACGATTTCGGCTTCAGAATTTGATCACTCGAGGTTTGGAATTTCAAAATTGTTAAAGGGCTTTTGATAAACATGTTATGAGGGTTCATAACCCAGATTTAATTTGGATTTGGTGTTCCGAATTGTGAGAAATCGATGCTCAAAATATTCGCAATTCAGGGTTCTTGGCGAGAAATTGATCCGAAATTGAGCATCTTCCCTTATCTGTGATTTCAATTGGATAGAGGGCTTCTGATCGACGTGATGTAAGGATCATAAACCCAGAACTAATTTGAAATTAGTTTTCGGATTGATGAGAAATCAAATCCCATTTTTTTGTGACCTAGGGTTCTAATGAACGTGAATTGCGGCTCCAAATTGGCGTCCTTTCCTTGTCTGTAATCCGACGAAATCATAGAGCTTTTACTACTAGCATGATTTCAAGCAAGATCCCAAAATTAATCGGATTTTTGTGTTCGAATTGACTCTCAAATCGAATGCTGAAATTTCGCAAAAATTAGGGTTCTTGAGCGTGAAATACGATCGGTAATCGTTGATTGAAACTTGAAAATTAGTTTAGGGCTTTTGTTATTCATGTTTAGACGATCATTAACACATATTTTATTTCAATTTAGTGCTTGGATTTTGAACGAAATTTATGGCCGAAATTAGTGCAGATTAGGGTTTCGTAGGATGCAAAGTGTGATCCGCAATTGACGCATTTTCTTCGTTTGTGACTCGATAAAGTCATAGGGCTTTTATTAGGGATGATAATTGGATCATTATCCCAAAATTAATTTGAAATTTATGTTCGGATGATTGAGGAAATCGAGGGCCAAAGTTTCGGATTTTAGGGTTCCTGAGGCGTGAAGTTCGCCTTGAAATTGATAGTCTTACGTTGCTTATGAATTCAACAAAATAGAGGGCTTTGGATCGACGTGTTTCAATGATTAAAAACCCAGATTTAATTTCGGAATGGTGTTCTGATTGATTGATTAATCGGATTTGGAAACTTTCGAAAATTTAGGGTTCTTGAGGTACAAAATCGATCTGCAATCAGTCATCGTACGATGAATAGATCTTGAAAATGGTAGAGGGCTTTATTTCAGCGTTGTCTTGGCGTCACGGTGATGTGTCCAAGTCGTTGATATACTTCCGGCGGCACCAAGATCGGAAAGACGACCAAGGGTTGGTGCGCGCGAATTTCCGAACAGAAATTGACCTGGCAATCGAGCTCCGATCGGCCTGAAAGTTGGGTAGTCAGTTCGTCTACGGGTGTTGGTCACAATGGTGGTTCGTCCGACGAAGCTGGTGCGGCAGGCCGCGGCGGTGCTGGCGGCAGTTTCCAGATCTTGTTTTTTTCTGTAATTTCAAATTATTATTATTTTTAAAATATAATTTCAGATTGTTGATTTGATTCCCCACTGATTTTTGGACTTAAATCAGATGGTCTATTTGATCCGGGAATTATAATCTGGTATTTTTATCAACCAGACATCTTTTCCTGTCGGGATCATAGAACCTAGTTTGGCTCTGATACCACTAAAATGTCACGCCCCGAGATCGGGGTCGATAACACCGACGTTGATTCCAAACATTAATTCAAAATCAACAAGCCTCGTGTACAGATCTATGCTAAAAACCAGTCTATTTATTCCATAGAAAATAATAATCGTCTTTTACAATTGATATTACAAAATACAATTGTCTCGGATTAAATCAAATATGCTGAAGCGTAAATAAAACTAATAAATTCTTGAAGGTTCTTCGTGGATCATCATCTCCAAAATTGTTCTTGTAATTCTTCATCGATCTCTTCTTTTCGTCTTTGTCTGGGAGGGGAGGTAAGTGGTGAGTATTTGGGAAAATACTTAGCAGGTAGGGGCCGATTGAACATAGTAAAAACACATATATTTTCATAACAGAAATCATTTTAAACATTTCTTTATCAAATCCATAGATCTTGGCATATAAACACATTAACACATATCTCCACATATTCACATATCAACTTATTGGATTCAAGAGGTGGCTCCCGTGGTATAGCACTTTGCTCTTAAGGATCAAGAGGTGGCTTCCATGCATGTGGCACGTCCACATCATTTAGCACTTTGCTCCGTCGAATCAAGTGGTGTCTCATACACACGTAGCACTTTGCTCCGCAAGGTCCTTTCATTCATGATCATGTCACATACTTGTTTAGATTTAAAAACATGCTTTTCATAATGATGTTCAATCGAAATTTAAAACATACATAAGGTTTGAAAACGAATGGAATGATAGCAAAAATCCACTTACATATTGAATAACCGAAGCGAGATCCGAGTTGAGAAAACGGTGTGAAACTCCTCATCTCTTCCTTGAAGCTTTCGAAAATGAGTGTCTGTGTATGTGAGGTTTTCGAAAATGACGAGTGGGAAGGATAGCCTTCTTCTTCTCCTCTTTGGTATGATTTATAATGAATTAAAGTGGTGGGTGGTTAATTTAGGCTAGTGAAAGAATTATGGGTTTAAATCCCATGACACTTGTTTTTCAATCCCCCAACTCAAGTCTCTCATTTTGGATGATAATAATTGGTAATTAAAAGTTAATAATGTTAATTGGGTAATAAGTTTAGGTGATAAAGTGGGGCATAATTTGGGGTTTTTACACTCAACATATTCATTGTAGACATAATAATGTGCGACATTTGATCTCTAATGGATTTATCACAATTGATTATGTAAAGTCAAATGATAACTTGGCGGATCCGCTAACAAATTCATTAAATAGAGATCAAATGTATGAATTATTAAGAGGAATGAGGTTAAAATCTACATAATAACTTTTTATAGTGGTAATCCAACCTTGTTGATTGGAGATCCCAAGATCTTAGTTCAATGGGACATCTAAATTATGAAAATTTGAGTTAGCACTCGGGAAATTTTCCAACCCCTTTGCAAGGATGAAGAGTGCTTAAAGACCTACCAAAGTAGTGAGGTTAAATTTGACACTTTTAATGATTCATATACTTGAAAAGTGAAGTATAGTATGATACTCTTAATAGGAGATCACCTATGTAAGTGTGAGGACAGACAACCCAACGAAACACTTATAAATCCAAGAGGTGTTCCATGGCCAAAACGGACACAATCGAGAATATCAAAGCAAATGTTGAGAAGTTATTGTGTAGATGTTATTGACTGGGCTTACACGAAAAGCCAAGAAGTTCAAAACATTATGTTCACTTCATGGCCTAATAAATCCGATAGAATACTACTAAGAAAGGTCCAAAGCCAAAAGCTACCTATTCTGATGCAATAATTTTTCGTGTGAACTTTCTTTTGACATTAGTACATTTATGCATTAATTTAATTCATGTGAGAGATTGTTGGAAATTTTGAGGCTTACTGAAGTAAAATTAAGCAAGATAAAAAATAGGCTTAATGAATTGAAATTAAGAAAAGAAAAATCGAACGAAGGAAACTTGGGAAAATAGAAATTTTCGGGAGCCAAAACACTGCCCAGAAAAATTTCGGGCGATGCGCCGTTGCTGGGCCGCCGACTTTATAGCGCCATTCTGGCGGATTTTCTGAATGGTTGCACCTCTTGGAATGCATATGCAATTTTTCATGGAGTAATGCTTCCAAATGGTGCCTTTTGGTGACATCTTATGGCATAGTATAAATAACAACATCCTATGATGAATTAACATCACATTTTCAAATCAAAAACCTATTTTTATGAGAGAAAAGCAAGATCAAAGTGCACATGCATACACATTCATATCTTATTCTTAAAAATAAGAGTTTGCAACATTTGTGATTGAAGTTCTTGTGATTTGGTGTGCTATTATCACAAGAAGAAGTCGTTATATCATGGGAGATGATTGCCACATTCCAAAAGCACCGAGAGTGGGGCAAATTCCTCTCTAAGGACAAGTGTATTACACTTGCCTCGACTTGACAAAGCTAATCATTTCTTCTCCTAATCGCAGACGGATTCTCATACAACGCAATCAACAATCGCCACCCCGGTAGTTGTATAGTTGATCCAAAAAAAGAAATTAAAACAACAGAGTTTCGAAAAAAACCAAATATAGGAAATATCATTGATAATGTATAGCGACATATTCATTATTACGCTTTAGGTCCGCCTCTGCATAGGGGAGTGAGATTTGAAGAGACCAAAAAATGATAAAATGACTTTATGGGACTTATTTTCTTCTATGCAGCATTGCATCACAGAGCTTGACAGGGTTACAATTATCTCCAACATTGTGTACTCTCACAATATTTGCACCATTCAAAACCCCGGCAGTGACGGATGCAATGGTAGCCGGATCTCTCTGTGATGCTTCGGGTCGAGCACATATTTCACCTAAGAATCTCTTCCTCGAAGGCCCTATCAATACAGGAGCACAAGACAATGGCAAGATCCTCCGAGCAATCTCAGACCGAACAGTAGACAATCCAATAAGAATATCAAGATTTGGTCCTGTGTCTTTTGAGAATCCAATCCCAGGATATATGATCATTCTCCAAGCTGGGATACCAGATAACTCGGCATCTTTAGCACACGTGTATAGCTCAGATGCAACATCTGCACAAACATTGTCGTAATTCAAGTTCTCCTGATTCTGCATGGTAGATGGATCGCCTCTCATATGCATTAAAATATATGGGACTTTGAGTGCTGCTACGACTTACTCGCAATAGGTAACACCCTTTTCATCCCATCTTTTCCGATGAGCGATTCACCACCTAGTTTCTCCCATGCAGCAAAAAAGTCCACCAGGACTTCCTGAAAACAAATCCCATGATTTAATTGTGTCATTCGCGACATCTTATCCCAAAAGATCAATTAAGGGACCCATCACAAAAGGTCGCTCCCAAATTCTTTCGTGTGTGGAGTAATAAGAATATCTGTATCAGTGTTTACCCTTTCGTTCCCATAAAATAATATATCTAAGTCAATTGGTCGTGGACCGTACCTAATTCCATTAACACGGCCCATGTCCCGTTCTATTTCCTTCAGAATTCCTAACAGTTTATGTGGCTCGAGTTTCGTCATTCCTCTAATAGCGGAAATTAGAGAGTTATTTGTGAAATTTGGGGAAAAATCCATTTCAGACCGATAGGCCTTGTAGCTCCGAGGTGTTAAAAACCCAAGGTTTTGGGGAGAAATGGATTTCATTATCAATTTATCATTTTACATTTCTCCAATTGTAAACAAATACAATACACATATTTATAGGTATAAACTAATTACGTATACAAATTTGATTTTTACTAACTTTATTTAGCAGCCTTAATTTTTCACGTTTTCTTCGTTGGTAAGGCTGCCGTCAGTTTTGATTTCTATTTTCAACACTTCTTCTCAAGCTGTGCATGATGCCAGTAATACCCAATTTGACTTCGAAAATCTGTCTGAGATTCTTCCTCCTTTTTCTAGGATATACAACTTGATTTTTTCTAATTTTTCACATTTTCTTCGTTGATAAACTGCCATCAATTTTGATTTCTATTTTGAACATGAGGTCATCTCGTGATTGGCACACAAAGGAGCTGCTTATTAACGAGATTATGCAGACGATATGCAAATCATGTCAGAAACACCGCATGGGCTGAAACACTCTTAATTATTTAAAAGAAAAATCCTTTATAAAGTATAAAGATATCACCTTTGAATGTCTTCGTAGCAGCTTTGACTCCACAGTTAGCCAACATCGACTTCTTGAAAATATTCATTTCAAGAAGCACCGATTCGCTGAAAGTAATTTAGTAATTCAGCAACTCCATCACAAATTTTGTATTATTAAATTGAAATATGTATTTGACTTTCAGAAATCAGCCCGGGCTGACATCAGAGAGGCCGTATAATTTTTTTTCTTCTAGGAATACCCTAAAACCGAGTGAAAAATTCTTACGCCTTTTTGAAAACTCAAAATTGGAATCTGCCAAAGCCAATATGTTACATTTACACAGTTATGACTTTTGACTTTCAAAAATCAGGCCGAGCTTACATCAGAGAGGCCGTATAATTTTTTTCTTCTAGACAAACAAAATCTAAACAAGAATGCTAGTAATTCAATCTTGTTATAAATTCATAACAGAAGAACAAACACCCCATATTACCACACTCATACCACTAATTCATACTATAGTTTAAAAAGCGAGAGGCTTACTGAAACAAGGAGGGAAATTAATAAAGTGGGGAAGTTTTGCTAAGCCTGTTAATGTGCCCTTAGCTGCTCACTTTGTGTTGTGTAAATATCAATATCCAAAATATGATTTTAACTTTGATTCTAAGAAAAATGTGTCTTATTCAAATACAAAAAAGATTTGTTATGTATTTGATGGTTAGTACTAGGTCTGATATAGCTTATGTTGTTAGTTACTTAAGTAGATATATGTCTAACCCTGACATTGTGTATTGGGATGCTGTTAAATTGTTGTTGAGATACTTGAACACTCTGTGCATTATGACTTGAGTTTTTGTAAGTGTTCTGAAGGTGTTAAACTCAAAGGTTATGTGGATTCTGACTATGCTAATGATAGGGATAACAGAAAGTCTACTATCTCTTATGTGTTCACATTGTGTGGTGCTTGCATTAGTTGGAAATTTCAGTTACAACATAAAGTTGCTCTGTCTACAACTGAATCTGAATATGCTGTTGTAACTGATGCTTTAAAAGAAGTTATTTGGTTAAAAAATTGATTTTGAAATTGGCTTGCTTGAAGGTGATGTAATTATGTTTTCTGATTCACAATCTGGTATACAGTTGTGTAAAAACTCAGTTTTTCATGATAGAACTAAGCATATTGATGTTAGGTTTCATTACATTAGACATGTGGTTGCCAAATGCTTAGTTTATCTTGAAAAGATCTCTTCTGAGCTTAATCATGTTGACATGGGTCCTAAGTGTTTGCCTCTTTAGTAAATTTCAGTCTTGTTTAAAAATTTTAAAATTTGATATTGGAGATTGATGGATTGTTTCCTCATGTTATTATTTTATAAACTGTTTTGTGCTCGTTACAAGACTGTTGCCTTGGTTACTTCCCCTTTAACTTGATATGTGATTGTTATTGTTTTTCCTTGTCTTTACTCTGTATTTTCACAGGAACTTGGTCCACACAATTACTTTGTGTATTGTGGGGACCATAAGGTAATGATGATGTCTGCTTGTGTGTTTTTCCTACGTCTGAATAGAAACCGGTATTGGGCCAATGTGGAGATTTGTTGGATATGTGGCCCAATTCCTTGACCTCATACTTAATTAGCCCATTAGGGCTTAACTAATTGTCTCTTACCATATTTAACTCCACTAATCTCTGATATTTACGCCTCTCCCATTTGTTTGAGAGAATTGTGTTGCGCCTCCTTTCTCAGAACGATAATATGCGCCCCTCCTCCTACTCTATCGCTCATTTGTCTGCCTTCTTTCTTTGTGATTCCCAGCTTTGTTTTTTGTGACTTCTCTACCTCTGATGGACGAGCTTCTTCCATTGTGAGTTACGGACTGTGTGGCTGGAGTTTGAGACGTTTCTTTCACGTTGGTGCTGGGTTTTTGGTTATGTCCGAGGGCGTGGTTATGTCCTATTGGAGTGGTTCTGTCCGAGGGAGTGGTTCTGTCATAGACGTGTTTGAGTGTTCCTTGTCCGGTTGTTGTGTGCTCCGGTGGGACGGTAGAGTCACGGTGGTTTCATCACTTTTCTGGTATTTACCTTGGTTTCTTGGTGACATAGTGTTGGGAAAACAGCAGGCATAAGCCAATAGATATCAGATCTGAGATGAACCCTATATCCTTTTGCGATTACTATTATATTTGCATACTTACGTATTGTCTTTGTTGGTTCGGCTCTGCGGTGAAAAGGAAAAACCCCAGAACACTGGCCTCTGGGTTGTAAGTGATTGGCTTGAAACCCTAAAGCTTTTACTGTTTCGTGATCGTTTAGGTCATATGTTATGAGGATTGCTTGCTGTATAAAACTATGATTTTCTGTATGATTCTGTGTTTCTGTGATGTTCAGCTTGATTCACTGATATTTTTTTTATTATCTGTAGCTTTCAGTTTTTTCGTTATCTATGTCTCTTTTGTATGGTCCTGCTTCTGCTGCTTACTCTGTGTAATTTGGTAGCCTGTGATTTAGTGTGCTTTTTTTGTCCGTGTGTGATGACTTCTATTTCTGGCTATAATATGGGACATTTTTAGTGGAAAATCGGATTTTTCTATTTGGCAACAGAAAATGAAAGGTATTTTAATTCAACAGAAAGTGTTTAAAGCTATAGATGACATTATTGATGTAAACCCCTACTAAGAAACCTGAAGATGCAAAATTTGCTTACTCCTCTATAATCTTGAATCTATCTAACTCTATGCTTAGAAAAAGTGGTAAACTTACTTCTGCTAAACTTCTTTGGGAAAAACTTGAAGAATTGTATACAGAAACCTCTTTGCCTAGTAAATTATTTTTAGTTGAAAAAAAATTCAGATTCAAGTTTGACTTGACCAAAGATGTTGATGATAATCTTGATGTGTTTACCAAGTTGATTCAAGATATTAAGTTAACTGGAGATAAAAACATTGATGATTATACTCATATTGTGCTTTTAAATGATATTCCTGAGACCTGTAGTGATGCCAAATTATTATTAAGTATGGTAGGGATTCCATTTCTCTTGACATTGTGATTAATGATCTTAAGAGTAAAGAATTAGATTTAAAAGTGTGCAAATGTAGTAAGCAAAATCAATGTGAAGTTATGCATGTTAGAGGTATGTCTCAACATAGGTATAACAACAACCATAAATCTGATAATAACCAAATCAGTATAATCGTAAGAAACAAGGGAAAAGCAAGAGTAGGTCTAATTACAGAATTAATTTTAAATGTGGTGATCCTAATCACTATATTAAAGATGTCATAATAAGAAAACCCGAAACAAAATGACCACAACCAATCTTATGAACAAGTGAGCCATGCTTCTTCATCAGATGAAAACTTGGGTGAAATCTTTATGGTGAATGATTTATGTGATTCAGTGAATTCTGTGCATTCATCTACTGTGTGTGATAATGAATGGCTAATTGATTCTAGTTGTAGTTATCACATGTCACTAATAAGAAAATTGTTTTCTAATTATAAAGAAGATGAACATGGTTCTGTTTCTTTTGTTAATGAGAAGCTTTGTACAGTTGCTGGCATTTGTGATGTTTACCTGAAATTTAATTCTGGTTATTCATTGACTCTTAAAGATGTGAGACATGTCCCAGGTTTGTGCAATAACTTAATGTCTTGTGCTGCTTTGGAATCTGATGATCTTGAAGGTAAAGGGGAAAATGGAATTACGAAAATTTTAAAGGGTTCTTTGGTAGTTTTCGAAGCTGAAAAGAAAAGAAATATTTATGTTTGCAAACCTGAATATGTGTGTGACAAAATCTTTGTGATTTTGTGTCTGATGACTGATCTGTGGCATAGAAGATTCGGAATATGAGTGCTAAAGGTCTAGAGATTTTGCATAAAAAGTGTTGTTTTGGTAAAGACAAGTTGTCTTGCATGCCTTTCTGTGATTCTTGTGTTTATGGCAAACAACATAGAGTGAAATTCCTTGTTTCCCCTTCCCCTAATGTGACTAATTGCTTTGTGATTCTTGAGTATTTGCATGCTGATGTGTGGGAGCCCTCTAGTGTCCCTACACATGGTGGTAATATATACTTCTTATCAATGATTGATGACTTTTACAGGAAAGTGTGGATTTTTCTAATGAAAACAAATCTGATGCTTTTGAAAATTTTAAAAATTGGAAGATTTTAATTGAGAACCAAACTGATAAAAATATTAAGAAACTTAGGACTGATACCAATGTGAGGGCCCGATCCTAATGTGATGTTTAATTATCACACAATGATTAATTTGTGTAAACAACGGAAGATTTATTTCAAATGTCCAGTCAAATGGCCCAAAAAAAATTCGCTTTTAGGTAATACATAGATAATGATACCAATATATATATAGTTGCATATTCTATTCACAGACAATACATTATTCATTTATCAACATAACACTTAAAGTTTTTGAAAATGTTATAAGTCAAATACAACATACACGGGGCATACCCCGGTAAATTTATTTTCTTAAAAGTAGAGTAATACTACTGGGAAAAGATAACAATGCATAAACCTGAGCTCGCTCATCACGGAGCTCGGTTATCTCTAGATGCAATACCAAAAGCATCAGAACATTGTCCTCTTGCAAACCCTGTCATGCCCGAACAATAAAAGACATGACAGCCCCCCACAAAGGGGGTCAGTACCCCAGTACGATAAATAAATAAATCATGTCAAGAATGAAAAAGTATCATGCAATGCATATCATGTATAAATGCAATGCATGAATGTGTACAAAGAATCGAATATCGAGATACCAAAATCGGAGTCCAAAGGAAGGTATCATCAATCAATATCCAGTTCGAGCAGAGGGTGGCGACACACACACATTGCGTTAGGAGAATCATCATGTGTTGTGTCCGTCATCCCTCGTGTCTAGGTTCGGTAGCAACGCGCATGACTACAGTTGCTACCTAAACTGCACGTCATCACCGTGCCCAGCGTCCCCGACACTTAGAGTAAATCAACTCAGCCATCATCAAGGATATCAAAGAAGTCGATAGATCAATATGATATGTCCATGAATCATCTGTGCATCATATGAGATATGCAATTCAATATGTCATGCAATCTCACGTGAAAGTCAATACATATCATGTATTCACATATCATGTAGTACAATGTATATCAACATGTCACATAGTCACATAAGAATCACATAGTGACAATTAAATCATATAAATCAATTAATGACATGTAAAATAATACAATAGCATCAGTACACGTCTTTTTCGCCAGATGTCATGATAAAACTCATTTCTACGTACCTCGGACCAAAGCTAATCTACCGAGTACTCATCGAATCAACCCTGAAATCTATTAACCTGGTCATGTAAATTCCAAAATGACAATAAGTGTTCAAGTAGTGCATTGAAACAAAATTTAACTTCTAAAATTGACCCTTAACGATTTTCTTACATTTTCAGCCTGACCCGTTTCCGTAGAAAAATCACTATAATTACATACGACATCAAACCGACTTGATTTTAGTGCTCAAAGTTCAAAAACTCAAAATACTACATTTCATATATTATTATGTCAAGCTGGTTCCTCCATCTGAAGCTGGTTCCTCCATCTGAAAGGGGTTTGGACACTCAACACGTAGCATTTTAAACTCTGTTTTCCAACTTGAACAGTGTTAGTAAACGTACTATACTTTTTTCGTTTCAAATCTAAATTGAGTGATTTCAGTGGCAAATTACAGCCAACTCGACGTATTCAAATTCTTATTTCTATACATATTCCGGAATTCCTAGCAAAAAATGCTCAGGAATCCGAAGAACATACTGCATGTGTATTTTCTCCCACATAGGGCTTAGAATGAGCACTATTAGTATAAAATTCATAACTTCTTCAAAATAAGTCCAAATTAAGTTCTCTTTTTTAAAAAAATTCAAATATATACAATTTTTGTTTGAAGACCAACATCAAATTCAAAGCACAATTTACCCAGAAACTCAAAAAATAATCTGCATGTGACATGCATGAACATGCAGAGTAAAAAATGAGCACTTAAAGTAACATCTACATAACTTTTTCATCTGAGCTCAAAATTGTATGCTTCTTCTTTTTAAACTGCATAAAATTCGAAGATCTACAACTTTTGTGTTTTGCTCAAAGTCAAATTCGAAGCTTAAAACTGTCAAAAATACGAATTTACAGACTGACAGAAGCATTTGTTCTACAGATTCTGTTTTATCAAAATGAGATCAACATTATCATGCTTCTTCCTAACTTTTCGATTTTATACAATCAAGACCAACTAAAATTGGTTTAAAAGAGAGGTCATACCCTTGTGGTTCAGGTTTAATCCACCACCAATCCAACTCCAAGCTCCTAATCTTCAAAATTCTTAAAGAATCTAAGCTTATCTACCCACTTTCTTCTCAATGCTAGGATTGCATGCAAGATTCTAGCTAGTTTTCTTTCATGATTAAAGGGGGTGGTTTTCGAAATTTGAGAGGAGAAATCAGATGGTTAAGAGGTTGTAAATGATAACACTCAATCCTATTTTAAAAAATTGGGGGCGATGAAAACTAGGGTTTTTTAACAATTTAACCCAAAAAAAATATTTATCTAACAAAATAACCTAATTTTTTTTTTTATCAAAATAACCGAAGTCGCCATCTCAGATGGCGACTTTAGTACAAATTTTTTTTTTTATTGAAGTCGCCATCTCAGATGGCGACTTTAGTACAAATTTTTTTTTTGTACTGAAGTCGCCATCTCAGATGGCGACTTCATTATAAAATTAATTTTTTTTTTGAAGTCGCCATCTCAGATGGCGACTTCAATATAATTTTTTATTTTTAATGTGGAAGTCGCCATCTCATATATATATATATATATTTATATTTATTTATTTATATTTATATATGTAGAAGTTGCCATATAAAATGTCGTCTTCCATATATATGACAACTTCTATGTATGTTAAGTAATTACATCAATTATGGATGGCTAAATAAAATCTATTTTTACTATAAGTGTATGTTTATATAATAGGACATAAACAAATTAATTTACGGAGTATTAGATAATTTTACACTTTCTTATTTTCTTTT
This sequence comes from Haberlea rhodopensis, assembly GCA_907163345.1. Classification (NCBI taxonomy): domain Eukaryota; kingdom Viridiplantae; phylum Streptophyta; class Magnoliopsida; order Lamiales; family Gesneriaceae; genus Haberlea; species Haberlea rhodopensis. The sequence continues at coordinate 9,779,829 of CAJQUN010000014.1, forward strand.
TCTTTCTGTTTTGGGATGCAATTCGTTGTCTACTTATTCAATATTATACAAAGATTTAAAAAAATACACATTTCAAATTTCACAAAAGGATCGTGCTTTCATATGATGCACGGACACTGATAGGGCGTCACTGATATTAATTTTGAATTAATATAGTGTGTTATCTATTATTATTATTATTATTATTATTATTATAACTACCACTGTTTTAGTAATTTATACTTATAAATTTGAATCTCAGATGACGACTTCCTTATAAAAAAATTGATAGTTAAATTTGAATCTCAAATGTCGACTTCATTATAAAAAAACTGATAATAATAATAATAATAGATAACACACTATATTAATTCAAATTAATATATCACATTATAAGTATACTGAAAAAAAAACAATAGATATAATTTAATAACATTGTCCATCCCACTTCCATTATATATTTTTTATCGTGAGTTATCATTAATATTATTATTTTAACTAGCTCTTATAAATGTTATTATTAATTAATTTATTTATTATACTAGTATAATATGATATTATTATTATTTTTTTTTAAAGAAATAATATGATATTATTATTATTATTAATATTAAAAAAATTAGTTTCCATAGTACAAAGAAAAAGAAAATAAGAAAGTGTAAAATATTATCTAATACTCCGTAAATTATTATTTTGTCCTATTATATAAACATACACTTATAGTAAAAATAGATTTTATTTAGCCTTCCATAATTGATGTAATTACTTAACATACGTAGAAGTTGTCATATATATGGAAGACAATATTTGATATGGCAACTTCTACATATATAAATATAAATTTAAATAAAAATATATATATATATATATATATATATATATATATATATATATATATGGAAGTCGCCATCTCAGATGACGACTTCCACATTAAAAATAAAAAATTATATTGAAGTCGCCATCTGAGATGGCGACTTCAAAAAAAAAATTAATTTTATATTGAAGTCGCCATCTGAGATGGTGACTTCAGTAAAAAAAAAAATTTGGTACTGAAGTCGCCATCTGAGATGGCGACTTCGGTCATTTTGATAAAAAAAAAAAATTTATGTTATTTTGTTAAATAAATATTTTTTTCGGGTTAAATTGTTAAAAAACCCATGAAAACTAGGCAGTGGGGACGGATTTTTTTAATGATATAAATGCTAGGTCCCTCCAAGTGTTATATTTTGTTTGATGATGAAAAAGGCATGGTGTTGGCCGATATATTGCATGAAAACTTGTATAATTTTGATATATTTTATCTCAATTAAAATAAGATGTTGTGACCCGGAACACCTTAATTCGAAATCTCAACTTTTAATCACCCGGGTTTTTTTTAAATATAGTTAATCCAGATTAATCATAATTAGTTAGCAACGGGGCCTTACAGAGAAAGTTAGAAGCATGCTTGCATCTTCTGGCCTCTCAAAGAGATTTTGGGGTAAAGCTATTATGGCAGCTGCCTACTTGATTAATAGATCTCTTTATGTGCTTTTAAATGGTTTGTGTCCTGAATCTATCTTTAATGGTAAAGAACTTGATTTTGTAAACTTAAAGTGTTTGGTTGCTCCGCTTTTGTGTAAAGGAAATGTGATAAACTTGAACCAATGTCCATAAAGTGTCTTTCTAGGTTACCCGGAGGGAGTTAATGGTTATAGACTATGACTAAGATGTGAACCTGGTTTTAAAATCATTATAAATATGGATGTAATTTTCAATGAGTCTGAAATGTCTTGCTTGCTTCCTTCTTTGCCTGACGATGAGTCTGAGTCTAGTACTATTCCTAGAAAGGTGGAGCATTTACCGGTGTGCTTCCTATTAATTATAAACAATGTGCATTTTGCTGAAAATCATGTTAACTTGCCTGTTAATGAATCTGATTCATGAAAGGCCTGAAAATCATGATATTGATGTTGAACATGACCCTGTTGTGCATGATGAATTTGTTGCTATGAACAAAAAGATTTACATGATTATCAATTGACTAGAGATAGGGCTAGGAGAAACATAAGACAACCTGCCCGCTTATGTGTTTCATGTATTTGAATTTATTGATAACTGTGAACCTAAAACCTACAATGAAGCTTTGAAATCTAAAAACGCTAATGACTGACTGTGTGCTATGAAAGGAGAAATGTATTCTTTAATTGTGAATCATAGTTTGATTCTTGTTCCTAAACCTGTTAATTGCTCCGTTGTTGATAGCAAATGTTTGTTTAAGGTCAAAAATGAAAATGATTCTGTGAGGTTCAAAGCTAGACTTGTAGCTAAATGTTTTACACAAAAAAAAAGTGTTGATTTCACTGAAATTTTTGCTTATTTTGTCAAGTTCACCACTGTGAGAATCATGATTTTTCTTGTTGCTCAGTTTGACTGGGAACTTAAACAAATGGATGTAAAAACTGCATTTTTGCATGGTGACCTTGATGAAATGATTTAATGAAGCAACCTGATGGTTTTATTGATTCTAAAAACCTTGGAAATGTGTGTTTGCTCAAGAAATCTTTGTATGGTCTAAAATAATCCCCTAGGCAATGGAATAAGAAGTTTGATGAGTGTATGCTTTCCTTAAAATTTAAAAGAGTTTTTATGATCATTGCTTGTATTTTAAGGATAAGTATATATGCCTATATTTCTGTTGATTTATGTGGATGTCACTTTAACTGTTAGTCCCTGTTTGAAATCAATTGAGAATGTTAAGAAACTTTTAAGTGAAAAGTTTGACATGAAGTTTTTAGGAGATGTTGGGAGAATTTTAAGCGTGCATATTATAAGAAATATGAAGATTTCTACTATCTGTTTGAATCAAACGTCTTATGTCAAATTTGTTTTTGAAGAAATATGCACCCAGCGTCTGTATATCTCCTCTTTGTCATGTATTAAATCTTCAAAGCTGGAAACTTTTCAGCTTTTCAGCAAAAAAATAAACAAGATGACTTGAATTTCAGCTGGGACATAGCGTGGAGAACGAATTTTGAGCAGGTTAGCATTAGAAGGGATGATGGTATAAATTGAAATATAGGGGTGTGGAGAACATCTTGGGAACTGACCTCCCCCAATTTTTTTAAGGCCCCAAATGTTATATTTAAAGTCCTCTCCCAAAATATTCCGGAGTGGCAGTAACATTAAGGATGTCAATATTCTGGCCCTAAAAATAATAATAAATAAATATGTATTAAAAATATAAATGTATTTTCGGTCCTAATATGGCCTTAACTAAAAAGAAATCTATTCCACAATTCCAAAACAAAAATCAAACCTAGATTTCGAAAAGCTATTTAAATTTTAGATACCTACATATTTTTATAAAGTTTTAGAAAGTCTATTTTTAACACCAACATAATTTTTATGACTATACAAAAGTCTATTTTAGATACCATTGGACTATGAAGTATATAAAAATATAGGTCGAATACGTTTAGGCTTTTAACTCTATAAAAATCAATGTATCAATGTTTTGTATTATAACTTCATTCAGTACTTATGAGAATCACTGAATCTGCACTAATTTTTTGGTTCATCAAATTAATTAATATCAACCTTTTTTTTTGCACTAAAATATTAGAAATATCCTTCTCCAGATTCCCTTTTTTAAGAAATATTAGAAGAGTATATATCAAATGGTCACACGAGATTCGAGCCAGCAATAAACTAATCAAGCTCCAATTATAGGGGTGCTTAACGGATCGGTCCGGTCAGGTTCGTAATCGGTCGGTTTCGGATCCGATAATCCCAGAACCGGTCCGATCCGTTAAGGAACCGGATTGGATCCGGTTCCGGTCCAACTGGTTCCGGGTTGAACCGGTTCCAACCCGGAACTGTTTTTTTTTTTTTAAAAAAAAAGTACAAAACGAAGGGCATTGTATCGAAAAAAAATTTAAAAATGGATTCGGCTTCCGGTTCAATCCATAATCGGATCCGTTGGTCCAGAACCGGTAAGATACCGGATCCGGAATAGAACCAATCCGGTCTGGTATCAAACCGATTCCAGACCGGTTCGAAACCGGTTAGCCGGTTTCGGTTTCGGACCGGACTAACCGGTCCGATTTTGGGCCAGGTCTGGATTAACCCGGCCCGTTAAACACCCCTATCCAATTATTAAAAAAATTCGAAGTTTAGAATTTTGTGATCTGTTTCAAAATGTGGGGCACATTCAATTATCAACATCTTCCACTACCAAACATTATTACGACAATAAAGTTTATAATAATCTTAACCAGAAGAATACGTTAGCCACTTTGTCTAACATTTTGATTTCTCAGGAAAAATGATTGTTAATCTATGGAGATAATCAGTATTCAAATAAAAGTTAGTCCACCAACTAATTCTTTTATATCTGTTAACATTTCTTAGCCATTTGCAGACACTTCACTGGCAGAGAGACATCATGAACGCCTTGCCAGCTGCCATGGATGAAGCAGCAGCAGCAGCACCACCACAAGCTGGCGGCAGACGGGGCGGATGGATCACCTTTCCCTTTATCATAGGTTTATTACTTCTTAACTTTTCTAGCACAGATCTAAAACCACCTTTTTTGTTGGCGTCGTAAGTTAAATTTTGCTATATGGTTTAATATGTATAAATTTACCCTATGTAATAAGGGTCTAAAGTTACTATTGTTGGAATAGTAAGGAATAGTAATTACTATTCTTTAAACTTTTTTTTAACTTTTTATTTTGCAAAAGTTTTTATTTTGTTTGTTAAATAATTCTTTTTAAATAAAATTTGTTTTTTGTTGATGCGCGAGTTTGGCCTGAACCAATTAGGAAAAAATATAATTGTTGATGTGTGCAACTTCAAATGTTATTTTTTTCAGTTTATATAGTAAGAAATGCATCATTTAAAAAAAATATTAGAGTCGGTCATTTTGTTAGTTTTTTCCATTCAATTACAGTAGCATGGTCGTTTTTTTAAAGCGTTTCTTAAAGTCAATCATTTGAAATGTTATTTTCGATCAAATTAGGAAAAAATTAACCAACATGCTGGTACATGGCACCGTGCCTTGTGCGGTGCCAAAAAAAACTAGTATTCAATAAGATCAAGAATTTTAAGGCATGGTAACAATATAGCAATAATAATCAATGAGCAATTGACAATTTACCTCCATGTGGTATCGATAATAGACATTTTACCCCCATGGTGCCCCAATATGGTATCGATAATAGGAAGTTTACTACATGTGATTTTAAATAAACAGTTTATTCCTGTGGTTTTCAAAGTCGGCACTTTACCTCATGTGGCTTGCAAAACATTGCATACAAGGAGGTGACGGCTTGCATTTATTAACAAATTATATGAGTAAATTGCCTATTTTTACAAACTATAGGGGATAAATTGCTTATTTTCAAATTACATGGGGTAAACAACATATCTTGAAAGCCACGGTAAACTGTCAATTTTTAAATCACGGGCTGCCTATTTGAAAAACAATATTAGGTTTGTTGCTAATAACCAACAATCAATATAACAGGTTACTCTGTACCATGAGTTAATGTATATAATAGAATGTATTCGAATATTTATACACGGACTGTTAAGATATACACGAGTTATCATAAATATATCTTATATTTATATATAATTTTAACTTTTTTTCCTCATATATCTGAACGATATATTTTTTTCCCCCGATAAACAGCGTCTATGACAGGGCTAGCATTGGCAGCGGGAGGCTGGTTGTCAAACCTGATAATTTATCTGATACAAGAGTTCAACATGAAGAGGATAAGTGCTGCGCAGGTTTACAACTTTGTGAATGGCAGTATTACGATGTTTCCGATTGTCGGAGCAATAATTGCTGATTCCTTTGTCGGATGCTTCTCAGTCATCTGGTCTTCGTCTATTATATCTTTGCTGGTAAAAAGTTACTGCTCGTTTATTGAATGTATTATATTATACTCTTTCAACACTCTCTAAGGCATCCACTGGATATTATTACTGTCATGCAGGGCATATTGCTTATACTTTTAACAGCAGTATTCAACCAATTGAGACCTCCATCATGTGAAAATGGATCAAACCTTTGTAAACACCCTTCGCAACTCCAACTGGTGGTCTTGTATCTCGGATTAGCCCTTTCATCTCTAGGCAATGCTGGCACACGTTTCACTATCGCCCCCATGGGAGCTGATCAATTCGACACTCCAGAGAATCAATCGGTGTTCTTCAACTGGTACATTTTCACAATGTACACTGCCACAGTTGTGAGCTCCACAGCCATTGTGTTCGTCGAAGACAATATTAGTTGGACGCTAGGTTTTGGCCTTTGTGTTGGGGCTAATGTGATCGGTTTAGCTATTTTCTTGTCTGGAAGACGGTTTTATCGTATTGTTAAGCCAAAAGGGAGCCCTTTTAAGAGTTTAGCGTGTGTCATCGTTGCGGCGTTTGGTAAAAGAAGGATGCTTCTTTCAGAAAAAAGTGTAGATTATTACCATGCTTTGGATGAAAATGCCACAGAAACACTTGCTAAGAATCCCACTAAATTTTTCAGGTTAGCTTCTTTTTTCTTGAAGTTCACTGTTTTATTAGAGACTTTCTATCAACAATTGTAACTCTACACTTGACAAAGATGCACTTGGGAATAAGAACAAATCGAACTCGTGACTGAAGGCTATACATGAGTGTACTCACAGCCATAACGTGTTTCTCTATCGTGTTTACAGTCTAATATTGATATGTTGTTGGGAATGGAGTGTATGAAAAGTAGCAATTTGAAAAGGAGATAGCATCTTTCAAATCCCAACCCTTCTCATCAGTCGATTCAACTAATCAAAATAGAAACTTTCCAACTTTGCAGGTTCTTGAACAGGGCAGCGTTAATAACCGAAGACAGCTCCATCTCTAATCCATGGAAACAAACAACAGTGCAACAAGTAGAAGATCTCAAAACCCTCATCAAAATCTTCCCATTATGGTCCACTGGTTTATTCCTATGCACCCCATTAGCCATCCAACTAAGTTTAGCCATCATCCAGGCCTTGACCATGGATCGTCACCTTGGATCCCACTTCAAAATCCCAGCAGGAACAATGCCAGTCTTCATATTATTATCAACTTCCATCACCATTCTCCTTTTAGACAGATTGATATTCCCACTTTGGAAGAAAATCACGCCAAAGCCCCTCACACTTCTACAACGTGTCGGTATCGGGCATGCTTGTACTATAATCAGCATGGCTGTTTCAGCAGTTGTCGAGTCTAAGAGACTAAAATTAGTACGATCCAACAATCTGCAAATCCAAGTCAATGCTATTGTTCCTATGTCAGTATTTTGGTTGGTGCCACCACTGGCTTTAGCCGGTATAGGAGAAGCGTTTCATTTTACAGGAAATATTGCTTTGTATTATCAAGAATTTCCAGAATCATTGAAGAGCACTTCAACTGCAGCTGTTGCTATGTTTATTGGCATTGCCTTCTATATTAGTAATGCCATTATTGATCTTATTCAAAGGACGACTGGATGGTTACCTGATGATATAAATCATGGGAGGCTTGATAATGTATACTGGTTCTGTTGTATATTGGGATCTATGAATTTCGCATACTATCTCGTATGCACGTCCGTTTACAAGTACATAAATGTTCTGAAAGATGAAAACGGTAGCAGCAAAAGTGAGATGATTTAGCATAGGAATGTTTGGAAGGAGATGTGGTATATTTGTACTCCTTCAAGTGAGGTAATAAAGAATGAACTACATGCTGAAAACTCAAAGTTACTTTATTGCATATATTGATTTTTAAACTATTGATTGAACTCAGCAATGAATCATGTATTCTGTCAAGTTTTAGACAAGATTGAAGAGTTCAACATAAGAAAGAAAAACCATTGAAGAGTACTTAAGAAATTCAAGGAACAAAAATCGACACAAATCCAGTCAACAAAACACTCATATCGTAAGATAAGGTTATGTCAAGGCGCAATTTAAGCTAAAAATTGTCCAGCTAAAGCATTCAACCAAAACCGATGAAAGAAGCTCCTCAGTCACCTTGGCCCAGTTGGATCTTTCTTCACCTTTTGAAATCCAACTTATATAGTTGGAGATTGCTAAACAGAAACTAATTGAGAATTCAAAATTTATAACGTTACCGGGGATTTGTTTCTGCAGCAATTGCTCTAAGCACACCATCAACAACTTATTTGAAGGAATCATGTGCCATAGCTTCTTCTGCACCACAGCAAACGAGTAGCTTACAACCCGCACAACCATGATTCACAATATCAGTCGCGTGGAACGGTTTCCATAATGGAAACCGCACTCGACGCAGTAAAATTCCAAGTTAAAAAACTTCAAAAACAATAAATGTTAAGAATTTTTTTATTTTTTTAAGAAGCATATATAGTTTTCAAGTTCTCAATATGGAACAACAACTATCAACACGCCTAGGTAGTTTGTTGTTAGAATCTCTATCCTAGTAGGAAGATGGAAAGAATATAATATCCATTATAGGAGAGTAAAAGACTAGGCCTGTTGGAACTATATCAAGATTAGAATGATAAGGAATATCGGTATCCGTATAGAATAAGTGGAGCTCTATCCTTCCCACTCTCACATGTGACATTATATAAGTCAAACACGTTGATTGATAACACGGTGGATGGTGAGCATGTGTGCGGAATAGTCAATCAAGCATGCTCTGATAACAATTCATGGAATTCCTACTCATAACCAATTGGTTATGACCGGAGTAACCCATTATCTTTTATAAAGAGTGTATATACCTCTCAAGTTCCCAAATATGGGACAACAACTCTCAACAATAAGAATTAGAGTGGTTAAAAATGCATGCTATAGTGTCCATCTTGTAGGGACCAATGCAACATAAATCACTAGTTTGATTTTACCCTTCCTTTCGAATTTAAAAATTATATTTTAAAAAAATTATTTTCCCAATCCCAAAATATTTAAAAAAAGTGTATAATTTAAATAGAATAACCGTTCATACTATTTGTAATCAATTGATCATCATAATCATAATTAACGATTCCCTGATCCCATTTCCTCCAAATTCAAAATTTTACCACACCCGTTTCTTGGTTTCACCAAAACAATATAAAATCAAGTTCAAATTAGATTTCTGTCTTAAAAGAAATGGAAGGTGATCAAGAGAAGAACAGAAAAAGCGTAGGCTTCAGTCTCAGTGTTGCAGATGAAAAGATTAAGCTTATCGATATATTGTCAGATGATGATGGTTTTCTTGTCGCTCCTGATTTATGTAATTCTCTTCAAGATTTTAGCCTTTCATTTGATAATACTGACACTATGATTTTATTTCACACTGTTACTTGAGCTTGATCTTATATTTTATGAAGTATGATAAAATACTTATTTTCAAAAAAACAGGGACCACGGGGAGGTAACGGGGTGTAATCCACCATTATCCCCATATCAAAATTATTGACTTTCAAAGTTTTCTGGCCTTTAGTTAACTCCTTGAAGCAATCCCAGATAATGCAGAAAAAGATTATGGACAATGGAGGTTACCTTTTGTGCATGGAATCGAGTAGACCAAGTTTAGCTTGGAATGCTGCTTTTTCAATAGTTTAGGTGAAGCATTCTCTCATGTCTACAACATCTACACATATATATATATGAGAGGAGCCATGATTATGATTTATATGGGGCGAATTTTTGGGGTAGAGTTGCAGCCCCCGGCACCCCGTCCCTCCGCCCCTGTACAAATATCATTGAAATTGTTATGCTTCAATCTTTCTAAATCCAGAAACTCAAAGATTATATCAAAGATTTTGGCATATTTATTTGACTTCAGTACATGCGTGAACTCTACTTCAGAATGATTTGGTTCCTTTTCTTGGCAAATTAATATGAAATATTACCTCTGTATATTAATCACTCTTCTTTGAATCAAAATCACCATGTAACTCTTTGAACACCGGATTGTAAAATGCACAGCAGAATCGATACCAAACAACAAGTAATGCACGCTAATAAATTGGAATCAAAACAGAAAAGAAAATGACACACGACGTGGTTCGGCCAAATCAATGCCTACTTCCACGGGAACGATATTATTGAAGATTCAGAAAATATCAGATACAACACAATACTTTCAGAAACTAAAATTCACTCAAGATTCATTCATATGCCTTCCAATGAACCTTCCTTGAATTTTCTACCATTTCCCTCCTTGTATTGTCTCTCACGTCTATCTCTTGATATGCAACTTCACAGCTAAATTGTTCTGTGGAATTTTTCGATCAAAATTCACACACCCCCTTTCTTGAGCCCTCTGCCTGTGTATTTATATAGGTAGACAAGCTCCCCTTGTGCAACAAATATCTCACTTTTGTTAACCGACATTCAGTTTTCAACTTGAAACAACTTGTTGAGGTGTTTTTTAATGTTAAGGTGGTCCAAAAACTTGAAACAACTTGTTTCCAGAAATCTGTTTTTTCGAGCCTTCCAAAAGAGAGGTGAGGTTACCACTCTTAGAGTCCAAGGACGGAAGCTCCAGACATCTGTTCTTTATTGTTGTTATATAATTTGTAATTCATTTAGCATGACTGCACACCCAAAATATGTTTTTTATAATTTTCAAAAATATTTGCAAATGCTGTCTTAATAGAAATCTCTCTTTCCCCGAGCTTGTGTTTTAAGTTTTTACTAACTTTCCTTAAATCAACGACTGATTTGTGGACTCAAATATGCTCATCATCAAATAATATTCAGTAGATATTCAAGCCATTTGACATAGACAACTAAACTCCCTTTCTTTCAAAGGAATCATTCGTTCGAACAAACAATTAAAACAGCATAGAAATTATCATCAAATTGAAATCGGAGTACACATTACGTAGAATAATAAGATAGAAAATAGTACTGAATATTAATATTGAAAGTCATCCATGCAGCAGAAATCAAACATCAGGATTCATCCAAATTCAATGATCATTTACGAAGACTGCGAAAATGAGCAGCAGGATCACGCTCGAAATCGTCCCTATAAATCCTGTAATCTCTTCCAGGCGCTTTCATCGTCTTCCTCTCCGAGTCCCCGAGAAGTTTGGACACACCCCAGGCTGCCAAGGATATGGCTGCCACTGCTGCTATGCCTTTTATCAACTCTTGTCTCTTTTCTTCTGATTTCTGGCATGTGGAAGCATCTTCATGGCTTTCCGAGGCACCCATTGATTTTTTATTTATGGAAACAACTTGAGGAAGAAAGGTTTATTATATAGGCGTGGATCTGCTGGGATTCATTTAAAACGTGAAGCAATTTCCAATGTGGTATTTAGTAGATTAATGGAAGGTAAAGAATCGGAGGAGAACTTGAAAAGACTTGACAAGATTTATTTTTATGATTTATTTCGTCGTTTCATATTTCAATGTGAATCTTGGTTGCTGAACTTTCAGCTTTGATGCTTGATCCTGGCGTACGTATACCAGAACCCCGATAAAATTAAATGATCAGTAAAACAATTCTTTGGATATCCTTAAAGTAATCGTGATAGTTTTAGCTTTTAATGTAGTAAAATATTTACATATTTCCCTGTCAAAAATTACACATTTGTTGTTGTTGTTATCTTGTTTATAAAATGATCAGTAAAACAAATCTTTGGATTATCCTTCTAAGTAATCAAACGTTACATATAAATCGCATGTTATTTAAAAGTTTAATCCAATTAGATGAATGATAAAATGCTAGTTTTATCAGGGTTTTGGCAACGAACCCCTCTTGGTTTTCCAAATAGGCAATTTACACATCCGTGGTTCCGTGGTTTTAAAATAGACAGTTTTGCCCCCTATAATTTTCAAAATAAACAGTTTTAACCTCTGTATTGTGAAAAAAATTAGTTTACCTCATGTGGGTTGTGAATAGATACAAACATCATTCATGTAAAGGGGCAGCGTGCAATAGTGCAAACTACAGTATGGTAAAATGACTATTTTGAAGCCACGAGAGGTAAAATACATATTTAAAACAACATTCATCACCTATTTACAAATCATATAGGGTAAATTGTCTATTAAAGATACTACAGAGGGAAATTGTAAAGACCCGGAAATTTGAGGTATTCATCAAATTAAAATATTTTGGCTCAAATTAAAACTTTATTTATTATATTATTATTAAATGATATAGCATACTAAAACTCTATATTAAGTTCCTTGTAGAATTAAACCACTAGTTGATAAATACTCCTAGGATCTTTACCTTCCAACTCAAATTACTAAATTTTGTTATCCATAATTAAAGATGATCTAAGTCAATAATTCAAAGATTTCCATCCTATTTTATTAGCAACTAAAAATCGAAAATTTTCATTATTGAATCAAGAGTTTTGGAAAGATTTTTAGACCATAATTTTCAAGAATCTCAACCTCCTTATTTTCGAAAATTATACACCATATTTACATCAAAATCTACACCATCTTAGAATTTAAAATCTGCACAAATTTTATTCCATAATTTTGAAGATTCCCACTTCTTTATTTTCGAAAGTTGCAACAATTAAAATCTCCTCCGATCAGCATGAGATTTTCGATGGATTGACTTTGTGAAGTGCCAAGATTTCTAGCCATTAAATTCCTTCCATTCAGCAACATAGTGTCCGAAAACTTTAGCCCAAATCATACCAAAAAATTCGACCACTTCAAGGCTTAGTAAGGAAGGATCTCGTATTGTTTTCGCACCCTAAATCGTTCAAACATCTATAATCGATGTAAGTGGGTTTTTGCTAGTTATTCGTTTCGTTTTGAAAATAATATGTATGTTTTTAAGTTCTCAATCGATATGAACTATGTTGAAATTAAGAAAAGTATTAATTTGTAAGCACTTTAAACTTTGAAATCTGATTGGAAATGGATTCCTTTAGATCGTGATGCGGTGTGATATAACCGTTTGCATGACCTTATACGGTGGTTAACCGTTGTTTCTGGAGTTTCCAGACCCTTTATTCGTGGATAAGCCGATGCATGACCTCATCTCTAGGAGGGATAAGTCTAGAGACTGATATCGGTACCAAGAGGAAACTAGAAATTTATTGTGCTTAACTTATAAGAAAATTATGAATGATATGATATGTTATATTATGGCTCGATGGAGCAATTATGTTAAAATGCATTCATATCAATATATGTTTGATTAAGATATATGTTTTTGGAAAAAATTATGAAAACTATATTATTGTCATATCGATTGGCCGCCGCTTGCTGAGTGTTTTCCAAAAACACTCACCCCTTACTCTACCTCCCCAGATAAAGACGAGGAAGATATTGAAGCCGAAGAAGAACACCAATTTTGGGGTTGGTGATCCGCTGCGTTTTCTAAGATCCAAGACTTTAAAACCTTGTCTAAGTACGATTTTGTTATTTAATTTCGTTTAAGATGTTTAGGACTTAATTTATGCGTTTTTAAATTCAGTTGTAAAGACAATGATTCATTTTTTATGGAATATAGACTGGTTGTTGTTTATTACGATATTACGAGGCTTATTAATTTCAAGTTGTTATTGGAAATCAATGCCGGTGTTATTGACCCCGGTCTCGGGACGTGACATTTTAGTGGTATCAGAGCTAGCCAGGTTCCATAATCCCGCTGGGAAAAGATCGATTCACGATAATTACGATAATCGGAAGTTCAATCTGATTGATCACGTGAATAACGATTATTCTATTCCCAAAATTTTATTTTTTAAAAGAATTTTTTTTTTTAGAAAAAAAATAATAATAATAATAATAGAATTTTCGGAAAAATTCGAAACCCTATTCTGCCAAGCCGTCGCCGCCGCCTGCCGCCACGATAACCTTCGACCAATATATCATTGGAATCGTCTCTTCCAGTCGATCAAGCTGCTGAAATTTCAGGTCGATCGGACTACGTTTGCCCGATCAATTTCGTGTTCGAAATTCCAGAACCCTAATGGCCGAAAATTCATTCTTCGATTTCGGAACCATATCTGCTTCGTTTTACAATTAAAATTGAGATACTGATCGTCCGAACATGTCGATCAAAAGCCTATCAATTTCAAATTTCAACCACCGGAAGATTACCAGAATTCAGATCGAATTTGGGTCCAAGAACCCTAGCAGCCACGAAACTTCCTTTCTCGATTTCTTAAATTCCGTAAATGTTTTTATTCAATTAAATTTGTAATTACGATCCTTAATCTATGAAGATCGAAAGCCCTCTATCAATTTTAAATTTCAGACGTCGATTTAGGGTTAATTTCTAAACCCTAATTCAGCCACATTGTTGAGCCTTAAACGCATGGTTGCGTTTAATGCGTTAAATTATCCCCGGTTAATCTTTGAGTTTTGATTATCAACAAAACTTATGTTTGTTATACTAATATATCTACTTAGTATGCAGATTAAGTGATGAAAAGTGGATTGGAATGAAGAAAATCGATTGTGCATGTTGAGGGCTGGATCGCCCCAGGCGATGGCAGCCAGGAGCGAATCGCCCCGCACATCGACTGAAGCGACGCCGAGGCATGCGCGGGCATGCGCGCAGGGGGAGATCGTTTGAGGCGATGGGCTGATCGCCCGAGGCGATGCGATGAACGCCTGAGGCGATGTGGAGTTCGCTTGAGGCGATGACAGATTTGGACATGCTGAGGCTACGAACTTGATGTTTGCCTTTGATCGCCTGAGGCGATCCACCGATCGCCTGAGGCGATCCGTGTAATATGCTGACCGTTGGGGCGTGGCGATGGAGGTCGCCTGAGGCGATGGCTGAGGCGATGCAGTAGTGATTTCAGCCTTTTGTGTAGCAACGGCTAGTAGGAGCCTAGGGGGCCTCCTACACTATAAATATTGATGCTTTGGAGCATTTTGAAGCTAAGAAACAAGCCTACAAACTTCTACAAAGTCTTGATCATTATAATTTCAAATTGCATTGCAACCTCCATACATTGTTGTATTGGAGTTTGTAATTCTCTTTTTGTTAGAGTCTTGTTGTCTTCGTGTGAGTACACCGTGAAGGTGTTTTTGGTTTGATTTATTGTAAAGGTACTCCAACACCAAAGCAAGTTGGTAAATTGTAAAGTCGCCAACAAGTAAAGTTGGTGCATGTGTTGTGGTTATCCTTGGAGCCCTTAAGGCCAAGAAGACTCGTGAAGAGTATTAGTAGCTCGGGAAGAGCTTTGTGTACTCGGGAAGAGTATTGTGCTCGGGAAGAGCGTTGTGTACTCGGGAAGAGTATTGTGCCCGGGAAGAGCTTTGTGTACTCGGGAAGAGTATTGTGTTGTGGCTAACTTGGAGCCCTCAAGACCAAGATCAATTGTTCTAGTGGAACCTCGGTTGGAGGTTATCTAACCGGGAAGAGGAGACGTAGGCGATTCATCGCCGAACTTCTATAACAAATATCCTTGTCATTTTATTGCTTTATTTCCTTTACGCATTTATTTATTTTGTTCTTTTTATTTATCGATTGACTTAAAGGCTTCCGCAAGCGCAAAACTATTTTATTTTTCAAACTCATTTTAAAAGGCTAAAGTAGCCAAGGAATCTCATTCACCCCCCTCTTCGATTCCAACAAGTGGTATCAGAGCCATTTGATTTTTTTTTTTAAATCAAAATCTTTTTATCCCTAATCTAGCAAATGAGTTTGCTCAAGATCAATCGACAAATAGACCTCCGCTCTTCACGGGTGATAACTATGGGTATTGGAAAAATAGAATTTCTCTATATATCCAATCCGTAGATTATGACCTTTGGAAGATCATAGTGAAAGGTCCACATATTCCTTTAAAGGAAGTTGGGGGAATAAGTATCCCTAAAGAAATGGACGATTTCACTAGAGCGGATATGATTTTAATATCTCAAAATGCTAAAGCTATTAATATTTTGCATTGTGCTTTAGATATGAAGGAGTACAACCGGATCTCGATGTGCTCAACAGCTAAGGAAATATGGGACAAATTGTAAATTTGTCATGAAGGAACTAATCAAGTGAAGGAGACAAAGATAGACCTCCTACAACTCAAATATGAGACATTTGAGATGGAGTCCGGAGAAGATGTAGATTCAATGTTTAGGAGGCTCACTCAAATAATAAACGAGCTTGCCCAACTTGGAGAGAAGTACCCTACAAAGCAAATATGGAGGAGAGCTTTAAGAGCCTTGCCAAAGGAATGGGATGCAAAGAGAACCGCCATCATCGAGTCCAACAAAGGAGAAAGTGCATCCTATGATCTTGATGAGCTCCATGGCACATTGGTGACCCATGAGCTTGAAGTGTCAACAAGAAGAGAAATAAAGGAGGATGATTGATCCATGAGGAAGGGATCGCCTTGGTTGGAAGGAAAGATCATTCCGAGGATGAAGAAGATGATGATGATGAAGAGATGATCTTGTTCACAAAGAAGTTCAAGAAGCTATTCAACAAACATAGCAAGTCAAAGACCTCTAATGCTACCAAACACGAATCCAAAAATGAGGTAACTTGTTATAATTGTCAAGAAAAAGGCCATTATGCTAACAAATGTCCTAGGAAGAAGAATGAGGACAAAGGGAAGAATAATGCGTTTATAGCCACATGGAGTGATAGCGACTCCGATGAAGAAGAAGCCACAAATCTTTGTTTAATGGCGCTTGGAGATGAAGGAGATGAAAACGAGAGGTACCTTCATTTAATGAATTATTAGATTCCTATCATGAACTTATTGATGCTCTTGGCAAAACCAAGATGAGTAACAAATTACTCAAACTTGAGATTGCTAAGAAAGATGAACAAAATAATTCATTGAAAAATGAATTAAATTCTTTATAGATATCTTTTTGCAAATATAGTGAAAGTAGTCAAAAGATGAGTGAATTGCTTGGCTTACAACGTTGTAGCTTTGACAAAGCCGGGTTAGGCTACTCAAGCAAATCAAAAACTTTTTCTAGCTTGTTGGCCAAAGCAAAGCATGATTCTCCTACTTGTAACTATTGTTGTAAAAATGGTCATACCAAGAACAAATGTAGATTTGCTAGAATCCAATACCAACCTAACAAAAGGTGGAAATGGATTCCAAAGGTGTCAAAGGAAGCTAACCATCAAGGACCCAAAAATCAAATGGGTACCAAAGATCCTCCTATTGTAAATTTATTTTGTAGGAACAACAATGGGATGGAGGATGAAGGACCAAGCAACTCAAAGGAAGTGTTTATTCTATTCACCACTATAGAAGAGGCGCGAGGCATTGGACCAATGACAAGAACGAACTCTTGTCATCGAGGGTAAAATTTACTTTATACATATTAAAATAGCAATTCAAAATTCATTGGCACAAATTAATTGTGATCAATAAATATTGAAGCTCAATATTCATTGTAGTAAAATGGAATACCCCTTAGCATATGCACATATAAATTATCTTGATGTATGATGTATGCTTATCTTTTTATAGTAAGAATCTTGATATGTCTTTGATTCAAGTTTGAATATGTTATGTGGAATTGTGCAATAATGTGATTTAGCATGCTAGAAGTGTTTAGATGCTTAATCTTTAATATAATGCTATCATGACCTTAATAATCTTATTAAATGTTGGTTTGACAATTATAATTTTTTTTGGGCATAGGTGCATGAACTCTTGGTAGAACATATGCACACTTTGCAATGTTTAGAATTCATGGTTGAGTGCCTTAAACGCATGTGTATTTCACTGATTGATTTGATCGAATAGCTATTACGTGCTTGGTGAGGACCATGTGTAAAATTGTTAAAATATGGCTATGTGTCAACATATTTGAGCTATGTTTATTTAAATTTTATGCTTTTTTATTATCACAAAAAGGGGGAGAATTTTGTGATAAACTTGAACCTTAATACATGCACAGTTTAAGGGGGAGAGCTTGTGTATGCATGGTTTGAGGGGGAGAGTTATTTGTTTAATGCTTTACTTGTTTAACTTGTATGTGTTATGCAATTGTTAAGGGGGAGTTATTTTTACTCACATTTCATGCATATTACTTTATCAAGTTTTGTGATCATCAAAAAGGGGGAGATTGTTGAGCCTTAAATGCATGGTTGCGTTTAATGCGTTAAATTATCCCCGGTTAATCTTTGAGTTTTGATGATCAACAAAACTTATGTTTGTTATACTAATATATCTACTTAGTGTGCAGATTAAGTGATGAAAAGTGGATTGGAATGAAGAAAATCGATTGTGCATGTTGAGGGCTGGATCGCCCCAGGCGATGGCAGCCAGGAGCGACATCGCCCCGCACATCGACTGAAGCGACGCCGAGGCATGCGCGGGCATGCGCGCAGGGGGAGATCGTTTGAGGCGATGGGCTGATCGCCCGGGCGATGCGATGAACGCTTGAGGCGATGTGGAGTTCGTTTGAGGCGATGACAGATTTGGACATGCTGAGGCTACGGCCTTGATGTTTGCCTTTGATCGCCTAAGGCGATCCACCGATCGCCTGAGGCGATCCGTGTAATATGCTGACCGTTGGGGCGCGGCGATGGAGATCGTCTGACTATAAATATTGATGCTTTGGAGCATTTTGAAGCTAAGAAACAAGCCTACAAACTTCTACAAAGTCTTGATCATTATAATTTCAAATTGCATTGCAACCTTCATACATTGTTGTTGTATTGGAGTTTGTAATTCTCTTTTTGTTAGAGTCTTGTTGTCTTCGTGTGAGTACACCGTGGAGGTGTTTTTGGTTTGATTTATTGTAAAGGTACTCCAACACCAAAGCAAGTTGGTAAATTGTAAAGTCGCCAACAAGTAAAGTTGGTGCATGTGTTGTGGCTATCCTTGGAGCCCTTAAGGCTAAGAAGACTCGTGAAGAGTGTTGGTAGCTCGGGAAGAGCTTTGTGTACTCGGGAAGAGTATTGTGCTCGGGAAGAGCGTTGTGTACTCGGGAAGAGTGTTGTGCTCGGGAAGAGCTTTGTGTACTCGGGAAGAGTATTGTGTTGTGGCTAACTTGGAGCCCTCAAGGCCAAGATCAATTGTTCTAGTGGAACCTCGGTTGGAGGTTATCTAACAGGGAAGAGGAGACGTAGGCGATTCATCGCCGAACTTCTATAACAAATATCCTTGTCATTTTATTGCTTTATTTCCTTTACGCATTTACTTATTTTGTTCTTTTTATTTATCGAACTCATTTATAAAGGCTTCCGCAAGCGCAAAACTATTTTATTTTTCAAACTCATTTTAAAAAGCTAAAGTAGCCAAGAAATCTCATTCACCCCACCCTCTTCGATTCCAACACATATGAACCCTAATTTTTTTTTTTGGAAAAAAAAAAATCATTAATTTCGAAATCATGCCTTCGTTTTATTCTGTTATCAACTTTACTACTGCGCATGGACCTTAGATCTTTATGTATTGTAGGAGATGGCCGGACGTCCTGTACCTAACAACCGTAACCCCAACTACGCTGCCCCTCCTAGCACTAATGAGGGAAGATCGAATGGAAACCAAAATCCTCCACAACCCCCGAGGGTGGGTCTAAGTCGTGAGGACTTGACAGCTATAGACACCATTGTGGCCACGACACTACAAGGTCTGGCTAACCCTGCTATTAATCAGCAACATCCGCAGCCAGCGCCACATCCGCAGGGCATCAAGTATCATTACGAATCTCTTCACAATAACAGAGTGCCCACGTTTGATGGCAACGCAGATCCAGGGATGGCCCAAAACTGGCTTAAGCAAGTGGAAAATCACCACAGGCTGCTTGAAGTGCCGGAGCACATCAAGATGGAAGTCACAACATCCTTCCTTGTTGATCAGGCAGGCAAATGGTGGGAGAACGTGTCACCACTGATGGTAGGAACGGGACCAATCACTTGGCAACGGTTCCGAAGCACATTTCTAAAACAGTACTTCCCAACAGCAGTACAAAACTAGAAGCTGAGGGAATTCGAGCACTTGACTCAAACTCCCGGCATGTCAGTGGTAGATTACACCGCAAAGTTCAATGCCCTGGGAACGTATGCACCAAGTATCATGGCAGATGAGACCTTGAAGCTCCATCGCTTCAGGATTGGACTGAACAGTCGTATCCAGTCTGCTCTCGCAATTTTTGAAACCTCAAATTTTGGAGATTTAATGGGAGCGGCCATCATGGCTGAAGCTGACATAAAGCGTCGCGAAGAGGAATTCAAGCGCAAGCGACCTCCCCCTAACCAGCACGCCACCAATGGACATAATTTCAAGAGGCCTAATCCGTCCAATAATCAGCAAAAGGGACCAACAATAGTCCCAAACCAACAGAGGTTCCCAAGGTGTGCAAGTTGTGGCTACAATCATCCCGGAGAATGCCTTAAGGGAAAGGGAGCCTGTTTCCGATGTGGAAAGTTAGGACACGGGATTGCCGAATGCCCCGAACCTGATGTAAAGGGGACAATTGCAAGAAATGGCGGGCCTCCGAACAAGGGAGAACAAACCGAATGCCCGTGTCTTTGCCATATCAAATGAGGAGGCAGAAGACGCAAATGACGTCGTGGCAGGTACCATTTTATTAAACGAATTATCTGCTTATGCATTGTTTGACTGTGGTGCCACGCATTCATTTATATCTAAGAGGTTTGCTAAGAAACTAGCTCTTAAACCGGAACTACTTAGTAAACCATACAGTGTAGCAACGCGGGCCAATAAAACCTTATTAGCACACAGTATACACCGAGATTGTAATCTCAGTATTAACGAAACGGTGTTTAGCGCTAAGTTAATTCAAATCAACATGGTGGATTTTGATGTTATACTCGGAATGTATTGGTTATCCAAACACCATGGGGTAGACAACTGTCGTAACAAGAATGTTAAACTGCGAACTCCAGACGAAGGAGAGATCGTGTATCACGGTAAAAGCAAGGAACCAAAATTCCTTCTATCGGCAGCACAAACTTGGAAAGCCGTGAAGAACGGTGAAGAAGTATATCTAGCAACAATAAGCGAGGAAATGGATTCCTTTATGACCCTGATGAGGTGGGATATAACCGTTTACATGACCTTATACGGTGGTTAACCGTTGTTTCTGGAGTTTCCAGACCCTTTATTCGTGGGTAAGCCTATGCTTGACCTCATCTCTAGGAGGGATAAGTCTAGAGACTGATATCAGTACCAAGAGGAAACTAGAAATTTATTGTGCTTAACTTATAAGAAAATTATGAATGATATGATATGTTATGTTATGGCTCGATGGAGCAATTATGTTAAAATGCATTCATATCAATATATGTTTGATTAAGATATATGTTTTTGGAAAAATTATGAAAACTATATTATTGTCATATCGATTGGCCCCCGCTTGCTGAGTGTTTTCCAAAACACTCACCCCTTACTCTACCTCCCCAGATAAAGACGAGGAAGATATTGAAGCCGAAGAAGAACACCAATTTTGGGATTGGTGATCCGCTGCGTTTTCTAAGATCTAAGACTTTAAAACCTTGTCTAAGTACGATTTTGTTATTTAATTTCGTTTAAGATGTTTAGGACTTAATTTATGCGTTTTTAAATTCAGTTGTAAAGACAATGATTCATTTTTTTATGGAATATAGACTGGTTGTTGTTTATTACGATATTACGAGGCTTATTGATTTCAAGTTGTTATTGGAAATCAATGCCGGTGTTATTGACCCCGGTCTCTGGGCGTGACAGAAATTGCCATTGACTCCGGTTTTATCATTTATATTTTCACGATATGTGCATAAGAGTTTACGTTGTTGGGAAATAACGTACCAATTTCATTGAGAGGGAAATATGTAATAATTTTAGTAACTTGTATTTTCTAAAATCTTGTCTTTTCTATCGCTTCCCTCTCATCTTTGTAAAATCACCTTCCAACTTCGAATTAAGGGTTATTTAACAAAGTTTGAAATGGATAAACTCAGGAATATATTAATATTTTTGAGTTGTATATTAAATTTTAGAATTCTCGAATTTAATATAATAAATAAATCAAATAATAATTAAGAGAGTTGAGGATATCACGAACTAAGAAGCTTCCAAGCAATTTCTATGTTCCCTGAAGTAAAATGTCATACAATCCACTAACTAAAAGCACTAAGTAAACAATTAATCAAACAATAAAAGATTCACAGGCCATACGATATTTAATTACTTGTCATTTTCAGACAGTTAAAATATGATCCTATATTATTACTAAATCTTATAATATTCATTATAATAAGGTTGAGTTGTGAAATTATTTGCCAGCACCGAACCCACAAACTACAAGGTTACTTGGTGGTCATGCTTTAGCTTGAAAGCTTCAATCAATCCACATTCTCACTAACAACACCTAAATCATACATATTACTATTCTTTGACAGAAAATTAGGTATTTACACTTTATTTAATAATGATTTTGACATGTGATCTTCTTAAAGAATTTTTTAATATTGTCTTCTATATGATCAATCGCTTGCCCGTTTTACCAAAAATTATAAATTGTGATAACAGTACAACTCTCATCTTTAAACCATATAGCAGTCCAATCGCTACGCTTCAATCGCTCTCCAAACAAAGACAAGTATTGCACTCCAACAATCTCCCTCTCAATAGTTACAATATCTTACAACTCAGTGAAATCGAACAAGTGACCTCTTACATTTATGATCAGATTTTAAGTATTGTCATATACATAGTATTACACCTCTTTTTATAGGCGATCATTTTCTAAAACGATTTTGAGGGATCTAACAAACCAAAATTTGACTTCCGAAACTATGATCTTATATTAACTTTCCAAAACCAATTATTACATAAGGAATTGTTCTGTACAAATGATTCAAGGTTGACGTATTAACAAGAGTGTCGGCCTCAAAATTAAAATACTGTCTACAATACTCATGAATCCAATCAAAGTATATACAGAAACACAACTATATATCTCATCTTTCAAGAGTAGGACCTAACCAAACCGAAATTACAGAAAGATCTTGATTTGAAGAGACCCCCAAACAAGAATCTGGTGGAAGATTCTTGAGGGGCTTGATTTAACTCATCGGGGCACCCTTTCACTCTAAGTATCGGTTGCCCTATCGTTTTCCGAATGGAATCTATAATCTTGGGGTCGACCGGATATCCCGATGTGCAACGGACATAGAATGAGTTGATGGCTTTGCCTGCTCTTGTTGTCACTTCTGCTCGAGTTACAGATAGGCTATTCTCACGGAGAATACGAGTTACATCGGCCAATAGGCCAAATCTATCTGCCGTGCATAGTTCTAGCTTCACGCCCTGGTGACGAACAGAAGAAAAAATGGTTTAAATTGATGCAAGATAACACCTTTGATACACGGATAATGTAACTAAAATGAATCTGCAATATATGGCAAATTTGTTCTTACTTCAGACACTCTTCTCTGT
Source organism: Haberlea rhodopensis (assembly GCA_907163345.1). Classification (NCBI taxonomy): domain Eukaryota; kingdom Viridiplantae; phylum Streptophyta; class Magnoliopsida; order Lamiales; family Gesneriaceae; genus Haberlea; species Haberlea rhodopensis. Next base: position 9,803,128 of record CAJQUN010000014.1, read on the forward strand.
ATTGCTGCTTCAAGACATTGAATCACCCTTTGCCTTTCCGCATCCGATTTCACCGGGGATCCATCGATATGCCTTATACAATATTCCTTCAAATGCAAAAGCAGAACCATCTTTTTTCAGACATATTGTAAAACCATTTATAATGCCAATCATATTGTTCATAAATCCCATACCTGATGAGCTTCAGGTCCCATGGCCTCCACATTTCCATGGAAAACAACATATTGCATATCTGTAAGAGTGAATACTATATCAAAAAGAAGCTTCGGCCTATCCTTGCACCGAATTGTTACTACGGAGTAGTCCTTGTCGTGCCAATCTACGACATTAACATGTGGGATATCTTTATCATTCAACAAATAATCACCCATCTGTTCATAATCTCGGTCATCAAACATCATCCGGTGAAGTCTTCTAGCCGTATGAGTGACACTATGAGAAACCACAGTTTTAGCTTTCCTATAGTTGTTACCATCCTTTAGCAAAGTACATAAACGTCGCTTCACCATTGTTAACCGGTCGGGATCTGTTACTGCACCCCCAGTTTTTTCGTCTGTTACTTGCATAACGGCTGCTGCACGAGTGTTATGTGTCCACACCTCGGCATTAACAACGTTGCATTTGAGTTGGGTGAGAATTGCGCTAACTTCAGAAAGTAGCCCTGGTCTGTCACTTCCTATTAACTCAATGGAAGTGTGGTCCATCTCCGATTTCACACCAACTGATCTTCTCACAGAAGACGCGAAGCAAGAATCGGGACCAAGAGACTGAAAAATGAAAAGAAAAGTCCATGTGGATTGGTAAAAATATACAGAGGAAGTCTTGAAAATTGTCGAGATTAACACAACTCTACCTTTTCAATATAATTTAGAGTCACTTCATCAGTTATCTTGTTTCCATCATGGCTAGTGACATTGAAAACTGTTGGGAAAAACGGTTCAAGATTAATATTCAACGCCATATTGAAAATGTAATCTCAGTTTTCAATATCAAATGAACAAACTATAGTTACCATCCATGAACCATCCACCATCGGAGCTTATATAAGCTTTGGTAATAATAAGATTGAGATCTGTTAGAACTTGTACGACTTCAAGAAGAATTCCATATTTGTTAGCACTATCCACCTTCATCAAAAAAAAAAAATTTACCAGAAAATCTCTTAAAAAACCAACATGAAGAGAGAGAGAGAGAGAAAAAATAAAACAGATAAATACCTGAATGATTGTTGCGTTTTTGCAGGATTCATTATCAATCACGACTCTGGCAATAGGTGAGGAGAGCGATATCAAGCGTTAAAGATAGGAAAAGAAGGAACTAACTAAGTTATCTCATATGAAATCAACAGAGAGATAATACCTTGGAGGGTTCATTCTCCTGATAAACTTCTCATATTCATCACCCATGTTTCGATAAAATACTCACCGAAGTGTCTGGGGAAAATAATCAAAACTTTAGTTAAGCAAGATTGGATTTTGTCTCCAAAAACATACAAAAAATTATAGAAAATGATTGAATAAAGATTCTTAAATTAAATATCAAGAATAGCTAATTAAGAAGATTTAAACCCCCTGAAAAGGTGCTTGAATTCGTGGGGTCTCTGCTTTTATAGTGGCATAGCCCATCAAACACATGATTGCGAAAAAAAGGATCTAAAAAGCATACAACTCACACACATGGAGGTGTGAAAACGAGCAGGGATACCACACGAAATCACAGGCTGGACACAGCTAATTAAGAAAACGCAGTTCAACCTCCGCCCCCAATACCCACAAAACCAAAAAGAAACCCACGGACCCATGAAAGAAATTAAACAAGCAGCTTTAACAAATATTATTACGAGAAGTTTTCAAGAAAATCATGTGATTACAATTTACAAGAACCATGGAATATTGGGGAACGAGATGCCACGAGAAACTGAACGAGGAACAACTTAGAACTCAACTAAAACAACACAACTCAGGATAATTTCAAAGTAAATAAATCAAATATAAGATAATGATGAGCCTTTAAAGAGACCCAATGAAGAGCATCAGATGGAAAACTAATAAATATCTAAAATGGAGCATACCCTTTAGAATTCTTGAGGATTCTTGAAAGAACACGATCTTGAAATAAACTACACAGAATGAAAATTTAAGCCTTGATACATGTGAGTTTGGCTCCAACGAGTATAACACACAAGAAAAACATATAAACAGGGTGTCAATCAAGAAAGTAGAAATCTTTGGACTCTGCGATGCTCTCTCAGATTATACGAAATTGACACTCACTTTCACCTCTAGTATGCGTTGTGTTGTGTGTATTTATAGCAGGTCTGTGTCGGTAAATTCTAATTTCAGCATCTCACGGAAATTTCAGGCCCAAGTGTCTACGAATACGTTTACGATGAAAAAAGACCACAAAAACCGAGAAGGTGGAGGGGCATTTGAATATTATACGATCTACTTGGCGTACGTTGGTAGCTGGCCCACGTGTTTGGGGTAAACTTTTGGGTCTTGGTACCATGTTTAGCTGTTCGGAGTACTCGACACACGTTGAAATTTAATGTTGTTTTAGGTTTGGTAACGGTTTTAACTGTTGGTTTTTAATTGGTGAAAATTTTGTAGTTGATGATGATGAATATGAGTTGTTTTAATATTTATTATTTAATATTTGATTAATTAATAATATTATTTAAATAATATTTTCAATGGACAACATATTAATAATAATTCGTTAAATTTATAAGATAACACATATTATGATAATTTATATAGACCCTTTGTAATATGTAAATTAATATCTCTTTAATACATAATATTATTATGATTAATCTATGAAGATTTAACGAGAAATGAGTTAATTGTCATTATTTCTTGTTGAAATTGATGTCATATTGGATCTCATGTCTGATTTTTGTTAATAAGAAGTTCTTATTTTGTTTTCTTATATCTCAACAAAAAATTATCAAATATCATCGATGTTGAGTAATTTGATAAACCAATAAGTTGTCCTATTAATTTACAAATTAATAGTTATTACCTTTTTGATTATTTAATATTCGCTAAATTTTAAGTCTATTAATTTATAGAATTTAAATATATATATATATATATGACAAATTAATTAAATGATTATTACTGACCAAAGATAAAATAATATATACATATGACAAATTAATTAAATGATTATTAGACCAAAGCTACAATAAAAAAAAACAAAATAACTTATCTAAGTCTCCGTTTGGATGAAAAGAGTTGATGAATTTGGATTTCAAATCCTTAATATAAATCTCTTCAAATTATTTGACCAATTCTGAAATCCAAGGATTACAAATCCACCATATAAAATTTTAAGCGATTTTTTAGCAATACCAAAGTATTTCAAATTCATAATTATTGAAGTTATTTCAAATTTAAATTTTCAGATCCATTTGCGAAATAAAATCATTCAATCCAAATGCAACATAAGATTTTGTTTTTGACGATTTTCTAATTAATTTTACAAAAATATATATCCCTTGTGTTTATTTCACGTTAATTTTTGGATAAATATCAGCATTGTTAGCTATTATTAGTCGTTGACATGTCCAGAAATTGATGGATAGAACAAGAAAATTCCTTGAACCTTGATACTCAGTAGAGGCCACATTACCTTAACCTTACATCACAACCCTAATTATTGACCAGCCGCCACTAGTCAACCTTCAATAACCTAGCTATTCAATACACCTCGTTTTCAAAATTATTTTTTTAAATATTTCAATTTTTTAATCGTATCTTACTATCTTATAATAACTAAGCACCTTAGTGATATGATCATTTTGTAAATCCAAAAATACCCCTACTATGTGCTAAATGTCCGCAAGGCCTTACTAATTTGGATAACCACAATAACATCAAAAAAATATTTGGGAGGGTATTAAACTACAAAATCAAATTAGAAAAAGTTTATTACATCCCAAAAGCAAAAATTAAAAAATTGAATTTATAATTACCACCTCACTTACAAAACAAATAACGTATATGCACGCAACGTGTGCAACAGACACTAGTATATATATATATATATATATATATATATATATATATGGTTTTGGATGCAACATCACATATTTAATCCCTCTGAGACTAAGCTTCCATGTTTTCTGTTTCCCCAGTTTTAGGGTTTCTTAACTTTTATGTTTACTCCCCAATTGCGTGTGTATAATTTGTACTTGATTTTTGTTTTATTAAAGAAATTGACAATTTAAACGTAATTGGACTCGAATTGCCTCCAACTCTAAGATTGCAGTTGGATGGAATGATTTGATTTGGAGAAAAAGATTTGAAACTACTCAAAATTCATAGATTTGGGATGACGTATAATATATTGTCATTAAAATCCTTCCAAAATACAATGAAATATGTATTGAAAAAAAATTGAGAAATTTGAAATAATACCTATTTCAGTTTCTTCTAATGAAGTCTACTCATTTCAAACCCTTCAATCTAAACATAACCAGGGACAACCTACTCATACAAATGGGAATGTAGTTACCCCCAAAAATTACATTTTGCCCCCTCTAAAATTATATTTGACCCCTTAATAAACATTACCCTCCATTTCTTATGGTATTATTTTCCCCCCTGAATAAATGTTCTAGTTTCGTCCCTGAACATAACCCAAGTGGATTTGAATTATTGTTTTTCATGAAAATGTTACATATATTTTTTGGCAGTGTTTTCTAATATACATTTTGTTAGAATTTTTAGACAATGAAGTATTCAATTTGAGTTGGATGAAGCACATATGTAATGTTAGATACACGTCTTTCATCTTTTATCACTATTTTTTTTTTTAATTCTCTTCGACAAGATTAACAATTGGTGCCTCCGAGTCACAAATTATCAATACGTGGTATCATGATAGACAATTTATCCCTTTTGGTTTATAAATAGAGAGTTGTACTCATATGGTTTGAAAACAAGCAGTTTAACCTTTTGGTTTTCAAAATATGCATTTAACCACATTGGTTTGGTTTGCAAAACATAGCACACACTATCTATTATCCCCTTATATGGAAGGTTTTTGCAATTATTTTCAAAATCATACGGGTAAACCGCCAATTTTTTCAAACTAAAATGATGTAAATTGTCTATTTTAAAAACCACAGAGGGATAAATAGCATGTTTTCAAACCAAATGGTATAAAATGTCTATTTAAACAATCGAATGATTCGTAGCCAGAAACTCAATAATAATTGGTAAATAAAACAAATAATTTAAAGCCTGATTAATGTATTCTTGCATTACTAGGGATGGCAATGGGGCGGGTCCAAACCCGGACCCGTATTGAACCCGACCCGTCAGGGCGGGTCCAAACCCGCCCCGCTATGCATTTTTAATTTTTTTTTTTAATAAAATTAATATTAAATATACATTTCACTTCTTTGATTGTACAATAATGTGTTATTGTTTAATTTCATATCAAAATTCATGTGTTTGTGGTAAAGAAGTTGAACATTTTGAATGGAATAAAAACTAAATAATAAATATTTGATAGTTTAAAGATAGTTTTACGATGCTTATTATAAATATTTACTAGAGGAAAACATTAAATTCAATCTCAAAACTCAATTTTTGTGTTTCAAAATTAATTTCTACCAAATTTTTTTTTTATAAAAAAAAAATATATGTTTGCGGGGCGGGGCGGGTAAACCCGCGAACCCGGCGGGTCTAAGCGGGGCGGGGCGGGTATGTGTTTTATGTGTAGCGGGACGGGTCCTGGGATTGGCCAAACCCACCCCGTTACAATCCCTATGCATTACGATAAAAAGTTTTAGTTTAAGGCTTTAAACTATTCAAATAAAAGGATGCTGGACAAATATGTATGTACGTGGCGTTGACGTAAATTCAACGATTTATAAAATGTGACATTAACTTAACGAAGACAGACAAAAGCCGAAGACATGGAAAAATGTCTAGGCACACCCTAAAATCATAGGTTTTTGTCGATTGGTCTCTTAATTTTATAAAATTCTATAAAAGGTTGTCCCCATCACCCAAAATTGATGACACGAAGTTCACATTTCTAATTTCAGTCGTCATTTTATGCCATGCTTTACAATTTATTCTTATGAAATATATTTTAAACAAATTTAAAGATAATGGATTTTAGTATATACAAATTTCATACAGTAAAATATCTATAAATTAATAGTATTGAGATTGTTAAATTTTAGTACTTTAGAGAGGTATTAATTAATCGATAAATAATAATTTGTCAATTTAAATAATTTTTTTTATTATGATTAATGATCCGGATTACTGCAATAAATGTCAATCACTTGTTGGATTACCCCATGGTAAAAATAATGAATGTTCAAAGATGCAAAATTTATAAAAATTGTGGCTAGTGTCATTGAAAATAATGTTGATGATGGATGATTCAATACATTTAGAACCAACTACACAAAAACAAAGCACTCATAGCAGCAGCAACTCTTCACAATTTTGTGTTGCAATTCGAGAACACGACATCAGAGTTTTTGAATATAATGAGAAAAGTTAGAGATGTAATCTATATGGATTTAAATTTCGAGAAAAAGTAACAATATTCAGATTTTACTACATTGTCCTGATTATACTTATATTTTAGAGAATTACTAATTATGATATTGACGGGACTATAGATTTATATAAGAGCCTTCCTAAAAATTATTATCTTATTAATTATCAAAATACTAATTTTTTAAACTGACTCAAGTATTAATTTATAGAGATTTTATTGTATAAGATAATAAAGACGATATTTGAAATCAATATGAAACGGGATAGTTTGAAAAATGACATTGATCAAACTTTTTTTTTGATTTGTGACCTTATTAAAGATTTATTTTGCAAAAAGACCTTCAATCGCGTACAAAAAACAAAGACTAAATAAAGGTCAAAAATTGAAAATGTTATATTTTAAAATCATGGTCAAACTAATGTTATGTGTTTAAATAATTCGTTTGTAGTTATCATAGAATTAGCAGCCGACGGCGGTGGGTCTCAAGCAATCCCATGCCATAATTTATCGGCTCTTCCGATCCTCTGGCCACATCGACAAGCCCTCCGATTATGTTAGGACCACTACATTCATTCACGTGCATTATAATACATTTACAAGCATTCCTTCACAACTAAATCTCTATAGATTTCACATACAAGAAAGCTTATTTTTCCAAAAAATCAAGTTGAACACCTCAGATTGGAGCTACCATCAGTTTATCAACTCTTCAATCGAGCCCTGCAAGCTAAGAAAATCATATGATCGAGCTAAACCACGATGATGCATGTACATAATGCAAGGCAAAAATTGAGAAAAAGCAATTTTGATCCCGTATATTTATCAATTTTGGTCTTATATGTTGTCAAATTTCAGTCTTAGCTTACTGTTGTGGTGCCAATGCAACGTCGACATAGTGCTGTCGTATGTAGTGCCACGTTAGCACTCCCGCGAAAAAATATCTAAAATTGCCAAAAAAAATTAAAATATGGGACAAAGACTGAAATTTGACAACATAAAAAACCAAAATCGCAGAGAAGCAAAATATATGATCAAAATTGAAAATTTCCAAAAAAAAAATAAAATTGGGAGAGAAAAGAATTTGATCGTCAAAATGTGCTAATATTAGTTCCCCTTGAAACATGATTCCCCAACCTTCATACTAGCTGACAAAGAAATATACCAATGTCACCAACCTAACTAAAAACATGAATAAATGAACGGAAAATCATTACATTTCCATTAATGTCCAAGTACCCAAACCCATTAGATTACTGCCATCACTATCTCTACAGTTTTGTTGCAACAGAAGAAAGTAATGATATGTAATATACATGTACTTCCGACAGTTTTTCAATGTCCAGTTATAGCTGGCGGCTGTAGGCATCTTTTAGTAGTAATGAATGAAAACACGACTCAAGGAGATCCAGCAGACAACTGCAACCTTTCAAACTTCAAAGTATTAGCACATTTTGTTGTTTATTTCCCAATGAGCAAAACAGGGGAGTATAAAAAATTGAACAATTGATGACCCTCAGTGTGTCGTCAATCTATGTTAGGCACTCCCAACAAGGAAAACGTAGTATCTTCAGGTTCACGGAGCGGAATATACTCGGATCCTCTCACATGAACACTAAAGCAAGCTGCAGAATTAGTAAGTGTGAGAGAGGAAAGAATTGGCATATTCTTTTACATGTAAACAATCAAAAATAAAAATAACATATATGGCTAAATTTAAAATGCATCAGAATATAAAAGGACCTCTTTTCTCTATTAGTCTTAGTTATCTGTTGGCAACAACATCTAATCTAGAACTCACTTTAAAAAATCTATTGCTTGTTTCTTTAACCGAACTTTCAGTGTCGAACAATTCTATAAAAAGCAAAATAACATCCCCAAAGCTCTGAAATTTGATATAGGAAAACTGTCTCATTAATAATTTTATGGCCCCTGACCAGAAAATCAACCATTCTAGGTAACCAACCACATATATCTTCTCAGATATGCTTGTAACACAGATTTCTAGTGACGTATAGAAATTAGCCAACTCTATTGGGAAAAGAACGAGCACCACAAAAGTAAGGAAGAGCGATTGGTAGAGCATTTCATTTATATCATAATCTTCTAAAACTAATTACTCTTGGGACAAATGTGTGGATTTTAGTGAATATCAACAAACAAAACAACCATACATATCAAAAAAGGTAGTTAAGATCATACCATTTTCAATTTTCATCACACTTTGAAGCATTGTATCCATCTTTGTTCTCATGTCTGACGAGACATCCATTTTAGGGGAAATAAGTGTGAGCTCCCTATAGATTTCACGGACAAACACACAGATTTTTTTAGCAAAATCAAGTTCACCATCGGATATTCGACCTATCGCCAGCCTCATCAACTCCCCAGTCAAGTCAGCAACCTAAACATGAAAAACAAAAAATTGGCATTAGAGACAGTTGTGAATAAATTGCAGCATTGCATATGATCTAGGTTTGAAAGGTGCGCACAATTTGAGCTTAACATGGCAGCTAAAACTCGTCATACTGTTGTTTTCTATGTTGTGTGTCTAAGCAAAATCTTCAGGATAAATATAATTTCAGAAAATTACCCCCAGGAAATAATCAAGTACATTAATCTTTAGAGGCTCGATGGACGGATCACTTAGTGACATTAAGGAGGCATTGATTTCATTCAGATCTAAAAGCCCACCAGTCTTGCAAAAGTTACAGAATGTTGCAGCTTCAACATATTCTTGAACCTTTAAATCAAAGCAAAACATGATAAGCTTGTAAAAAATCTTCCAGTATTGCAAGATAAGAACACATTATATACATACCCCAGGAGAGTAGGCGTGTCTAAGCTTCCAAAAATCTGTTCCCTGGAGCTCTTTTACTAGGCGAGACATATATTGATTCACAACCATAGCTAAATCCTTTTCTGCCTGTTCTATTACTTCATCTTTGTTGTGCTTACTAATTCTGCCAAAGGAGGGTTCATGGGATTTTTCAATTAAATGGTAGAAGTAAATTTTTCACTAGAAAATTTAATTCTGTATGCAACATTTTTGAGAAAATATAATGTAAATGACAAAAACTTTCTTTTACCTATGCACTTGAAAAATGACCTTTTTGCTATTCATTGTTACATCGCGACTAGCCTTCACCACTCTTTCTCGCTTATCATTCTGCAAATCAGCAGCCATTGACCTTGTCAGATGTTCAGCAGCAATCCCAACTTCCTATACATCTTTGTGTGCCCATGTGCATGAAAACAATTGCCACAAAAATGTAGAGGACGAATTGAAATATGTTCATGAAAGTGTTTAGAGAAAGCATGCATCAACTGTAAATAGCAAAAGTTGTTGCTTCTTGCTTCATATTGCAATTAAACCAGGGACTGTCATAATACATGATATAGTGAGAATAATAATATGTGAGAGAAAAATTATGTTTGACAAACAGTTCTGTCATTGCATCTCATGACAGTAGAAAAGGAACAACTAAGGCTCTGGAACAACCCCCCAAATTATTTATGCATAATCACACTGAAACATTAACATTTGCACATCACTTTTTCTTGAAAGAGAATTTTAAAATATTTGGTTAGAACCGTTGACGAGCATAGAAGATATGTTACGACCCTGCATCAATCTTGGGGACTTGGATGCCCATTTATGTGGCTTTGCCTTCTACCTTGACAGGTAGTTTGACAATTGCTATCAAAGACGGCGTCACACATCCACTACCTCCCAGTTGCAATAGAATAAAGTGTAAGTTCCCAACAATTTATAAGGTTCTTTTTTTTTTAGAGCGGAGGGGTGCTAAATATTTTTCCGCATACTACGAGACTCGAACTCGAGTATCTTCAAAGTGGATGTGAGCTCTTAATGGGCTAGGCCCAGGAGCTCAATAATATGTTGATAGAAAGAGGAAAGCCAGCACAATACATTTTGTAAAAGAATAGGGGCATTCCGATTATAAGGTTCGCCACCAGTGTACATCAGTATACATTAAACCAATGCCCTTCTATTAATTTCCATGTACACCCCTGCCCAGGTTAGATCAAGCCAAGTACATTATGATCCGGATGATCTCACACCACAGGTATGGAGCTATGGGACTAGTTAATTGGCATTCAAAAATAAACTTGCAATCAGAAATTTATAGCAGGATACTGAACTGCGGAACATTCAAAATCCAGAATCATGTCATTCATCCCAGACAGCAACAAAAAACGTTATGCAAATCGATTTTATACAAGAAACCCAAAAACTATTCAATGCGATATGTGCAAAATCAACTACGACAGTTCATTAGGATTCCACTGACGTTTCTACCAAAACGTAACGCAGAAAACTTACAAGGTCGTTGAGGTAACTAGTATATTTAGAAAAAGCTTCTTTCATTGGATTAGGTTCAGTATCACCACTGCTAACAGCAGCAGTTGCCATATGTCTCGGTCTCTTGGCTACAGCACCTTGCAGTGCAGACCCTGCAACTGTTCGATGAAATGCGTCAACAAATCAACATGCGAATAACGAATTACCAAGAAGAGGAATTTCTCTGTGTCTGTATGTTTGTTGTAAGATTGAATGTTGAGATTAAATGGGTAGAACTTACAAGGAGGAATTCGGTGAGGCTTAGACGACATGAGAGACAGCTTGATCGCCCAGGACATGTACATCTGTGTGTAACCCCAAATCAATCTGCTGCATTTTTATTTCTGAATTTGTCATTAAACAAAATAAATAAAAACAAGTTTGAATAAAGGAAACGAAGTTGCTGTGGTGTAGTGGTTATCACGTCAGTCTTACACACTGAAGGCCCCCAGTTCGATCCTGGGCAGCAACATTTTTGTTCCATTATAAACCGGGCCGGGTTCATAATGGAAAATGGTTACTTTCAAAGCCCAAACTCTAGGTACATTTTTTTCCAACTCTTGAGCTTAGGTGGTTTATTTTTCGATTACTCATATGCAACACTACAATTTCAGAGATCAAATTCTCTACCGTTGATCTAATTAATGAACTATTCTTGGCTACCTCAGACATTACCATAAATATTGGATCAATGACTCAAATTTACCAACATCTCACATTTTTATGTGGGACCCAATGTATTGATAAATTGAGACAGTGATCGATCTCATTGGTCGCGAAGCAAATAACTCTAATTAATGGACTACAAGAATGATCCTGTCTTAACTTTTGTGACACTGTTATTCCAACTCTATATAAAGTATTATTTGACAACCTGGGCAGTGCCCGATGGTTTGCCATTCTTCTTCCCCAGACTTGGTCTAGTGTTCTAGTTCACCTCCTCCCCCTTCTCAAAAAAACTCTATACACATTATTAACATATCTTAGAAAAAATTGTGTCTTGATAAACGTTATATAAATACTATTATCAACAAGGTATTTAAAAAACAAATAATATAAATTATTTATATCAAATAATACTATTTTCAACTATCAAATTCTTAAATAACATTTTCAATTCTTTTTTACCAAAAATCAAAATGGAAATCTGAATGTATTAATTTTTAAATCCAAATCCCATATCTTTATGAGGCAAACATAGTGTTATATAAATCTACTTCATAGTAATTAAAGCCAAACTTAAAATAGCAAGTCTAATACAGTAAAACCTCCATACTCGATAAATTAATAATTTATCTATATAATATTTTTTCGGTCACAACTTACTCTCAACATTGTTAATTTAATTCTCGATAAATTAATAATGTCTCTAAATTAAAAAAAATTTATGGTCTCGTATTATTAATTTATAGAGATTTTAATGTATTATGCTCCCACCAATTACACTGGTAATCGACTTCCAAGAAAGCATAGAGGGTTGCAAATTTCAGTGGCAGTGACGATCCCGGCCCATCAGGACCGCCACCAGGTAAATCGAGGGATGTGCACGGACGGCAGATATCTGAGGGAGCGGACCAACATGACACGAACCCAGGACAAACCCCAACAATATTTCAGTGGAGAGTTTGTCCCACAAGAGATTCAAACCTGCGACGTCGGAGGATTTCTCCCCACGTCACTTCAGCTCTTACCAATCCGTCTATGCCCCTGGGGGTAAGTTTTTTTATTGCACATTACAAGAGTCTACATTGCGTTTTCAAGGAAAACATTTAACTTTTTCATTGATATATAAACAACCAATGTTAACTAAACGAGATAAAAAAATAATATTCTCCTACATAAATTGTATAGTTATCAACTTACATGTTTTGTGAATGTATTAATTGTACGAGTCCTTACGGTTGTTGAATTTCATTCAAGGCATAGCACTTAATGTTTACCCAACCCCTCAATGAGGATCCCCAAGCATGAAAATTGCTTCCACTTTTGTTGTCTAATAATTTATACGGTAACGATTAGGTTAACATTCGTTTGCCATTTTGTGGTCTAGATGGAAACATCATTTTCGGATTTTAAAATTTCTTAAAAGTTTTTTTTTAGCTAAGACAAAAATATTAATGTCGTACAATGGGTAATTTAACCCATTAAAAATGTACATCAATCAAATTACATATCAATGAATTCATAGACAAATCAGTGGTCGAAGAAACCAGTCGTTTACCGAGTAATTGGGCATCAAATATCTTTTTTTAAGTGAACCATAGCCAAATTCTAATATTGATAATCGCAACTACCTTATGCATTTCAATGCTATCATTGGGGAAAAAAATTACATTATTTCGAGTCAATATGTCATTGCTTGCCACAACACCCACCATGCATTTTTAATAGTCGTGTTAGGCAACATGCTTGAATGATTGTTGATGTGTTCCTCCGGACTATTTGCTCCCGATTAAGTGAGACATATCCAGCTATAACAACTAACCCAAACTGCTTTCGATAGCTTGCATGAGAACATGATGTGATTTAAATCTTCCTCAGCTTCGTTGCAGAAATCGCACCTCGTAAAGCAATTATGATCTATGATATTCCTTCTTGCCAAGTTCACTTTCATAGGCAAGTTGTTTTGTATTAAACGACATATGAAAATCGAGGTCTTGCTCAGGACTAAATTACACCATGATATGCTCAATTTTTCTCCATGTTTCTAGTTCACCCTATATTAAGTTTGGTTGCAGTAGATGATATTCAGATTTTGTTGTGAATCTCTCTTCCTTGTTGTGCTCTCATCGCCATTCAACTTTACGATCTTTGTCTATAGAGTACGTGTTTAATAATGTTAGTAGTTCAACAAGAAGCTCATATCCCAACTATAAATCTTTTTCTCCTTCTCCAATCTCACACCCAATTATCCCCATCCCAAGACCCTTTGTTGGCAATTAGCACCCCTTTAACCAGCGTAACCGACTTTTTTTGTATATTCTCTTCTATACAAGTCACACTTATTGTAAGGACCCCAAGCCCTTAAACCTTGATTCGTGTATTAACCACTATGTGTGGTACATGCTTTCTATAAAATGTCAATCGGGAAGCTCTGATGATACTTAATCATTGCCTGTCAATTACAAAATTTCCTGTAATACTCAATGTTATAAGATCATCATCCTGACAATAAAAGACTCATATGTTTGCCCTTTACCAACCCCTTGGTGCCACTTTTCACATTGTAAACTTTTATAAAAATTTGGGCAGAGTCTCCCCATAAATAGAGCTATCCCAAAAAAAAGAGTACAACACATAACAAAATTCCCGGCCAGGGAAAGCATAATACTCAACAGAAAGCAGCAATACAAGTAAATTCCCAGCCAGGGAAGACACCACACATAATACACAAATGACTCTCATATCATTCTAGCAATTCAACCTCTAATTGCATGCAACCTTAAATGAAAGAGAGATAGGCTCATGCCTTTATATACAATCCATATACAAGTATAATCGTGCTCACATGCGAGCATCATGAATATGTATAAATCCTCAGGTGTATACATAGGTACTCTATACGATACCGTGCTCCATCAAGCCCTGGTACCACGATCCTGGGAGTACCTCAAATCAACAGCTCGAGCTCAGCTCCATAGCCATCGATGTACCTGTCCACCTGTCCCAACAGAGACAGCCCCCAACGGGGTGAGCATACCAATACACAAAATCCCATAATCATAATAATGAAATTCATAATTTACAACAAAGGTAAATGCTAATGAATTTAAATGATACTCCCTGGATGGCAACCTCATCCGGGATTCCGTGTACTGTCCCTGTTCTCACAATCATCAAACTCATCAAACCTCATAAATCAGTAAACCAACACATTGATTTACACATCGCATGCCTGATTCTCAAATATCAATAATGAATGATTCCAAGTTCATATACATGCAAATATAGATATATCAATATCAAATATTGATTTCATAATCTCGCTTTCCATTATACCTAGACATCTCAAATGTCTCATAATGAATACATGATTCTACGAACCTAGACATCTCAATGTCTCACGAAGAATACATGATTCTACAAACCTAGACATCTCAAATGTCTCATAATATAGTCATATAAACCCAGTACCCCTTATATCATGTAAGAGTCATTCTACTCTAGTGTCACGCACGCTACAAGCTGCGATATCAAGATTTGGGTCATTCCTTGGCTATATCAACATATATGTATAACCATACGCAAAACATTCAATGCAATCAAAAAACACCTTATGCATTTCACATATATATAGTAATGCTCGTACGTCGCACGTACCTTAAATCTCCGAAGTCCGAGCCAAACCTTGCTCGAGTTCCATGCCCCGAGGAATGATGTGCTAACACGATAAATAATTCACAATTATTTACGAACATGTAACCTATGCTCAAGCACACCCATATCCCTCAAAATATTGTCAACACACGACAATTATCCTCTTAAAAGACCCGGGGCAGGGTACATGCAGGGAAGGAAATAAATGAGACAATATCGAAATTTGTTCAAGAATGCCCTACAAAAATCGAACCCTAATCTCACAATTTCGAACCCAATTAAATACCATAATTTATCTAAAATGTCAATTAAGCTATCCAAGCAAGAATCAACATCCCTTGACAAAAACCCCCAAATTTTCGAAATCAAACCCTACAATTTCGAAATTAATTTCGAACCAAAATCACCAAATTAAGCAGGGAATAACATGAGAGGGATGAAAAAGGGGTAAGGGAGGCTACCCAACGAAATCGGAAGCAAAATCAAACGAAAATCGAAGAACCCTAGAAATTGGGGATCGACGCTTACCTGCAAAATCCGAACGAGAAACGCGACGAAACCTTCAATTGACAGAGGGGAAAGGAGCGCCTCGCCGAGACGAAGCCGTGGGTAGGTCGGACGCGTCGATCGGCGGCCGGACGGCGGCGGCCGAAGCGCCTGAAGCGGCGGGAGCTGGGGGCGACGGGAAATCGCACGCGGGAAGAGGGAGGAGAGATTTGGGGCTTAAATGAAAATATCTTTAAATTTTTGGGTTCAATTGGTATTTATAGCAAAAATACCCCGAAAAATTAATAGCCCCACAAATACATCATGATTCCTTAAAAATCATCTGTTTTCAAAAACTCTCTCTCTAACTCCAAAATCCCCTACCGGTGCTCACCCAGCACCCGAGATCCCGAGACACACCAAAAACCCAACTCTTAGGTTTTTCACCCAAATGAGAATACAATCTCAACCTCTGGATCCAACGATCCCAACTACCCAAATAAACGAGCCCAAAAGGCCCAATACCTCAATTAAACTCCAAATCGTCACGTAAAACCACTTTAGGGATTATTAATACTCCGGGATTAACACCTATAATCCCTGGTCATCACAATATCCCCCACTAAAAGAATTTCGTCCTCGAAATTAGCACCGGTGTATCACGTAACACCCGGGCTACACCTCAACCTGAAGCCATAACCTCGATTCTTGACCATAACAGAATCGTATTAAAAAAACGCGAGGATACCTACCTCGCACCAACTCTGAAACAAGGCGACTTACCAAAACCAACATATCACCCAAGAGGCAAAACGTACCTCGATGCGGGTCATCCCAAAAGTCAGCCTCTCATGACTGCAAAACGACCAATACATACGACTGTAGATCGGACAGTCATCCTTCGATCTAATACTACAGTACGAACACGTCCTGAATGACACCTCAACCGTAAGAACGTTGACCTCGTGTCAAACTCTGGAGTGGAGTAGACTTCCAAATCCATCATAACGTCAAAGAGCGTCAGTACAACTCAACGCTAATAATCCAAAAGCAGTTAGTCAACTGAAACTGTAAGGATTCGAATCGCTCCTGATTCTATCGTAGATATCATTCCATGACATCTCTATCAAGACTCACGATGTCTAACATACATCATTATGAGGGGAAACACTAGTACAACCACGGTGTACACATACCAAACCTGGTTTCCACTTTCAAACTTCCTCCATCGAAGGAGTAGTCGCCTCATTGTAACTTAATTTGGGCAACTCACGGCCACAAATTCAAACAAAAGACATCTCACAAGATGTCCACCTCCGGATGTTCCAAGAATCACGTCCTGATCATAAATAACAACCGAGACTCCGCAGAGTTTAAAATTTCTTAAGGGGCATGCAATAAACCCATTGCATCCTCAACGCTTGTGTCGTCAGCGACACTCAACCAATCCGAAATCCTGCCATCCCTTGAAAATCCTCGGATTTAACAATCCAAACTTGGGAAGGCTGTCGCATAACTCGAAGGAAAACACCAACAAGGGAAATACCTTAACCCTCACAAGAAAATCCCTCTTCAAGGGAGTCAACTAACTTCACGATTATCCCTCATAATCATCGTGCCATGGAGATTCCCAATCTCAAGGTGTTCCGTATCTCACATCAGAGATTTAACCATCCTAAAATAGCATAACTCTATGCTTAATAGAGAGGAAATCAATAACTGGCATCCGTATACTCACCGGTATACCTGCCTAAGCACTGATATCGCATGCATACTCAATGCACTTGGCTCGGGTATCTACAACCTACCCCTAAGCCCCAAACACAACCGTCAATTCTGAGTCATTCCTTACTCAGTGGAGGATGATAATCGACGATTAACAATACACGGTGCGATTCCCAAAATCAACACCACTTGCCCAACTTACCGAATCTTTCAAAGATTCCCAAATAGGTATAATACTACCTCCTTCCTCGCAAGGGAAGCGCCATTGAACTCGAGATCCACAAGTCTCGAACCATCGTTCGGAAAAACTGGATATAATAACACCCATTGTATCCCTAATACACGGGTTCCCTTAGATCGAGTCAATAACAACCTGATGACTCTCTTGTTGGTACTTCAACATCATGAACTGTCCCAGACAAGTTTCCAAGATTAAACATAAACGTTTACACGTTTCAGTGAGGCATGAACAACCTTAACCTCAATGACATGGTGACTACTAGAGTCCACCACAATCCACATCGTATCACCTTACGATTTGCCAAACTTGGTTCCAACGAGCAGTGTAACGGCTCTAGCAAGCCCATCATGGTGCTACACACACGCGGCAGACAACCTAGTCTCTGCCTCTTTAGGTTTACCTCAAACCTACCAATAAGACGGACGTTTCCACATGGTATAACATACTATGGGAGGAAAACTCAATAGAGTAGTGGGTCTTTATCCAACATTCCTCAATGCCGATATACCCTGGACACTCCAATGTCCCTATGTACTTAACATAACCTGATCCTACTCCCTTAGGATCCATCCTACACCCTCAAGGGTGGTGTGACCATGTCTACCACATGTCACATCGACAGAAAGCGAGTAATTTCCTCCATGATTACTCCTGTCGTCAAATCACATGGCCAAAAGCCATTCCAACGAGCATACCTCAAGGGTATCACCACTCGTAATATGGTCACCCCAATCGTAAGCTGCGGTACAATCACATGTACAGCGCATCCATCCATTCCTCGAGCAACCCGCTCGGTATAAGGGTCACGTCAATCGGTGCCGCACACACCACCTTGTGCTCGGTACTGGCACCCAAGGCATACCACAGAATACGTATACTCAACGCATCGATCATCGTAACGATGATGCATGTCTAATAAGACATCTCCTACACCATCGTCATCGTCATCCCGTGACGACACATGCCAACTCATGGCATCTAAAACATTGTCAACTAGTGACGATACATGTACATCAGCGTATGTCAATCCACTATCATGCTAGTAAAATAGGCATAATAAAACATGTATATCAATGCATGCCAGCTAAAATAAAGCTAATAAAATAGCAATATCTCATACCTCATCGCTAGCAATATAGCGTCATACCTGTCTCCGTCGCTCAATAATAGTGCGTAATCAGCACCCATCGCTCGAAGGCGGCAAAATCCTGTGTTGAGTACATAGCGGCAAAATCCCTCGCTATAGAATCGACGGCATGACACCTCGTCATATAATAAGTGGCATGAAACCTCGCTATACTCCTGAGCATGAATCATCGTCCACATAGTAGCGGAAAGAGGCATCGTTATCAATACACCTGGCGGAATGAACCATCGCCAATCAATATAGCGGAATGAACCGTCGCTATAAATACACCTTGCGGAATGAACCATCGCCAATAGATATAGCGGAATGAACCATCGCTATAAATACACCTGGCGGAATGAACCATCGCCAATAGATATAGCGGAATGAACCATCGCTATAAATACACCTGGCGGAATGAACCATCGCCAATAGATATAGCGGAATGAACCATCGCTATAAATACACCTGGCGGAATGAACCATCGCCAATAGATATAGCGGAATGAACCATCGCTATAAATACACCTCGAATTGAGTCACTTATCAGTAGTGTATTTCAATGCTTCTCACTACTCCATATAAGCGGAATCCTTCCTCGCTTCATATGGACCTTAGTGCAAGCATTGAAATCCTCACTAGGATAACCTGGACTCGTGAAATATCAGTGCATTTCAATGCTTCTCACTACTCCATATAAGCGGAATCCTTCCTCGCTTCATATGGACCTTAGTGTAAGCATTGAAATCCTCACTTTATATTTCACAATATACATATGCAAAAGGATGCGTATCAACATGTATCATATCATAATGCACTATCTTATGCATACCTTGATTTACCTTGTGTTAAATGACTAACCACATAATACATGTTGCCCTTGGGATGCCCGTGCATATGTATAATCATCATTCCTTTTCGTATTCCTTATTTCCTGTAACCTGCAACCATCAGGGTTAACAACAATAGCCATATACGCTATGCATCAACATTCAATACATAATAAAAACGTATTATAAGAATGTATGGTTTCATAAATAAATGTCATGACATCCTTCCTCTTTAAATCCATATTTCATCTTGAGCCCTTATCATTAGTACATTTTAATGCTTCTTGCTACTCCATGTAAGCGGGACTCTTCATCGCTTCCAATGGACTTTAGCGTTGCTACTCCATATAAGCGGGACTCTTCATCGCTTCATATGGACTTTAGCGTTGCTACTCCATGCAATGGACTTTAGCGTTGCTACTCCATGTAAGCGGGATTCTTCATCGCTTCCAATGGACTTTAGCGTTGCTACTCCATGCAATGGACTTTAGCATAAGCCATTAAAATCCTTACTAAGATAACTTTGACTCAAGAAATACACCTCTTATATTTCACAACATGCATATGCAAAAACAATGCACAATAACATATATCATAACCTTAATGCACCACTTTGCATTCATCATGTGTCAACAAGACAACATAAAGTACATGTTACCTCGGAAATATCCCTATTAATGCCATCCTATCGTGTTCCACACGATTCCTGCAACCACAATGGTTAGCAATACCACTTTTCATATCATAATAGCACATAAACAATTTGTTATGTCACACAACATTGATGCCATCATGCATAAATATGTGCTATCAATAACTTCCTAGGCCCTTAACAGCCCCAATGAGCAACCACTGCTCTGATACCACTAATGTAAGGACCCCAAGCCCTTAAACCTTGATTAGTGTATTAACCACTATGTGTGGTACATGCTTTCTATAAAATGTCAATCGGGAAGCTCTGATGATACTTAATCATTGCCTGTCAATTACAAAATTTCCTGTAATACTCAATGTTATAAGATCATCATCCTGACAATAAAAGACTCATATGTTTGCCCTTTACCAACCCCTTGGTGCCACTTTTCACATTGTAAACTTTTATAAAAATTTGGGCAGAGTCTCCCCATAAATAGAGCTATCCCAAAAAAAAGAGTACAACACATAACAAAATTCCCGGCCAGGGAAAGCATAATACTCAACAGAAAGCAGCAATACAAGTAAATTCCCAGCCAGGGAAGACACCACACATAATACACCAATGACTCTCATATCATTCTAGCAATTCAACCTCTAATTGCATGCAACCTTAAATGAAAGAGAGATAGGCTCATGCCTTTATATACAATCCATATACAAGTATAATCGTGCTCACATGCGAGCATCATGAATATGTATAAATCCTCAGGTGTATACATAGGTACTCTATACGATACCGTGCTCCATCAAGCCCTGGTACCACGATCCTGGGAGTACCTCAAATCAACAGCTCGAGCTCAGCTCCATAGCCATCGATGTACCTGTCCACCTGTCCCAACAGAGACAGCCCCCAACGGGGTGAGCATACCAATACACAAAATCCCATAATCATAATAATGAAATTCATAATTTACAACAAAGGTAAATGCTAATGAATTTAAATGATACTCCCTGGATGGCAACCTCATCCGGGATTCCGTGTACTGTCCCTGTTCTCACAATCATCAAACTCATCAAACCTCATAAATCAGTAAACCAACACATTGATTTACACATCGCATGCCTGATTCTCAAATATCAATAATGAATGATTCCAAGTTCATATACATGCAAATATAGATATATCAATATCAAATATTGATTTCATAATCTCGCTTTCCATTATACCTAGACATCTCAAATGTCTCATAATGAATACATGATTCTACGAACCTAGACATCTCAATGTCTCACGAAGAATACATGATTCTACAAACCTAGACATCTCAAATGTCTCATAATATAGTCATATAAACCCAGTACCCCTTATATCATGTAAGAGTCATCCTACTCTAGTGTCACGCACGCTACAAGCTGCGATATCAAGATTTGGGTCATTCCTTGGCTATATCAACATATATGTATAACCATACGCAAAACATTCAATGCAATCAAAAAACACCTTATGCATTTCACATATATATAGTAATGCTCGTACGTCGCACGTACCTTAAATCTCCGAAGTCCGAGCCAAACCTTGCTCGAGTTCCATGCCCCGAGGAATGATGTGCTAACACGATAAATAATTCACAATTATTTACGAACATGTAACCTATGCTCAAGCACACCCATATCCCTCAAAATATTGTCAACACACGACAATTATCCTCTTAAAAGACCCGGGGCAGGGTACATGCAGGGAAGGAAATAAATGAGACAATATCGAAATTTGTTCAAGAATGCCCTACAAAAATCGAACCCTAATCTCACAATTTCGAACCCAATTAAATACCATAATTTATCTAAAATGTCAATTAAGCTATCCAAGCAAGAATCAACATCCCTTGACAAAAACCCCCAAATTTTCGAAATCAAACCCTACAATTTCGAAATTAATTTCGAACCAAAATCACCAAATTAAGCAGGGAATAACATGAGAGGGATGAAAAAGGGGTAAGGGAGGCTACCCAACGAAATCGGAAGCAAAATCAAACGAAAATCGAAGAACCCTAGAAATTGGGGATCGACGCTTACCTGCAAAATCCGAACGAGAAACGCGACGAAACCTTCAATTGACAGAGGGGAAAGGAGCGCCTCGCCGAGACGAAGCCGTGGGTAGGTCGGACGCGCCGATCGGCGGCCGGACGGCGGCGGCCGAAGCGCCTGAAGCGGCGGGAGCTGGGGGCGACGGGAAATCGCACGCGGGAAGAGGGAGGAGAGATTTGGGGCTTAAATGAAAATATCTTTAAATTTTTGGGTTCAATTGGTATTTATAGCAAAAATACCCCGAAAAATTAATAGCCCCACAAATACATCATGATTCCTTAAAAATCATCTGTTTTCAAAAACTCTCTCTCTAACTCCAAAATCCCCTACCGGTGCTCACCCAGCACCCGAGATCCCGAGACACACCAAAAACCCAACTCTTAGGTTTTTCACCCAAATGAGAATACAATCTCAACCTCTGGATCCAACGATCCCAACTACCCAAATAAACGAGCCCAAAAGGCCCAATACCTCAATTAAACTCCAAATCGTCACGTAAAACCACTTTAGGGATTATTAATACTCCGGGATTAACACCTATAATCCCTGGTCATCACACTTATTTCAGCTCAAGTATCTTTGTTTCTTATTTAACTTTTCTGATCTTACCACATATCCAACGGAGCATACGCATGTATGTCACATTCATCTTTTGGACAAGACATCATTTACAACATTGTAGTTCTGATGGCAGTTCTATAAAACTTCAATTTCAATCTTAGTGGAATATTATTATCACATAGAAATCCGGTGACGTTTATTCATGTCAATCATCTCGCTTGTGTTATGTGGCTAACATTGATATCCATCTCACCAGCATTTTGGATAACAGAATCTATGTATCGAAACTTGATGCTTATCTATACATCTTGGCCATGAGTATTTCAACACCAGGATCCCGAGATGTACGACCACTAAATTCGCACTCCATAAATTTTTTTTTAAACCCACTTAATCTAAAACTCATTACTTCCAAGGTATCTATCTCTCCATAACTCAAATTTAGCATTAACCCCTACTCTAGTCTCGTCGATTAACATAACATCGTCAGCGAAAAGTATGGTACATTGTAATTCAGTATGTATGTCTTTTGTTATCTCATCAACCACTAAAACTAACAAGAAGGATTCAATGCAGACCCTTTGTGCAATCCATTAGTGATTGAGAACTCATTTGTCACCCGCTGCACGTTCTCAATTTGGATGTTACTTCGTATATATATATATATATATATATATATATATTATTCATCAAAGACCACCATAATATATCCCTTTGTACTTTATCGTAAGCCTTCTCTAAGTCGATAAAAACTATATGCAGATCTTTAGTCCTCTCATCATAACGTTCTATAAGTTGGCGAAGTGAATTGATAGCTTCTGTTGTTGACCGTCATAGTATGAACCTGAATTGATTCTCCAATATATTTCTCCCTCCTTAATCGATAGTCAGTTACTCTCTCACAGAGCTTCTTTGTGTAACACGTGAGTTTTATACATCGATAGTTGGAGCAACTATTAATGTCACACTTGTTCTTATAGATGGTGACAATATTACACTTTCTTCATTCATTTTGGAAGTTTGTTACTTCTCTAACTTTTGTTAAATAGATATGTCAAATTCTGCGAGTAAACTCACAGCTGACATCATGTTGTTGAATGTCAAGATTACCTAAATTTGACTAAAGTCAACGTTTATCTGGTGTCTCCGAAGAAAAAAAGGAGTAAAAGTATAAAAAGTCAATTTATTACATTAAGATCAAATTTTGACAACTAAATTACCAAAACGTAGTAAGTTAACTTACAGAACGATATTCGTAATTTTCTCGATTACATTTATATGCTTTAGTACATGATATTTTATGAAAAGTGCGCATATAATCAGGCCTATGGTCACGGACAAGAAGAAAACTCCATCTCGAACAAGAATTATTGCCAACAATTCCACATGAAAATGTCCAACATAGCATGCATTAGAACAAGAACCATAATTTGGGTTTCAAATTTTATAATTAGATAGATGAATTAAAATAATATCAATAGTTTGGATATCAATCAACAAAATAAATTTAAAAAATCCAAACATTTACCGACCATGTCACTTTCATTGTATGGTATTTGGGGATTTTATACTTTTGTCCAAATCTTGTCCATTTTGTCATGACTCAGGTTTGTGTTCTCATTTCTTGGCTTCTTATGTTTTTGGGGACAAAGGCTGCATTTTCTGTTAAAAAACTTTTTATATGTATTTCACTTTTTCTGCCGATTTTGACCTTTTTGTTGATTCGTCTCTTCATTTTCTTTTTTTTTTTTTATAGAGAAATTCGATAGTGTAGAGAGCATATAAACTGTGATGACGATGAGTTATATTAGTCGGGATTCTCATGTGTTTCCAACTCAAAAATTCAAAACTTTGGTCACAGGTCTCGTGGCCTAGTGAGGCAAAGTTTCGAGTTAGAGACCAAATAAAATTCTCATTCCTAAATAAAAAAAAAAATTGAAACTTCGAAATTTTTCAAATTAGTCTAATGAGGAGTAGTTTTATTTGATGTGATATTTTTGGTATCTAAAAGTATGGTCAGTGTTAGAATAAACTATTCAGTCTTTCTACAAGCTCGAGCTTTTAGATGATATGATATTGGTATCAGAGCATCTGGCTAACACTGATGTCTTGTGTCAAAACTCACAAACAACCTCACCTACATGAAACAGTCAGTTGATAGACCTCCCGCAAAAAAATGAACGAATCGACCCACATGTGATGGAGGTGTTAGATAATATATATTAGATCGTCTAATCTCTCTATAAAGTTGAGTTTTTAGATGATATGATAATTCAAAATTACTTGATAGAAGCCTGACTAGGTCAAAAGTTGATTATGAAGAATTATTAAATTTAGACTATAATTTATTGAGATGTGAACTATTGACAATGAATCAATCTGATATAAGTAATAAAAAATTATTAAATTACTATATACGAGCAAAAATTGAATAAAGTATGATCATTTTGTCCTATAGTAATTTTGTTTTTTTTGCCTAACGTCAATGAAAACAATTAAAAAAAACCACGTACTAGTTTACGGTAATTATTAAAATTTTAATATAAAATGTTACTATTATATATGTAAAAATGGTTTAGGACCTTAGGTGGGAGTGAGATAATATTTACTAGCCCGCCGACACACATATGCTGTATGTGTATAATATAGTGCACATATTATTTCTAAAATTTTATTAGATGGGTATTTTGTATAAAGAACCATATCTCATTTATATATTTCTTAGAATCGCACACTCGTTTTGTTTTTTTTTTTAAATGAGAGCATAGAATGTGGAGAGGATTGGGGCTGGATGGGAAGTTTTCTTCATGGGTGGTGAGGTGGGGAGAGGAGAGAACTGCTGCACATAAAAATTGGTATTGAAAGTTAATGAAAATTGGTATTGAAAGTTAATGGGCAATCGATTTGATACTACTTATCTCTTCCACTTGTGAATATTAAAGTATCGATAAAATATGCTGAGGGTATTTTTGGAATTTCATATTTATCATACCAAGTTGGTTATTCTACGGGGCTCACACATTATAATATATTATAGATATGGACGGATATTTGTAAAGATCAATATACACAAATATGTGTGTATATATACATAGATATAAATATATATATATATATATATATATATTTGTATATGTGTTAATGTTTGTAAATTAGATGTATAGATGTGAGACCGATAGTAGTGGGATTGAGATATTCACTTAAAACGTCGGCATTACCTTCCACACTTGGCGCACGGTAGCACATATTTAATGTACGAGTGGGACCATTATTCATTTAGTGGGGCCCGATATATGTACACCGTTAACTTAATTTATTTTGAAATATATCGTAAATGATTTTATGCATTGGATTGACACATACAACAATATAATACAATTATGCATCGGATATAACATATACACCAACACAATACAAGTATCTATATATCGTAAATATATCCTAAACCAAAAAGTTAGATTCCCTGTTTATACATAAACATTCATATAATCTAGTATTGCTCCAAATAAATACAATTATAATATCTAAGAATTAAATAATAAAATAATATTAATTATTTAAAAATCGTCAAATTGACTACATCATTTCATTAAATCATTATTTTTGAGTATTTATCTTAGTTTTTCTTAAAATAAGTCAGTCCATAACTTCTAGTGTCACACAATCTCATTCAAACTCAAGTTCGAATTCGCATTATTTAGAATTTGTTATAATTCTTTTTCTAATTTTGTAATGAGAAAACATGGGAATGATAATATTGTATCATAATTAAGTTTATTTTTAAAAATTAAAATTTATTAAATTTTTTGTTGTAATTAATAACAAGCAATAATCGAGTACTTTTGGGATAGTGATGAATATTGAATTAAAAACAATGAATAATTACAATATTTGAAAGGCCAGAAAATATGTTTTCTAGGAAAAGAATAGAAATAAAAGTTAATATTTAATCTTTTTTAAGAAATATTTTGTTTTATTTTTGAGAACGTGAAATAATGAGTTGGCAGTTTTTAATTAATTAAGCTTGATCCCTTCTAATGACTTAACCGGGAAATCAAAACTAACATTAGGTTATCATACGTAACAATCCAAAATTGATTTGGATATACGATATTCATACTTATATGGACTCATGGGCGGATCTATTACTTGCCCCCCTTGCCCCAAAAAAATAATTTTTTTGGCCTTAAAAAAATATTTTAAAAAAAAATATTGCAATTTTACCATAAAAAATTATAAATTGTCCCTTAAACATTACATTTTGCCCCCCCTTAAATTATATTTTGACCTCTAATTTTTTTTTTGGCCTAACTTTTTTATTTTAATTTTTTTTGGCCCCCTTCCTAAAAATTCTGCATCCGCTGGACTCTTATTTGATCTAGTAATATAAAATCATTACTCTTATGCTAAATTGAATAATAGGCTCAACATTATCTTGACAAATATAAATAATAATTAGTCAGCAAACAACTTTTATGCCCTAGAGGCCTAGACTCAACAATTTGACCGTTTTTGAAATTATATATTTTACTTTTCCTAAGAAGGTATCGAAGTTGGTAGAAATAGTGTTATCAGTTTGATTTTTAATACCAATACTTTTTCGATCTGAGCCTGTCACATCGAGTTTGTTTACTGTGGTTTATTTGATTGTCGTGGTTTGCAGACTATTGGGTTAGCCCGATATTTATCCAGTGTGCACCCTGGTTCAAAAATAAGAAAAATTAAATATGTTGAATTTCAATAATTTTAAAAGGAGTTGCGCTTTCTTTAGTGTTTATCTTTCTTGAGAAAGTAACCGATTCTGGTGAGATAATTAATTATTTGACCGAGTAAAATTGAGAACGCCATTTATCTTAAACTATGTATTTTTGGAAAAATTCTAATTTTGGTCCTATATATTTATCTCCTTGGAACATCGTATCGGCATCAGATCAGTGGCACATTAGTGTTACCTTGGAAAAATGAACAAAATTACAAAAAAAAAAAAAAGTTAGTGAACTAAGACTGAAATTCAATAATATATAAGAAGACGAACCGTAATTATACTAATATATAAAACAAAATTGCAATATATTTTCCAACTTACGTTATCATATTTTTATTGAATTACAACTTCTACTTAAAGAGGAAATCATGCACTTTTCGTAAATTTTGCATTTAAAATAGCTAGAGATCGTGTGAGAGATGCCACGACCTATTAATATTTAATTATGGAGGGAAGGAAATAATAATAATAACAATCCAGAATTTAGATCGGTGCTTACAACCATGGATAAAAAAAAGTATAAAAAAAAGTAATAAATGGATTTCAGTCTAGCTTTGACATTTTTTTTTCTACATTAAAAATAAAGAACTCGTTTCAATTCAAAATTTTCTATGACACACTTCCAAAGTCAGACTTTTCCACATCCCATTCATTGTTTTATTACAAAATATTATATTTGTCTGGATGTACTCCGTTCACTATATATATATATATGCTCCTAGGATCAAACGAGACTCTGGTAGAAAATTGAGAAAATTTTAGGTCAGATATTGTTAGTTTAAGTGTTTAAACTTCGATCATCTAGGTTCATTTTGTGCATAAATAACAAATATACTCTTTTTTCAAATTATCTCTCTTACTTTTCAGATTATCTCTCTCACTTCTCGCATTCTTTCTCCTACTTTTCGGATTCTCTCTCGTCATTTTTGTCATTATCTCTTCCTTTACCCCAAGTTAAAAGTTCATGCACCAGCGTAAAACCATGCACCGATGCAATGTAATGCACCGGTGTAAATATTCATGCACCAGTTTTTTTATCAGACTTCATCCACCAGTTATTTTTGAAATTTTTATGCACCAGTATCTTTTAAATTTCTATGCGCCAGTTATTTTTAAAATTTGCATGCACCATTTATTTTTAAAATTGCATGCACCAGTTAAAAGTTCATGCACCAGTTATTTTTATCATGTACCAATGTATATTGTCATTCAGTGTAAAAATTCATGAACCAATTGTTTTTAAAATTTTAATGCACCAATTATTTTTAAATTTTTCATGCACCACTTATTTTTATCATGCGCCAGTATATAGTCATGCACCAATGCAATGTCATTCACCATTGTAATCTCATGCACCGGTGTATAGTCATGCACCGGTGTAATGTCATGCACCAGTGTATAGTCATGCACCAGTGTAATGTCATGCATCAAGTGTAATGACATGCACCATTGTAATCTATGCACCAATGTATAGTCATGCACCAGTGTAAAAAATTATGCACCGGTTAAAACTTCAGCCACCAGTTATATTTATCTGACTTCATGCAACAATTGTTTTTAAAAAATAATTGGTGAGTGAAAATTTCAAAAACAACTGGTGCATGAAGTCTGATAAAATAACTAGTGCATTAATTTTTAACTGGCGCATGACATTACACTGGTGCATAACTATACAATTGTGCATAGCTTTATACTAGTGCATGATATTATACGGGTGCATGCATTACACGGGTGCATGAATTTGTAACTGGTGCATGGATTTTTAACTGGTGCATGGAAAATTAAAATTTTCATACATGACATTACCCTGGTGCATGATATTACAATAGTGCATGACTTTACAATGGTGCATGCAATTTTAACTGATGCATGAAAAATTAAAATTTTCATACACCAATTATTTTTCAATTTTTTATTTAATGAAGCATACATATCTCATACAATGAAGCATACACATCTCCCGTCCGTATCATTTTAAATTTATTTTGTTTAAAAAAAATGAACAAGATAAAAACACAATACCTGATATAGTCCCTTTTGTTTGCACACATTCTCGATTTAGTTCATCTTATTTGCACTGACCCGATTAAGTCCTTCTAGTTTTCTAATTTGTCCCAAATCAGTCCTAACCGTTAAATGCACCGTTAAAACTAACGAAAAGGACTGAATCGGGTCACTTAAAACTTCAGGGACTGAATCGGGAATTGATTCAAACATTAGGGACTGACTCGGGTCATTAAAAAGATTGTGTGACTTAATTCTTTCAATTTTTAATTATTATAGCAATTAATATGGATGGTAATTTTTTTGTAAAATTATTTTATGTAAATAATGTGTAATATATTAAATTTTTCAAAAAAACCATTTTTCCACTCAAACAAACAAAAGAAAAATCAATATCATATTAATATACAAATATATTTCGATGGCTAGTTTACTTATTAAATAAGATATATTTTTGATTTCATTAAATTATGTATATCAGATGTGTCATCAATTTATTAAAAAATTATTTCATTTTTGATAAATTAAATAAATTTTGTGATAAATTAAATAATTTTTGTTATAAATAATGACATTTTTATAATTATTTAAATTACGGTATAATATATTAAATTCTATATTTTTCACAAGATGGTTTAAATAATTATAAAAAATATCATCAATTTATAAAAAAAATATTTAATTTATCAAAAAAATTTATTAATTTATCAAATAGAAAATAATTTTTTAATAAATTGATGACACATCTGATAGACATAATTTAATGAAATCAAAAATATATCTTGTTTAATAAGTAAAATAGTCATCGAAATATATTTTGTATATCAATATGCTATAGATTTTTCTTTTGTTTTGTTTGAGTAAATGGTTTTATGTAGAATTTAATATATTATATCATTATTTAAATATAATAATTTTACAAAAAGTTACCAAAATTATAAATAAAGTATCAATATTAATTACTTTAATAATTTAAAGAATTAAGTCACTCAATCTTTTTAAATGGCTTGAATCAGTCCCTAATGTTTGAATCAATTCCCGATTCAATCCTGATGTTTTAAGTGACCCGATTCAATCCTTTCCGTTAGTTTTAACGGTGCATTTAAGAGTTAGGACTGATTTGAGACAAATTAGAAAACTAGAAGGACTAAATCATGTCAGTGTAAACAAGATGGACTAAATCGGGAATGCGTGCAAATAAGAGGGACCATTTCATGTATTACCTCTACAAAGAAGCATACACATCTCCCGTCCGTATCATTTTAAATTTATTTTGTTTAAAAAAAATGAACAAGATAAAAACATAACCAAATTTATTTAATATGGTAACATTTGGTCTGAAAAACTCCAATATTTAATGCCAATTTAACCACTGGACCATTTATTACCCGACTATACATTCAGTAATTTGTATCTATACCTAGAGAGAGAAACAAAGATGTTGACTATTATCAATTGATCGTTGTCTATGCACACAAACATGTATTATACAGCGCAAATCCATTTCATTAATCTCTTCACTCTCTCTCTCTCTCTCTAGGAATCTCTATCGAGAGTGTATCTCTCTGTATCTAAAGTATCTCTATATCGGGAAGCAAATCAAACGGCTCAGTGATGTGTCGTTTAGACGGCTGATGTTTCGCTTAATACGTACAGATTCTTTGTATACAGAGCTGAATCGCAGCCAAGGTTTGAATTTTTGTGTGTGCATATTTAATTTAATTATTATATGTTTGTATGTCATTTCTTGAGATTTAAGATCATGCTATGGTACTCACTCGTTTGTGATTAAATTTTCAAATGATCTACTGATCTATCTTTCTTATTCTCTTTTGGTTTTGGGTTTTCTCGGATTTTTTTAGTCGGAATTTTTTTGAAGTCGATCATCCTTCTGAAACGTTGAAGTGATTTATTTCAAAAAATTGTGACCATATAAAGGGGAAAATCTGTTTTTTGTTTTGTTCTGTTTTGTTTTAAATGTTGATTTAACAGTTAATTAAGGTATTTAGAATTTGGGCTCTTTTTTACTCACTTATGTGTGATTATATGTAAATTTTGCTTCAGGATTTGATTTAGTTTACTTTTTCATGGGGTTTTTAGTGGGTGGTGTGTTTTTTGCATTCTAAAGGTTTGGGGATTTGATAAAATCAAATCTGTCAGACTTTAAGGATTTGGGCAAATAATTTACGTTATTCTCTTCGTAAGTAAGATTATGGAATTGTTAAAACTAAAAGATTTGAAAAGTTATATAAAATTAGGGTCTAGTTTAGACCTGATAGGTAGAGGACAAATGATGTGGGGATTGGGGTTTTGACTTTGAAAGAAAAAGTTTAAAATGTGAGTATATGTATTCTTTTAGCTGCTGGGATGTTTGAAGAATGGGTGACTTTTCTTGTCCTCTTCTTTAACTTTAGACGAAGGGAAGATTCCAAATATTAACAAGTGTATTGTTCAAGTTAAAAATAAAGGGAATTTTTTTTATTCTTTTCTTAAAAGTTTTTAACGTTAAGTTTCATGATATCCAGTTACATATCAAAATTTTCAACTATTACTTTCACGGTTCTGCTTAGCAGAAAGTTAAAGAAATGAGCTCGGGAGTTATGTTTCTCATATTATATTTAAATTTACCCCTTGAAGTCGAGAATCTAAACTGATAGAATCACGAGCCCTTTGTTATATATGTGCTTGCTTTGCTTTTTCTTTGATTTTATCCACTCGGGACCGTCCATTTCCTCAAGTTATTGGCGTTCAATAGAATGTAATTAGTTCTTGATTTAGTTCCCTGATATTGACTCTGTTCCATATGTTATTTCCTCTTTGTGGCTTGCATTTTTTTGCGGCAAATTGATTTCCTTTATGTTTTATGGCCGATGATGCAATCGTTGTTACATTATCTGTTACATTATTCTTTTGTTGTTTTCCATGCGCTCTAACAATGACAACACACAGGCAGATTGTTTTGAGTTGTATGTGCCTGCCTAGTGGATGCTTGCTTCATTAACTGTTGAGAGTTCTCCAAACAATGCCAAGTGATATGAAGCATGAAACCTGGTACTGCCCCTTTTTAACATGTAAAATTCTATTAGTCTCTCATGCAACAGATTAACTAGATGAGTATTTTTATGGCTTCTCAATGGGTAAGCAGTGAAGTGCTTTGCGGATTTTAAGCCTTTGTTCTGCATCCTCTTTGTTGCTAAGCTTATTCTAAACGATTTAAATGCAATGACATTGTCTTTGATGCAGAAGAGCAAATCATGAACATGAAGGAAAATCAGAACACGACATTTTATGATTCTAAAAGTTTGGGGAACGAAGGAGATCACCTGGCCTTTGAAGGTAAAGAAATATGCCAAGTAAATGGTTCCAAAAGGACCAAGGATCCTATAGCATTTGAGGTAAACGGTGGTAGCAAGCATTGGAATATAAATTTTGTTGGTGATCTTCCAAAAAATTGTGAAAGTGGAAGGTTAAATTCTCCTAGAAAGTCTTCTGAAGCAAAAGATGAAGAAAGGTTGCAGAGTAGCCTAGCTCTTGAATTATTGAACATCGATAAGAAAAGTGAATCCCTAGATTTTGGCTCACCACAAATGACTTCTTCAGACTTGTTTGAGAAAGATGTGGATTTTTTCAATGACGAAAACGTCTTGGCATGTGAATCACCCGAGTTGATTGTACGCGACAAAGAGATTAATTGTCATGATGTGAAGGACATATGCATTGATGAAGTGATGCCTACAAAGGACAGAATTTTGATCGAAAGTTGTAAAGATGATCAGCCTGCCGCAGAGGGAGACATCAACAATATGTTTGTTGTATCAAATGGATTAGAGGCAATATCTTTAGGAAATACCAAAGGTGTTAGTGAGACTGAATGTGTAGAAAAAGGAGTGAGCTATGATGAATTACTTGCTCAATGCAGGTCGAAATCGCCCTTCAGAAACTGGTCTGCTGATTACAGTGCTAAAAATTGTGAAACCGAGGACTCGATGCAGGTAGGTGAAACAAACTGTGTTGGTAGCAATGTTTCAAAAGAGGTATCTTATATAGATAGGAAACTTCCCATTCAAGAGTTTGGTACGCGGAGTTTCCTCAGATCTTTCCTCAAATCTTTGGACGATGAGGGGAGTAAAGCTGTGGAGCAGCATGATGAAGTATGTGCCACTAACTTTGCACTGATTCTACGTTATACAGCTCTGAAATCTGAATTGTGGTTTACTACGACAATTTAGTAGCAACTATTTATAATTTACTAATAGTGTTTTAGCTTGCTGCATTCTGTTGGTTTATCAACAATGCTGACATGCTTATGCAATTCGCTTGCAGATTTTTTCGGGAAAAGGTCCTAAGATTCCAGAATCGGCAGTAGATGCAGAACCAGAAGCAGGAGCAAAGGAAGATATCGAACCCAACATCGTTAGTAAGATGGAAGGAGGAAGCATTACCTTCAATTTCAATTCTCCTGCACAAATGGTCTCGAACGTCACAAATGAGCAAACCGAATACTTGAAGGAACAGTTAATTGAATCAGGGAATGTGAACGCTCATACAGATGGAGATGCTGACAATATTTCAGATAGTAGGTTAGCTGAATGCACTAGTATCAAGGACAACGCCACTGGAGATGCTCAAGAACGAGCGGTTGATGTTAAGAACGATGATTCTGATACGTCCTCTGAAGCTATCCTAATTCAGGGAGTCAGCAGCAAGGATGTGAAAAACGAGATGACTCATGAATGCCAAGCTATAGAGCAACATTCTGTCAAGCATGAGCGTAAGAATTCTGATGAGGTTTCAGTCGCCAGCCAACATGATGAGGGAGAATCAAGCTTCACTGGTGCTGGTCTTATTACCTTTTCAGGGCCAATAGCATTTTCTGGGAGCCTCTCCCTGCGGTCTGATGGCAGTGCTGCCAGTGGCCGATCATTTGCTTTCCCAATGTAAAATTTGTCTCAATGTATCTGTAGTTCCTCCTCTTTTGAAATTTTTGCTCATATTGGTTTATTGGTTTCATTTCCAGATTACAATCTGAATGGAATAGCAGTCCGGTAAGAATGGCAAAAGCCGATAGGAGACATTTTCGGAAACACAAAGGTTGGAGATCAGGCCTTCTTTGCTGTAGATTCTAAAGGTGCTCTATTTCATCTTAGGTAATTAGTGCAGTTATACGACGGGATCTTTCTTGGGCTCGGTTTGCTTGAATGCTAATTCTCGAATTCATGATGTGATCTGAACTTGTGAGCTTGGAGGTGGTGTTATGGCAGTTTTTGTTATTTTTTTTCTTTCTATTTTCCAAGAGAGAGCTTGTAAATTTTATGTAGCATCAACAAGATTAGTTGATTTGGTTTGGGAATCTGATGAAGTATAGTTGGTATCTTTTGATAGTTTGTATTTATTTGTGAAGTATTCAAACATATACAGTTTGGGTGCGATCCTTTTGAAAATAATATGTACTACCTAATTTTAATTATAATTTAATAACACAATGACTAAGCTTTCATTCCAATGGACTGGAGTAAGCTACAAGAACCAAAGAATTAATTAAGTCGGATCGTGCACATGTGTGAGTTATCTCCAACAATTTCTTTCTGAATATTTGCATTAAGCCCTTTGTATTTCATATCTTTGTATATAATTTCGAACAAAGTCTTTTTGGTCGTCCATTTGATCTTTTGAAAGGTTTCAAATTAATTTAATGTATAATATTAATTATAAAAGGGCCTTATATACATCATGATTAGTATAGACACACAATTTTTTTTTTTTTAAAAATATATTAGTTGTTTGATCAGAAATAACAATTTGAATAATTAATATTGTCAACTTTCCTTACTAATCCTACTTTTACTATTTGACAAGTGTAGCTACTTGTACATTTCAATGCAATATCACTATCCCACATGCAATTTTTTTATTATCTACTGCATAAGATGCATTATTATATGAATTATGTTTGGAAAAGACAAATTCTCATGTGTTAGACTTGCATTTCACCTTTGACTAGAAATAACATATAAAAATAGATCGCCTTAGGTTACAAGTTACATAAAGAATGATTTGTTAAACTCCTGGTTTTTTCAACAAACCTAGTGGCTTGTGAATCGTGGTACTCTTGCTAGTATGACATTTACTATTTCATTGGTTGAGTAAGAACTATACTCTATGGATACGGATATGGGAAGACAGGTACGACACAATACATATATGGCAACACCGATTTTCTAAAATTATAGGATACGATATGTTTAAGATACGATATATATATACTATGCTATAATATACTGAAATTCAATACAAAAAATTCATTAACAAAGATTTGAATAATAAAATTAAAAATGATAGCAATTTTTAAACACATCATTCACTAATCAAATCAAATACAAAATATCACTCACAGTCCAGAATGCGATGAAAGCCCGGGAATCGTGCAAAACCTTTTTCAACATCCATATTATTGTCTTGCTTGAGACTCTAAATATAACACTTGGAAGTATGAAGAAGATGATAATATAGGAATCCAAGTTAGATAAAAGAGAATCCATTTGAGGATTCAATGTGCGGGGCTATAGAAATAACATAAGAACAAACCCCAAACCTCATGCACCACTTATAAGATAATATCAGACCTATTTAGATATCATTTATACCAACTCAACACACTATAATAATTGTATAAGTGAGCTGAATAGAAGAATGTTATTTGTAACTGTGAGACATATTGACTAAACATGATCTTTCGCATATGGGACATTAAATACTATGCACCAGCTATAGATGTGACTTCAGTTAGTGGAGCTGTGAGGCTAGGAGTTTGGATCATAAAGTGACCTTAATCTAAGTGAGTTTATACTAAGAGTTGTATAAATCAAAGTTTCTAGTGAATCCTTTCATGAGGTGGAAAGAGGGAAGACGTAGAAGCGTTGACTTTGAACATTTAGAACAAATCTGTATGCATTTACTTTATGTCTTTTAATATGCTTACTCTGTTTTTACAAATTCTTAAGCATCTAGAGAGATTCGAGTTACTTCCACTTGATATCTTAAACCAAATTCGGTCTAATCTCTCGATGCAAATCATTTTAAGAACACGAATTATTGCAGCTGACTTGACTGGACTGAGCTGGGTGAAATGATCAGTGCATCGATCCTAACAAATGGTATCAGAGCAGTTGACTCATACACGTGTTCATACACATCAAGAATAATTGTCATCTCGAACAAAAGATAAATAAATTTAAAGTGAAAATTTTCTCGAAGATGTAAAATTTACCATTATAATATATTATAAATATACGAATAAGCATAATTTCCCAATTTCACACACATAAGTCAATTCAAAGTATTGAGGGTTCCTAAAACGTGAGAATATATAAATAATGGTAATTTGTGTACTTGTTTTGGGACTCTGAATTTTGTGTTTTGTGTACGTTCTCTTGCATTGCTTGCTAAAAATACCATTACTTCACTTCTTTTTCCTTCTATAAGATTGTAAGCTAGCTTCTCCATTGCTTTATCAAGCTTTCATTTCAACACTCTCCTGTAATAAGAAACTATGGATCTGTTAGCCCTTTTAGCTGCATTTTGTTTCATGTTTGTACACTGCACCTCCGATGAAGTAAATCTACACAAATTTCTCAACCAAAATGATGCCAAGTACAGTGCAGTATCTTCACTGCCAAGAAAGCTAAAACTCAATGAAGAGGCAACTGAAGTGGTACCGGTTAAAGGTTTTGCTGACAAAACTGCTCTCCCAAACAACAAGAACTTGAAGATTGCAGCTTCATCAGGTATGGAAAAAGTTCTTTTTCGTCATATTTACAATTTCCTGTCCTCATCGAAGCATCGTTTTGCGTACAATCCTTAGTCATGGCACCTTTTCTTTCCATAAACCATAATCTCCTCATTGCCCGGACTAAGATTTAATATAGGATTGTTATCATATCTAAAAATCTCAGAGACGTTTTACAGCCTTGCTGTTAAGATGTATTCCAACTCAAAACCAACAAGTTGAATAATGAATGAATAACTCATCTATCTTATAAAGAGCTAACATAGCTCGTAAATAATCAATATGTGACAACTCTCAACACGTCCCTCACGTGTAACATTATATAAGGCAAACACATGGATTGATAATACGGGTGACGGTGAGCATGCTGGTGGAATAACTAATCACATTAAAAGTCTGATATCATGTTAAGAATACATGGGGTTCAAATTCAAAACCAATTAGTAATAAATGGAGTAACTCATCTATTTTATAAATAGCTAATATAGCTTGTAATTCTCAATATGTGACAACTATCAACACTTGCTATTCATCTAGATTATGAGATAAATATCAGAAGGTCCGTCACATTTTATCAGTATTTTGAATTCATGCCTCCATTGATATACTTGAAGGTCTATATCACCTTAATAATCTTAGGCATTTTTCATTTTACATGATATTTATTGCATTCAATATTTAAAATTCTTATATAGGTAACAATCTCAATCTGCACGAGAAACAAGAAAATGCTATCCATGCAAAAGAAAAAGATGAATGGAGAGAACGGATAGAAGGGTCCAAAGAACCAGAATATTTTACGATGGATTATCCTGAGATTAGAAGACGACGACCCATACATAACAAGCAAGTTCCATTTGTCCCATAAAACTTGGGTTTTTGTTTGTTTGGCTATATACGTAATTAATTTTTGTGACAGAAAAAAAAACAATTAAATATTGTATGATTGATAGGGAACGAAATGAGGAATTTGTCTACCTTTTAGCTTTATAATGTGGCCGACACTTTTCGGGCAAAAACCCTAAATTTTGTTACAGTTTTGTTCCATTGGGCCTAATTTTGTTGTTTTTCGTTTGTTCCATACTATGAAATCATGTGATAGTACGAATATAACAGAGCGTATGTAAATTATGTATTTAATCTACTGCCTTCTCGAGGTCCAAGAGAACATTTTGAATTTGCCAAAAAACACACATATATATATTTCATAGACAATTTATCCAATTATGGTTTTCAAAATAGATATTTTACCATTTTAATTTACAAAATATAGTACATTGTCCACTTGTATGGAGAGTGTATTCTGCACCTATTCACAAATAAAATGTCTAGTTTCAAAATACAGGATGGGTAAATCAATATATAATTCAATCAATTATTTATTCTCCAACCAAGTAGTCTAAGAGGACAAGTAGAAAACATTAACCTAATTTACACTATATTTCTGAAAAACATATTGACATTCTTGGAACTTTGCAAGATTAGTTTTTCATGCCATGCTCCATTTCAATTTGGATTAATAATTATCATGGACAATTGTGTTAGTCTAGACTCCTACCCCCCCGGCTTAAGCCGTGACAAGTTAACTTTCGTTTAGAATGTCACGAATTCACTACGGAGAAAAATCGCAGAAAATAAGTTTTAATCGTATTCGAAATATCGTTAATATTATGATTAATACAGAAATTGTTGACCAAATCCGAAAGTTTGTGATTTAAACTTATGCTGTTTAATATGTTTTATGATCTTGGCAATTAGTTGCTGTTTTTTGGTTGACAAGTTTCCTGATATAAAATAAAAGACCTAAATAGATAGAACAGAAACTTGTGTGCAGTATGTTTTTAGGAATCAGTTGATGCCTAAGTATTTTTGTGGAATATAGGTATGTTTTTTATGATATTAATTATT
Organism: Haberlea rhodopensis; assembly: GCA_907163345.1. Taxonomy (NCBI): domain Eukaryota; kingdom Viridiplantae; phylum Streptophyta; class Magnoliopsida; order Lamiales; family Gesneriaceae; genus Haberlea; species Haberlea rhodopensis. Next base: position 9,842,491 of record CAJQUN010000014.1, read on the forward strand.
ATATAACAGTAGATCTTCGATAATTTAATACTCGATTAATTAATAATAGTTTTAGCCATTCTCATATTGGGAACAATGTGCACAATGTGTTAAATTAATATTTTGCTAAATTTATTAGATAATACATATTCGAGAATTCTTAAATATCTCATATTATATATAAATTAATAAATCCTTAATACACAGTATATTTATAATTCATCTAAGAAAATTTCATAAAAAATGACTCAATTGTCATTTGTTTTTTTGTTTAAATTGATATCACATTGAATCTAATATCTGACTTTTGTTAACATAGTAAGAATTTCTGATAATAGCATCCTTTCGAGAATGAGACTCTATAATAGTCAACTCCTATGTAGTTGTGTCATTATTTTCAAGGTAGTTTTAAGAGATATTCGACAGCAACTATGTTGATTAATTAAACTATAAGTTAATAATTATTAATTTATGGATTAAGTGCACCAAGAATCTCAATGACTTCTTGGTTCGAATTGTATTTCACCTTTGAAAACTATTGTTTACCTGCTATCATTAAAAAAACAACAGAAGGTACTTTCCAAATATTTTGTTTAATGAATCAAACAACGATAAAGAACAAAACAGGCTCCATCATTTGAAATTATCCCTTACAGATAAAAACTTCTGCAGTCCTTTCTTCTTCGATCAAGACAAGAACCGTGCGATATATTTAACCAGTCATCCCTTTCTTTCTTACTTCAGGTCTTCCCATTTTTCATGGACCACTAGGCTTCATAGCATTTATATTGGATTTTGAAAGCTTTGAATCAATGGAAGAAGCCAAAACATGACTCGTTACTCTAGTACAATTATTGCTATTTTTATATAAGTTATTCTTACACTTGATCAATAATGGAGATATATGCGACAATATTATAGCTTTGTGTCAATCAGATTACTAGCAGTCAAGAAAATGTGATGGCTATTCTTGTACATATAATTACCCTTCTTGCAAGCTCTGTCTTCTTATATTTCTTGTCCACCCTTTTCGGATTGATTAAGAAAGTTTGGCTGAATCCTATTCGGGTGCAATACCTGATGAAATCTCAAGGGATAAATGGTCCTTCATATGTATTTCTACATGGAAATACAAAGGATATTATCAGTATGAGAAGCGTTTCTATGGGAAAAGCAATGGAAAGTATTTCACATAAAATATTCCCAAGAATTTTACCCCATGTTCATTCATGGATAAACCTGTATGGTAAGAAATTCTCACCAAATCTTCGATGTTAGTAGTCACTTTTCTCAATTTGAGCTCTGAACATGTCAGTCTTTTTCCTTTGTATAGGTGCCAACTTTCTGACTTGGTATGGCCATCAAGCTCAGCTGGTGGTGACTGAACCTGAGCTCGTTAAAGAAATACTCACCAATAAAAATGATAATTACCCCAAAATAGATCTCGAAGGGTACGCAAAGAAGCTACTCGGAGATGGGCTGTCATCTTCGAAAGGCGAAAAATGGGCGAAGATGCGAAAATTGGCTAACCATGTTTTCCACGCCGAAAGCCTAAAAGTATAAAAACTCAATATTTATGATTCTTTACGAGAGTTTGGAAAATGCTACTGGTTGATACTGTCAAAAATTGTTGCCTATACACAGGACATGATTCCTGCAATGGTCCAGAGTGTAGAGACAATGCTGGAGAAATGGAAAGAATATGAAGGAAAAGAGATTGAGGTGTTTGAAGAGTTCAGAATATTGGCATCAGAAATCATTTCCAGGACAGCTTTTGGCAGCAGCTATTTAGAAGGGAAGAATGTTTTTGATATGTTGATGAGCTTGACATTAATAGTTTCAAGAAATGCTCACAAAATTAAGTTTCCTGTGATCAGGTATAAAGTACTATATATTCTTGCATTCTTGATGCGTGGCTTATTAATTTCCTGGAGTTGACGTGATAGTTAAATTGAACTGTAGTCGATTCTTGAGGAGCAATGATGATTATGAATCCGAGAAGATTGAGAAAGGGATTCAAGACTGTATAATGAGGATTATAAGTAAAAGATCTGAACAAAGAAACGGAAGCAAAAAAAGTTCCAGGCCTGATTTTCTTGGAAAGCTCCTGGAAATGTACGAGGATCCTGATATAAATAAGAGGATTTCAGTTGAAGATATAGTTGATGAGTGCAAGACATTTTACTTCGCAGGACATGAAACAACAACATCGTTGCTCACATGGATAATTCTTCTTTTAGCTGTGAATGAAGAATGGCAAGAGAAAGCAAGGAAAGAAGTGATGGAATTGTTTGGTGAACAAAATCCTACTGTAGATATCATAGCCAGGCTGAAAATTGTAAGATTGAAACTGTCCCTGTGGAATTGGCATGGGTTCTGGGGTGCAAACAAAGTCGAACCGAGTCAAATACTACCTATTTTTTCATATTCAAGCTCGAGATATAATTTTTTAAACTGACTTGAACCTTAAAATACTATTTTCAACTCAGAATTCAAATTCTAACTCGTTTCATTTGATTCGGACTTTCTATCTAGTAGATATATGTGTTACTTCATTCGTTACCAATTTTGAGTTGGAACCACATTTATCATTAACATGGTATCAGAGGCTTTTCATGTGATTGGTTTTGATTTGGAACCACATGTATCATTAACATGGTATTCCGCATACATGTTCACTGTCACCCGCCCGCGTTATCAATCCATGTGTTTGACATATATAATATCACATATGATGAGCCCACATTGAGAATTTACAAACTATGTTAGCTATTTATGAGATACAGGAGTTGCTCCGCTCATTATCAATTGGTTTTGAGTTGGAACCACGTGTATTCTTAACACAAATATCCATATTATGATAATTTTGAATGCGAATTGAATACTATACGTGCCAGTCTGCTTCTTTTCCACACCTTAATTCTTACTCCCAACAAACATTTCTCTTATTTGCACTATGTTTATTGATCATGCAGATGAATATGATCATCGAAGAAACTTTGAGACTGTATCCTCCAGTACCAGCAATCAAGAGAAAGGTTGAAAAGGAAACCAAACTGGGAAAACTAACTCTCCCACCACAAATCGAGCTGTACATTTCGCCTTTGGCACTTCATCACAACTCTAAAATATGGGGAGAAGATGTTCATCTCTTCAAACCAGAAAGATTTGCTGAAGGGATTGTGAAAGCAACCAACAACAATGCTGTTGCGTTTTTGCCTTTTGGGTTCGGACCAAGAACATGTGTTGGTCTGAATTTTGCTATAGTCGAAGTGAAAATCGCCCTCTCGATGATACTTCAGCGTTACAGATTTGTCATTTCACCGGGTTATGTTCACTCTCCGGTTCAGATTTTCATGGTTCGTCCACAACATGGAGTTCAAGTTATCCTGCACAGAATTTGATCCACCATCATTAACATGAACTTGTGTATTCGGAATGCATGGAACACTGAACATGGAGTTCTTTTAGTTTCTTGCAACTGTCATATATATTTGATTCACAATGTACAAAAAATATAACAAACTTTGATATAGTTGCGATTGTGATACATATTAGCTAGAACTGTCAAAATGTGTTGGGAAGAAAAATTATGTGATTGTAATAATTTTTCATATAGTGTATTTTCTTCTCCGATCCATGTGGTTTTTCTCCTGATTTGGAGTTTTCCTCGTTAAATCCTTGTGTCATTATTATTTCTCATTTTGCTTGTTTTTTCATAAAAGATGCAGATCCTGAGAGGTGAATTTGGAGGGTCAAATTCCCAACAATTGGCATCAGAGCCTGGGCCTTTTGATGTGGTGGAGCTTTGGTGTGGTAAGCGAATACGTATTGACTAAGAATACGTATTGACTAAGGAGGTTCTGTCTAGGAAAATCGATATTTAAATGGGACCAGTGTGACCCCACCAATTTTCCTGGGAATCTTGAAGTTCTGTATAGGAAAGATCGATATTCTCTCTTTTCTGGGTGTGTACTACTTAGGTCTACAGTAAAATTCATCAAAGTATAAGAAGACAATGTCGGGAAGCAATGTTTCAAATGCAGTCAGATTTGATGTGGAGAAATTTGATGGAAAGATCAATTTTGGTTTGTGGCAAGTGCAAGTCAATGATGTGTTGATTCAATCTGGTTTACACAAGGCATTGAAGGGCAGAGTATTCCAAAGCAGCAGTGACATTAGTTCAACTGGTGGAACGACTAGTGCAATAGGCAAAGCTGGAATGAGCAATGAAGATTGGGAGGATCTGGATTTGAGAGCTGCAAGTGTTATCCGTTTGTGCATGGCCAAAAATATTCTTGCAAATGTGCATGGAATGTCTACGGCGAAGGAAAAAACTGTACAAAAGCCGGAGTTGGTTCGACAAATTACTCCAGGTCAGTAAATGGAGACACTGATAATGAAGCTAACATCGTCTCCTCTTTTGATGTCCTCTGAAAAGGACATACACATACTTATGGCATGTCGATGTCCCCAAGTTGCCATGATAGAGGATGTATAATGTTAGCTGGTTCACAATTTTGCACACGGGCATTGGTTTGGAATTGATGCAGGGTGTGTGGTGGAAATATATGTCGATGACTAATTAACTTCAATGAGAGCCAAAACGTGGGAGTTGCACCATAATTTTCAGCACGGTTAATTTTCGTCATGAGCCGAATTGAAATGCTTGGAATGACTTATTCTGAATGGGGTATGCTTTTATGGTCAAGCATGATAATCCCCACATTGAGAATTATAACTGTCTTTGCAGTGTTGGTAGCAGAAGCAATGGAGATCTTCATCGAGGTAAAGTATTGTGGGATGACAAAGCCTCAAGGTTGAGATTGTTGGGTTGGGCTTTATCCCACATCAATGATCAAGGAAAAATGGCCAACTTTTGTAATATAAAATGAGGCTTGAGACTTCAGTTTTAAGCGCACCAGTCAATAGCTTATCTACCAACTTTTGACTTTAGAGAAATTCCTATCTTGTTTTAGAATATAGCAAATTCTTAGTATGCTCTGTGGTTGCAGCTGCGACTGAGTTTCCACATCAGAAATTTTTTTATTATGTGTCTTTCTTATAAGGGGTGTGAGTTAGCTAGTGGGAGAGCTTTGTGGGTGTGTTTGTGGTGAGAAGAAAAATTGTGTGGTTGTAATAATTTTTCATATAATGCATTTTCTTCTCTGGTTCTGGTGGTTTTTCTCATGATTTGGGAGTTTTCCACTTTAAATCATTGTGTCATTATTTCTCATTTTACTTGTTTTTCCATAAAAGATGCAGATCCTAGTGGGTGAATTTGGAGGGTCAAATTCCCAACAGATGAGGGATCAAGCTGGCCAGCCCGTGAGTTTGATCAATTAATTAATTTAAAATAAAATTCTAATTGATTAATTAAAATAAGATATATTAATAATTATTTAATAATTTTAATTCATTAAAATATTATAAAATTATATATTTTTTATTTTTTATATTTTTGTCAGGTTGGCCCATCTAATCTGCAACTGGTTTTGGTTTGGAACAATCTCAAGGAGGGCCTAAATCAGCTTGGGTATCGGGTTGGGCGGGCCAACCTATTTAGATCGGCCGGCCCGTTTTAACACCTGTAATATATACCCCGTCTTAAATTTGTTTGATTCACCATTTCCTTTTTTTCCAAATTACACTGGAAAACACGTAATAGTGTTGAAAATTAAATCAGATGCGATTCTGATTAAGACCTGTAAGTGTATTATGATTTGCTAAGAATCAATCTAATAATTTTAATTTAGGGTAAAGTGTGACAAAAATTTAGCATTTTCAAAAAAAAATTATAATAAACTTTTTTTTTTAAAATTCCATTCCGCATAAGATTGAGTGTAATCATACGATACAAAAATAAAATTGCCAATTACAATCAGTTTCATAAATAAATAGTTTTTGAAGCGGCATACGACATACATCGTTCGTGTTCAGAAAATGGGAAGACTTCACGAATATCTCTACTACAATCTTATAGAACATGAAAATAATTGTAAAAGCAAATATCTATATCAATAAAAAGGGAATAATCACCTTTTTTAATTAGGGAGTGAGGATTGTAAGTTTGAAGACTCGAATACGGAATTCATTGTCAAACTTGATAGATGACAAACCAAAACGACAAGTCGCTAGTTGTCGGGATTAATCCCTTTTGACCAAATGACAAGATTCCAAATATTTATAGCTCATCATTTCTTTAAATTAACTAGTTTAGAGTATCATATAAATTCTACATTAAAAAAAGTACATTATTTCACACTGTCACAAGCAGTCAAAAACTAATTATTGTCTTACTTACTCCGTGTGCTGCAGCATTCATCAATTGCAGGCGAGTCTTTCATTAATTTTATTGCATTTTTTTTATTTACAAGATTTACGATTTTTGCCAGATTAATCCTTGAATAACGACACCAACTCCTCAACACCATCACTAGGTAAATCGAATGATGTGCCTGAACTGACAGACATCTGTGGGAGATGACACGACCCAGAGCACACCCCCACAATATTTCAGCAGGGAATGTACTCCATACGGGAATCGAACCTGGCGTCGTGGGGTAAAGTGTCCCACAACGTCACCACAGACCTTACCAACTCGGCTATGCCACTGGGTTGTTGTTGACTTTATACTATAGTTTCGAGGATATTTATACTATATATTTGTTGTATATGTATGTATATCACATATATGGTGTAGATATTCTTCATGATATCGCTCTTAAGTAGTATATATTTGGTGTATATGCATAGATATCAAATGTGTGATGCAGATGTTCTCAATGACACCGCTCTTAACTACGACATCAAAGTAACCATGTTTTTAACCATACCAATTGGATTTTAGATCACCCTATTCTCATACATGAACTGTTTAAATTAAAAAGAAAGTTATGGATTGATTCACCTGTCAACCTTGACAAACATAGCGATTCCATTGATGAAAACTCGTCACTTGAAATAAATCACTTGATTAAAACTTAATTTTTTGCGATCTATTATGGTATAGTTCAACTTTAAAGTACTTCAAAGTGGATTGAATGAACTTTTTCTTTGTGATATCTAATTTGTGTTGAATTAGTTTAACAGTTTTTGAGACATTGTACATAATCATTTCATATATCTCATAATTGAAAGAAATCATAAAACTAAGTTATATTTGGTGCTTAAAAATTCTGATTATCATTCGTGCTCTTAAATTTCATCGAGGTTTCGTGCTCCTTGAAGTAGGAATGACCATTTGGTCAGTTTCGGTTGCCAACTGAACCAAATTTTTTCCAACCGAAAAAATCACTTTTTTCTACAAAACCAAATAAATCAATTCAAATAAAAAAAGTCGGTTAAAAAAGTTAATACATAATTAACTGACTTTTTTTTAAAAAAATTACAAAATCAGTTAAATCAAATTTTAAATCAATAACCGAAACTGAAAAATTAAACTGATATTTTAAATATTAAAATAAAATTTTCAAATTAATTTAGTTCGATTCATTAGTTCAGTTTAACCAAAATTTTATATTCACCCCAACATATGTTCATCCTCTCCTTTAAATTTGTTGACTATATGTTCTTAATAATGATTGCAGTGAATTTCTGTTGAATTATAACCATGGACATTAAATTTAAATTTGACTGTTAGATATTTGCATTTACTATTAAGCAATAAATATTTTTTTTGAGAAGGATTAAGCAATAAATATATTGAATGCATGTCTTTATTAGAGTGGTTAACTAATTGCCACGTGGTGTGAATTTATTAAAAGAAATAAATAAAATTTTTTGATTTTTTCCTCAAACATATTATGATCATATATATAAGATCCAAGTGCTGAAGTTGTGGGGATTAATTAATAAACGAAAATTAAGCTGCCCCATTTAAATTATTACAAGCTGGATACATGGAGACATGTAACAAGTGCCTTGTATTAATTAATAATCAAAGCTGAAAAAGGATCATGTTCTCTAAATTAAATAATCTCATAGCTTCGAATAAAATACTTGGAGCAGGACTACTTTCTTTATAATATATCGGGGAGATATCAAGTGTCATGGGACCTTTTTAACATAAAAAATGATATGTGACATGTTGAACAGTCATATAAGGCTTGATATCATCCCCAAAAATACTGACCTAACTTTAAGGATGACATCAAATTTTCTGTAACAAAGATGGAAAAAATTGACGCTAACCCCATCTTGTGAGTGATTTATATCGTACTGTAAAATACCACTATCTTTTAATAGAATACCAGAAAATACATAAAATTAAAAACTACATTATATAATTTTGTCATACTATAAAATACCATTATCTCTTTCTTTTTTTGTTTAGCATAAAAGACAAAATATATTAATACATCAGGTACAACTTACATACGTGGCCAACTAAAAAACACACCTAGTAATATGCAAACAAAGAAGTCTAAAAGGAAAAAAACTGCACCACATAAATACAAATAGATAACCAATAGCAAGTGCCGTCATAGCTAAACTAAGTCCTCTCAAACCATTACCCACAAAGGAGTCGATAAGGACGAAAATCATGCAAGCTTCAAACCCAAATCCCAATCCGAAATCGGTAAGCCCAACAGTCAAGATCAATCCATGACAAAGTAGTAAAGCAGATCTGAGAAACCCCCAACAGCACACCAAAATTGCATATTCAAACAGACCATACAACCCACACGATTCAGAGTTGGGTCAAGCAAGTAAACATACACACGTAACCCCAATCTTTAAAACAAACACAAGACATAACACATATTAACATATGCCCAAGAACTACGACATACATATACAAAGACTACAACAAAGCATACAAAAGCTGTATCTAGAGTTTTAAAATGTTGTTTCGAGATTCCTTCAACCGTTGCGTTAATTCAGCTAACGTGACAAGATGTCAGCTCCAATTTTCATGGGGTTATTTAAAAAAATAACTCACATTTAAAAAACATTTAACAAAATAACCTAAAATATAAAAACCTTAATTTTTTGACCTAAAACGCCAACTGAGTTGGCGTGTTCAGGGGTCACGCCAACTCAGTTGGCGGAACCAACTTGAAAAGTTGGTCACGCCAACTGAGTTGGCGTGACCAACTTTTGTCTTTTTTTTTTTTAATTAAAGTTGGACACGCCAACCAAGTTGGCGTGTCCAACTTATTTTTTTTATTTTTTTTTTATTTTTTTTTAAATATATAAATATAATTTAAAATAAAAAAATATATAATAAAAAAATGTCTCATCTTATCATTATCCAGAAAATATATCAACTTAAATATAATTTGATAATTTTACACAAAACCAAAAATTTACATGATTTTGTAAGTTAATATAAATTGTTCCTTCAAAAATATATTATCAAACATACTTTTATTCTTTAAAATCACTTCTCAAGTTGGCATGTCCATCTTAGTTTTTTTTTAATAAAAAAACAAACAATTTATAATAAAAAAATATAATAAAAATATGTCTCATCTTATCAGGTAAATTGTAAAAACATCGTCCATATTTTTAAAATTTTATTTAAACAATTTTTTTATTATCAAATTCTAAAAAAAATTGCGGCACGGAATGCCCGTCGCGGAACATTATTAAATTTTTAAATATAAAATTTATATAATTATATCATCACCTTCCTTGTAATAATTGATGATGTGAAACATTGCACATGGTTTCACTTCAAACCAAAGAACGGATGCAGCATCATCGTAATGATGATTACTTTTAGGGATGCCAATGAGACGGGTCTAAACTCGTACCCGTATTAATAATGTTCCACGACAGCCATTCCGAGCCGCTCGCAAACTTTAATATTTTATTAATATAAATATATATTAAATAAATATATTTTGAACATTTCGGGTATTTATTTAATATATATTTATATTACTAAAATATTAAAGTTCGCGAGCGGCTCAGAATGGCTGTCGCGGAACATTATTAATACGAGTACGAGTTTAGACCCGTATCATTGACATCTCTAAGAGTAATTATCGTTACGATAATGCTGCATCCGTTCTTTGGTTTGAAGTGAAACCATGTGCAATGTTTCACGTCATCAATTGTTACGAGTAAGGTGATGAGATAATTATATAAATTTATATTTAAAAAATTTAATAATGTTCGGCGACGGCCATTCCATGCCGTAATTTTTTTAGAATTTGATAATAAAAAAATTATTTAAATAAAATTTTAAAAATATGGACGATGTTTTTACAATTTACCTGATAAGATGAGACATATTTTTATTATATTTTTTTATTATAAATTGTTTGTTTTTTTATTAAAAAAAAACTAAGATGGACATGCCAACTTGAGAAGTGATTTTAAAGAATAAAAGTATGTTTGATAATATATTTTTGAAGGAACAATTTATAGTAACTTACAAAATCATGTAAATTTTTGGTTTTGTGTAAAATTATCAAATTATATTTAAGTTGATATATTTTCTGGATAATGATAAGATGAGACATTTTTTTATTATATATTTTTTATTTTAAATTATATTTATATATTTAAAAAAAATTAAAAAAAAAATAAAAAAAATAAGTTGGACACGCCAACTTGGTTGGCGTGTCCAACTTTAATTAAAAAAAAAAAAAAGACAAAAGTTGGTCACGCCAACTCAGTTGGCGTGACCAACTTTTCAAGTTGGTTCCGCCAACTGAGTTGGCGTGACCCCTGAACACGCCAACTCAGTTGGCGTTTTAGGTCAAAAAATTAAGGTTTTTATATTTTAGGTTATTTTGTTAAATGTTTTTTAAATGTGAGTTATTTTTTTAAATAACCCAATTTTCATGTCCCTTTCAAATAATAATTAAAAAAAAGAGTTAATCGGACTAATTAGTTCGAATTTGCATTTTTAAGGAGAGTTAGGATCTAAAAATAGTGTGTGCATATTGGAAACAATGTCAATTTAATATACTAGACACTAGATTAATGAAAAAGCGATTAATTATCATTAAATTATAAATAAATTATTGGTTCAATTAATTAATGAATTAATAAATAATTTGTATATAGATACTATTATTGGGCTATATTAAGTGTCTCGTCACATTAATTATATGGGAAATTCGTTAGGAGACAAATACAGTTGAAAGAAATTAACCAAATATAAATTAATATAAACTCTTGTAAAATAAAATAGCAAAAGTTTAATCTGTATTTATAAATAAAAAAAATTTCAAATTGCAACTCCGCCACTGCCATGCGTCTACTCCGGTGGATTGTACGGGACTTGGGAGACTCCCGTACATTAATTTGCACGCGACTGGCTTGTCGCGCGAGCCCTCCCCTTTTGATGTATTTAGCTACTACTCTAATCTATAATCTTATCTTTTCTTTTTTGTTTGGTGGAACTATTTTTGTTTATTTATTTTCGTAGCTCTCTTATGGTGTTTCCTTTTTCTGTTTCGTGTATGGAGCAATGGTTGGCTTTGACTTTGGAGCCTGTCAGTTTTGTGTGCCATCTAAGGATGATTATTGGTCTATGTATGTTCATTAGGGTTTTGGATAAGGGAACTTGCTCCTTTATAGATCTTTTATCGGTTTGCGTCTCACGCTAATCCTTTCGTTGTTCCTTCACTTACTGTGGAAGACAATTTACTAGTTCGCCTTATTTCCGGGCTTTATGATTTGAGGGAATCTCACTTGACTTGCTCTGACAATCAAGATCTTATGCTTCTGCTGTAATTCACTTTTATAGTCCACATTTTCATCTGACCTTCTCTTGTTGTGTCATTGTCTTGCATATAACTGACTTTTGTTTTTGTTTTTGTTTTTTCGTTGGTCTGATCATATCTTTTGGTTTCAATTGGATCTTTATTGTATTTATCCGTCTTAATATAATTATAGTTTCTATTTAAAAAAAAATTCAAATCTATGTGCTTTGAAACACTCATCAACGGCTGAGATCTAACTCTAGACTCTTCCATGAATCGAGACTGTGTAAGAGATAATTACATTTCACGTCTATCTTTATTAAGTACAGAACTGAGAAAAAAGAAAAGAATTGGGGAACATTTCTACAAAAATGGGTAAAATTATTTTTCTGCATAAAATACTGCAAACTTTTGTTCTCTAAAAAAATATTTTACTTTAAATACCAAAAAACCAATCGATCAAAGTTTTGGAATTTCTTTTTTTGAAATTTTCCTTGTTTACCATAATAAGAACTTTCTTAAAAACCTCGGACTGTGTATCTAGAATTTCTAAACATAGGGTTTGTACATAAATAATATAAGTATTCTTATTTATATTAAAAGTGAGGTAAAATTTCAAATTATCTTACGTAAAAAAGATATATTGTTTTTTATAATTTCTTTGTATAAATATTTCACTCGCACATTATAATATTTTTTAAATACTGTGCAATTTATTTATTTTTGCTCATAAGAAAAAGGAATTTTTGTACAATAAAACATATGGTAAAAAATATAGTACTATTAATCTAAAATTAAAACTAGAATTATAATTGGATTCCATATATGTAGGATCGAGCGCTTACCGCTTTACCAATAATTATAGTTAAGGGTAATGGCGCAACATCAATCTTTTCAACCATACACTGGCACAAGCGCCACGTGTTCGACCGATCACAAAGCAGAGGCAATTGTTGAACCCCAACAATCCATCCCCCAATAATTGCACTCTCTGCAACTCATGGGAATCGAACACGCGACCTTGGCTCTGATACAAATTGTAGGATCGAGCGCTTACCGCTTTACCAATAACTATAGTTAAGGGTAATGACGCAACATCAATCTTTTCAACCATACACTGGCACAAACGCCACGTGTTCGACCGATCACAAAGCAGAGGCAATTGTTGAACCCCAACAATATGTTAATATGATATAAAGGAATTTTTTAATTTAGATTTATCCATAAATTTTAAATATAATTGGAATAAGTCATGCAACTAGTGGCAAAAGGGTAAATATAAAAAGGGGAAAAAAGAAATCAACCCTATATATATAAATACATACGCAGATAAGTTCAGGTGTTCACAGACGGAGAGAGAGAGGAAAGAGAGGAAGCACGGAGCAAGACAGGAGTGTCCAGGGTTTCTGGTTGCGTAGATCCTAGCCGTTGAACCTTCTGGTCGCTTGATATCCGACCGTTGGTTGTTTGGGATTTTCCGTGCATTGTGTTTATATATTCGATCTTCTCCGGTTTGCGGGAAAACTGGGAAAGAATTGTTCAGATCTGTTTTTCTGGTAAGTTGATTTTCCCCTTTCGCGTGATCTTTTGTGCTCTTTGGTACTTTTTTTTTTTGATGTGTAATGGTGAGCATTTGTTCTGTCTCTCTAAGTTTCTTGATGCTATAAGTTTTACATTGTTGTTAAGATGTGAGAGACGAGTGTATTAGATGATAATGAGTGATGTGTGGAGTATGAAATTGATTAATTTTCTTGATCAGGTGTAGTGGATTTCGTATCTATTGCGTGTTTCAGCTGATTTGCCTTTTTTTGTTAAAAGGAATTTGTTGTTGCCTAGCATTTATTTCATGTGATGTTAAATAGTAGCAGTTGGTGTTTCCTTGCTCAATAATGTAGTTGGTGTTGAATTTCTTGGAAAATGTAATTCAAGAAATCTATGTGATTAATGTTTAAATTTTCTTGTTCTTGTGACATTGTTGAGATTTTTTTGTGGAAATCAACCTCCGCCTTTTGCGAATCAGCTATTTGCAAGAAATCTTGAATGATTGATGAATCATTTGTCTGTCTTTTTTTTTTTTTTTAGTGCGTTCTGTTTAAGTTTCTTTCTCCCCCTTTTTTAGTCAATTTGATTTTCCTGTTACTCCATTCTCTCCCCATGTAGTGATCGTGTAAATCTTTGTCTCAGATTGATCTTTTGATAACGTGTTTTATTTATGGTTCTGGTTGCAGAATTTGGTGTCAGTTTGGATCTTGGTGATGGATCGATGATTTTTATTGGATGAGATGTTTTTTTCTGGTTAAATTTTTGATTTTTGGATATCATTGAGAGGGGGAAGCTCTCCCTGTCAACATCTTGGTTGCCGGCTTTGATAAGAAGTACTTTTGGTCTTTCTCGTCCTTTTATATTTTGTAATTTGGATAGCCTTGTTCAGATTCAGATGGCTGTGGCTGTTTTCAAGAATCCACTTGGTAGTGGGGATTGTAACGGAACCAGCAGGATGGAGGGGGGGAAACCAACCGGAAGGCGACGTGTTTTTGTGCAGACTGAAACAGGTTGTGTGCTAGGGATGGAGTTGGATCGGAGCGACAATGCTCATACACTGAAGAGGAGGTTACAGGTTGCCATAAATTTTCCCATTGAGGGGAGTTCCTTGACTTTTGGCGACAAGGTGCTGAAGAATGATCTCAGTGCCATTCGAAATGATTCCCCTCTCCTGCTGACAAGGAATTTACTCCACCGAAGCTCTTCAACTCCATGTTTGTCACCAACTGGTAGCAACTACATCCAACAGAGAGATCAGACTGGACCAATAGAGATATTGGGGCACTCGATGCGTTTTGCCGAGACAAAACAACTTGTTAAGAAAATCATCAAGGCAATCAAGAACGGGGTTGATCCAGTCCCTGTTCATAGTGGGCTTGGAGGAGCTTATTATTTCAGAAACAGCAGGGGTGAGAATGTTGCCATTGTGAAGCCCACAGACGAGGAACCATTTGCACCTAATAATCCAAAAGGCTTTGTCGGCAAAGCTCTAGGTCAACCAGGCTTAAAGCGCTCTGTTAGGGTTGGAGAAACAGGGTTCAGAGAAGTGGCTGCTTATCTTCTTGATCATGATCATTTTGCTAATGTTCCACCCACAGCCCTGGTCAAGATCGATCACTCCATCTTCAACGTGAATGATGGTGTGAATGGAAACAAGCCTCAAAACAAAAAACTTGTCAGCAAGATTGCATCCTTCCAACAGTTCATTCCACATGACTATGATGCTAGTGACCATGGAACCTCAAGTTTCCCCGTATCTGCTGTGCATCACATTGGCATTTTAGACATTAGAATTCTTAACACAGACAGGCATGCAGGTAATCTGTTAGTTAGGAAGCTCGATGATGATGGAAGATTCGGTCAAGTGGAATTGATCCCCATTGATCACGGCCTCAGTTTGCCAGAGTGTTTGGAAGATCCGTATTTCGAGTGGATTCACTGGCCTCAGGCATCAATTCCATTCTCTGACGATGAACTTGAATACATAAAAGATCTTGATCCTGTTCGTGATTCAGAGATGCTGCGGAATGAACTCCCTATGATCCGAGAAGCTTGTTTGCGTGTCTTATTCCTTTGTACTATTTTTCTCAAGGAAGCTGCCGCTTATGGGCTCTGTCTTGCTGAGATCGGGGAGATGATGAGTAGGGAGTTCCGCAGTAGTGAAGAGGAACCTAGTGAGCTTGAGGTTATATGCATTGAGGCTAGAAGGCTTGTTACCGAGGAGCTTACATCTTCCAAAGTTAAAACAGATTTTTACGAGTTTCAATTCGACATAGATTGTGAAGATGGACATAAGTACACCCCGAAATTGGTTTCTGAAAACTTTGTGGCAGGAAACCCATTCCATTTTGGATTTGGAAGTTTTAATTTACGTACTCCACTTTCTAAGCTGGAAGAAAGTATCGAGGAGGATGAGAATGAAGGAGGAGATGAGGAGCAGAGTTTCATCAGTGCTCCACTCCTATCCAAGAATCCAAGTATTTCAAAGCTTTCCATGTCCCTAAAAAATATTAACTTACTCAATAAGAACCAGAAGTTCCAAAAAGTCCCAGGATCAAAGCCTGATCACAGCTATTTTCCAAGTTCATCATCTTGCCACAGAAGTGCGAACGAGCAGCTTCCAGCAAGTGTGAATTTTGTGAAACTAGCAGACATGACTGATGAAGAATGTGGGCTGTTCATGGAGAAATTCCAGGAGCTGCTTTACCCTGCATTTGCCCAGAAGAAGTCTGTCACCCTTAATCAGCGGCAGAGACAGAGGCTCGGCACTTCTTGCCGGTTTTGAGAGTGAGATACAAAGTTCCATATAAACGTCTTTACTACAGTTTGAATACGAGTTTAGGACAGTTAAAGCAATGGTGTAAATATTCTTCCGAGGTGGCTGCGTAAAAGGCCGACTCTGGAATTGTTTTTTTCCCCCTGCCGTTTTTGGGAGTTGCAACTTTTCTTGATTTCACTCATCAAAACTTTGTTGGATAAATAATTTGTAGAACTTAACTCTTTGAGAGGAAATCTATGTTGTAAATATCATATCCGCTATGAATGTGAAACTTGCATGTTTTTGCTCTTTTGCTGTATTGAATTTTATTTTGTCGGAGAATATATGTTATGGCGTTGGTTAAAGACAAATGATAATGAAACCATGTAGGACGAGGGGTTGAATTTATATAAAATAGGTAATGAAGCCAAGGTGTTTGTATTTTGCATTAACAGTGGGCAGTCTTCATCATGCATCAAACCTAATATTTTCCACTTCTTATCATTGTCGTCAAGAATATAAGTTGTGGCTATTTGTTGGGAAATGTTGGATCAAATAATTCAAATTTGATTTGAAATATGAGATCCACATAGACTCTACATATTTAAGTTTAATTTTGATAATTAGATGTATGAGGGTAATACTAAGGGTGTAAACGATCGAATCGAGTGGAATATGAGGGAAATTTAAGGCTCGAATTTGGCTCGAAATAGGTATATTCCGGCTCGAGCTCGATTCGAAGTTCGAATGGTTTAAATTACAAGAATAAAAGAATAACTAGTTTCAGTAAATAACAAAATATGGATTCTGCGTACGATACACACGCATGCATTCTAGAAATTAGGTTACATTACAAATGCAAATTTCTGTTAGTTTGATTTATATGACAAAAAAATGGTAAAATATAATAATTGTAATAGCACTTAGGATTTTTGGCATGTAACCTCCGGTGATTTTTTAAATAGACAGTTTACACGCCCATGATTTGACAACAGCCAGCTTATCCTTATGTGACTTGTGAATAAGTGCAAAACAATATATCTGCGTATGATTTGCTTGACATGCGCTTCTTATGCATCTGAACTAAGTGCATTGTAAAATGTGAATTGTATCCTTGAGGTGGTAAAAAGAATAACATAGAGGTGTAGTTTGTACATAAAGAATAAAATATAAGGTAATCTACACCTAAAGTTAGGAAAAAAATTTGACAGAGTTTTACCTCCTCTGATTTTGGGTCAGATGTAACTTATCCCTCTGTGGTTTCGATCAAGTCTAACTTACCTCTATGTGGTTTGAAAGTATGCATTATGGTTTGTGAGTAAGTACAAAATACCATCTCCTGAATGAGAATATTTTCGTTACGAGAAGCAAAAAAATTCATACAATATATATTTGTATAAATATTTAAAGGCACTCATGTTGGTCTAAACAAATAAGATTGGTGAAACGACTTTATCAAATATTTATAAGATGTATAATCTTTGTCTTATATGTGACATAATGACTTAGTCAAGTTTTTTACATGCTTCTCTATAAATTAATCAAGATATTGATGTTAATTTGGACTCAAATGAGTAAACAAACATTATATAAAAGCAAAATATAGCTTGATATCAATTGGCTCGCCCGAAGATTAAAGTTTCGATGTAATTTTCTAATTAATTTACTGCATCCCATCCATCCAGATTGTGGAGATTATGATTTAATTTCATAAACCATTTGGATTATTGTCAGAAAAAGTGTTTAATGAGATCCCTAGATTGGTGGTAAAAAGCCTACGACTGACCCAAACTCGAGTTCAAATCGTGCTTGTCTATCTCCAATAAAAAAGAAAGATAAAATATTTACTTTTTAATTTTTATTATACCCAATGGCGTTGGCAGAGGGAGGGGTGCGGGGGCGGCAACAACACCTCTCAATTTTTTACTTTTTTTTTATAGAGGATTTTTTTCACAATAAATAAATTTATGTTTTATCCTTAATTTTTTTAAAGAAAAAATCCGCCCACCTAAATATAATCGTAGCTCCGCCTCTAAATACGCCAAATAAGTTCAGAACTCAACGAACAAACTGGCGCAAAAATGAGATAAGATCATATAGTTTACTAGAAATCTCCATCGTAAGCTGTCCATTCTTACGAAAAAACAAAAACTCACTTGAAAAAATCAAAGAACACTAGGTTTTGTTGGGGAATTTCGAAGCCCCAAAATGGTTTGAGCATCCCACATATTTTTATGTGGAATTCATCGCCTAAAATCATTTTAGGACATTGTATGCACTCCCTAAGGGTGAGATCGAAATTCTCGTTTTGGTGATATTAAACAAAAAAATTTATAATATATTATTTCAAAAAATTATTTTTTATTTAAGAAAAGTAATTAAAAATTTCATATTCTAATATAAAAAACTTACGTTCTTGATTATGGTAGAGAAGAACAAAGAAAACATTTGTGGGGCTTGTTTAAATAAGGTATTGGTGATGACTAGGAATTGACTCGATTTTGTTGTGATATAAAATACTGCAAAAACTACATAAACTAATTAAATTAAAACCTCTTCAGCTTAGTCTTAACATTATTAATTAATACCCGATAAATTAACATCATCTCTAAACTAATAAAATTGTATAGATTCACAAAATAATATGGGGTGATTCACGCGTTTCCAAATGTGGGTTAAATAGAAATATAAAGAATTTTGAAGTGGTAATATGAAATTCATTTCAAGTGCATACTATACTTAAATGAATTATATAACTATTAACTTTTTTTAAGAAGAAAGCCTAAATTCTTTTCAAAACTTTTCTAAGAATTTGTATCTTATATCAATGATCACGTGAAAGAGGAGACAAGGTTGCTAAAACAATAATTGTACATCCTTAGAAAGTGATTGAAGTGTGAAATTTGGGCTACTACTCTATTTAAAAATATCAAGGTTGATGCATTATCACCGCATCTAACTTCTAATAAAACAGTGAACGCTCGATCTCACAATTGTAATTAGAGTCAAAGTTATCTCTTCGATTTTATCAGTACTTGTTAAGATTGTGCAATAAACCAATAACTAATAGAGAAGTTGTTGGGGGTACATCACAAGCAATGTCCCCGCGTAAAGGTCCATATAAAAAAGGCAAAGGTCTCATGTTCTTGAGCAACAAGCAAATAACTTTAGTCAAATTTAGTTAACAATTTTTAACATTTTTAAGTAATTTCTTGGTAGTTTCGCGTGCACCATATCTCATTATATCTATAAATTACCCACAAGGAATTCCAAAGTGTTAAAATTCCGAGTTTGTTATATAAAACAATTCAATTCTCAATTCGAGTTCTGATTTGCCAAGACTTACTTATACTTGAGAAACCAAGAATCAAATTAATTAACGGTTCAGGGATGGGTGGGTGCGCTTCTTTGTTTAAATGGGTGAAGTCGTGCTTCTGCGCTTCTGCTGAAGGTGATAATTTGAAGGCTTCAAAAATGAAAGCGGCGTGTAATGAACCAGAGGGGACAATGGTCGCCGCCGCGAAGCATTTCTCTAGTAAAGTACGCTTAATCTGATGGCCACTAGGAGCATGATCAAGTTTTTTTAAAATCAATGTTGATATGGCTCATGTAACCAAATCTGATCTGTGGATGGTAGGTTGTGGATATCCCAGTGGGCTAGGGACTACGGTGGACTCGAGTCTCAAACAAATTTTTAGAAAAAAAGTTATTTGATGATAATATTTTGAAAATTTAGACTTTTAGTC
This sequence comes from Haberlea rhodopensis, assembly GCA_907163345.1. Classification (NCBI taxonomy): domain Eukaryota; kingdom Viridiplantae; phylum Streptophyta; class Magnoliopsida; order Lamiales; family Gesneriaceae; genus Haberlea; species Haberlea rhodopensis. The sequence goes on from CAJQUN010000014.1 coordinate 9,862,182, forward strand.
CTGAATCTTGATAGCTATTTAGCACTATCTGGCCAGCTAGCTCCAGATAATTTTGAATCTAGCTCCGTCCTATGACCCATCTTTTGACATCGGACAGACCATACATGCAAATAACGACTTTATCTTTGAATTCTAAATAAAGTAGATACTAATTGGAGAAGAGCTGGATGAAATATACCATGTAGCTTTATGTTTCCTTCTTGTTAGATTTCTTGATTTAGTTGGCTCTTCAAGATTGACAAGCTATATAGAAATTGTGTGTAAAAAATATGTTGATGTATATCACAAGTGTATTTTTATTAGAAAAGAGATTTATTTATGTCAAAACTAGAGCACAAAATAGGAGAAATGGAAGAATTCATTTCTGTATAAATGAAGTTATATACAAAGAATGTAAAGAAAAGCTAAATATATATGTTTTGGTATGACCACCTAACACTTAAGTTGCTAACTACCCAAAATACGATATATAAAACGTAAAACATTTATTAATACTCCCCCTCAAGCTTGATATATATTTATGATTCCAAGCTTGAATAATAAATAAACATGCTGATTCTTCCCAAGTGCTTTGGTGAGATGTCAGCAGGCCGCTCGTTTGTCGAAATGTGTGAAGTTTTGATCACTTTTTCCTGAATTTTATCTCAGACCAAATAACAATCTATTTCGATATGTTGGTTCTCTCATGATAAGCTGGGTTGCTATATGAAGTGCCGCCTTGTTATCACAGATTAATGATGCAGGCTGTGATATGTGCATTCCCAAATCCTACAGAATTCCAATGATCCAAGTAATTTCGCATGTGGTATAGGACATGGCTCTGTACTCTGCCTCTACCTCTGCAGATGAATGGGATACAATGCTTTGTTTCTTGGTCTTCCATGAGACTAATGATTCTCCCAACTTTATGCAGTATCATGTTACTGATCTTTTTGACATAGGACAGGTGTCCCAATCTGAATCACAAAAGACATTAAGCTCCAAAGAACCCTTCGAAGATAGTAATATTCCCAATCCTCGAGTAGCTTTTAAATATCTCAATACTTTTGCAGCAGCCTCCATGTGAGATACTTTAGGTTCATGCACGAATTGACTCAAGTTAAGTACCACAAAACATATATCCGGTCTAGCAATTGTGAGGTAGATCAGCAGTCCAATAAGTCTCTTGTATGAACCAGAATCCTTCAATAATGCATTATTTGATTCACGAGTCTTTCCTGCCTTGTCAAACTCTATTGATGTTAACCTCAAATAACCTCAAATTTTTTTCCATGGGAGTATCACATGGCCTTCCACCGGTTAACCCTACCTCGGACAATAACTCCAATGTATATTTCCTTTGATTCAAATAGATTCCAGATTTGGAACGAGCAACTTCAATCTCTAGGAAATATTTCAAGCTTCCCAAATCTTTTATGTGTAAAGCAGAATGTAGATATGCTTTTAAAGGTTGAAGCTTGCTTTAACCCTGCCTCATGATGTTACTAAATTTTTGGTTCCACTACCTTGAAGCTTACTTTAACTCGTACCAGGATTTTAGCAGACGACAAACCTTGGACTCCCCATTAATGCCAAATCCTTGAGGCAAAGTCATATTAACCAATATAATAAGGCCCAAAGAGTATGAACAGTAACTTGAGTCTGCATTTAACAATTCGATGAACAGTACCTTCACAATTGTTTTTTATTAATTATCTTTGTTGGGCTTGTGGGATGGTTTTTTTCCCTCCTTGACAATAGATGTTGGGCTTGTGGGAGTGTATTGGGCTTGTGGGAAAAAAAATGGGCTTTGTTTTTTTTTATCTGATTGGGTAAGGGATTGCTGATTGCGAGCCCTTCTCGATTTTCTCAGCTTCGCTCTGAGCGCCGCCAGGCGAGGAGGTCGTCGCCGTCGGTGGTTGGGGCCTGCAAATCGCCGCCTGTACCGGATGGACGTGTTGTCATAGGTTTATCAGATTACGTTCGTAGGTGATGGTTGTGGGCTTTCTTGCGGACAAGAGGGCGCCGTCTGTTATTACCCACCGGTCAATGTCGGTGACCGGATTTGCCTTCTTTTCCTTCCTTATCTCTTTTCGTTGCAGGTGTTTGAGTGATGGGGCGTGCCATCATTTCGTTTCGCCGGCGTTACCTCGTCTTCTGGTTTGAGACCCATTTCTCTCCTTCTATAAATTATGTTGTTTCTTGTCGATTTTTGCGTGGCTTTTCTGATTTAGGGCTTCTGCTGTTTATTGCTCAGTCTTCCTTCTCAGGTTAGTTCCACTGACCAGTTTTTTCTCCCTGGTTTCCCTGCTTGCTGCAAATTTGTTCCGCTTCTGGGTTTAGATATGGGTTCCAGTTTTCAAGATATGCATTCCAATTTCATTTTTGGTTTCATTGTGTAGTTTTCTCGGGTGTTGGGTATGTGATGTTTTCATTGTGGGGTTTTGGTTTTCTCGGCTGTTGGGTATGTGATGTTTTCATTGTGTAGCTTGGACGGTGTTGTTTCCTTGCCTAGCATGTGTGTGCAGTTCTTGTGGTTGAAAGTTGGGCTTGTGTGCTAGGGTTTATCGCTACATTGATAACTTGATGTTCTTGGCCAACCTTCGGGAGCTTCAGATTGCAGAATATTATTTGAGTTATTAGTCTTCTTCCATATGTATTTTGAACAACTTAGATGTTTTTTGTTTAAAATGCTGTCTTCAGATCCCTGTTTTAAGGAAAACCAGCACTTTTATGTGTAGAGGTAGAATTATGGGGTCTTTACTTTTGAGATTAGTTTTTGGTGGATTGATCGATTTTTTTTTTGATACTCTCAATCCAGTTTCTGAATATGGCTTTCAGGGTTGCTTATGAGTGTCTTAGAAGTTTTAGTTTAAAATGTTGTCTTCAGATCCCTGTTTTAATGAAAAAAGCACTTTTATGTGTTGAGGCAGGATTTTGGGGTCCTTACTTTTGAGATTAGTTTTCGGTGGAATTATCGAATTTTTTTTTAAAAAAACTCTCAATCCAGTTTATGAAAATGGCTTTCAAAGTTGCTTATGAGTATGATATGATGTGAATGTGTTAACTTCGAATTTCTTTTGGATCCTATGTTTCCATGGTGGATTGTTTTCCTCCCCACCTGCTGAGACGTTGTCCTCTCTACTTTGCCCATCTCCCTCAGTACTTGGTCACCAATAGTGTTCTCATGTTTTCCTCCCCACCATGTCTCTTTAGGCCCCGCATAAAACTGTCGTTTGCATCTTTGTTGTTGGTGGAAAATGTCAAAAGCTGGTCCAAGGGACATCCATGGCACCCAGGAAGGACGTGCTAACTCAGCTCCCCGCCGCACGGGCCATACTCCGCCTTTGCTAGGTATATTCCTCTCACTTGACTAATTAGTTTTATTGTCCTCCCGCTTTTTTCATCTCGTTATTTCAGGCTCGTCCGCGTCGCCCCGCACCCCATCCCAGCTCCGGAGCAAGCGAGCTGCGCCATCCCCGTCAGGCTCTGTCACCTACAAGTCTCGACGGTGCCCTTCTGCAGGTTCGACGGCCTGGCCAAACTTCGTTGCCTCTTATACTTTGATTGTTCTCACACATTTATTTTATACATGTTTATGCTTCTAACGCTAAGTTGCTAACTTTTCCTTGCTTCACCCTCAACTCTTGAACAGACGCCACCAATGATATGGTTTTAACCAGACGACAGCGCATTCTTAGGTATCTCGACATGATTGGTCTTCTCCCGACCAAAGCGTGGAACCTGCCACCGCTGCTGATTGCGAGCATTGCGGCGCTCGTCACTTTTACAGGGAACCCCCAGGCTTCTGTTGCGCCAGCGGCAGTGTCAACCTTATCCCCACGAGGATGCCGTTGTCCTTGTGGCATCTCTACACTACAACTTCGTCACATCTTGCCGACCATTTCCGACAACGTTGTCGGACATACAACAACTCTTCAGCCTTTACTTCCATTGGAATATATTACGATCATGAATTGTGCCGGGGGACCAAAGGGATCTACACATTCAAAGTTCAGGGCGGCATTTACCATTTCATACGGGACCTGATTCCTGCAGAGGGGTGTGGCCGCCAACTGCAGCTATACTTTTACGGAACGGAGAATGAAATCGATAATAGGTTGTCCCAGTCGGGCGATTTGGACGCTAAGTTAATAGCATTCATCATTGAAATCATGAAACTCAACCCATATGCAAATTTCTTTAGGAGTTTGAGGGATATGCCTGACCTAACCTCATACAAGATTGTGCTACGTGCCGATCCTTCTTTAGATCATAGGGTGTACAATTTGCCTGTTGTTGACCACATCGGGGCAATTTGGAATGAGTTAACTGATGCTCCTTCAAAGCGTCCACATGACGTACGTGTGTACACGAAATCAGATGGCACGCAATTCATTCACTACTATTATGGTTGTTACGACCCTCTTCAATATCCGTTGTTGTTTCCATACGGAGAGCCTGGTTGGCACACTGGGATCCTAAAAGAACACTCCACTTCTCATGCATCCTATCCAGGTCTATTGACGCCTGACGATGATCCATCTTCGCTCCTGCCATCACAACACATTTCCGGTTCGTCCCTGCTGGTCGCTGAGCAAGAAAGTAAGTCTTTCTTTATTCACCCATTCCCATGCGCTTAACCTATTTTCATTCATGTTTAATTTTGTTATTTGGATTGTTCTAAACATATTTCCCATTTCCCTTCCAGATTTGGATCGCAATCGGGATAATCGAAGAAATGTTGCCGCCCGGGAATTCTATTGTTACAGATTTCAACTACGGCGTGAAGACATCAGCAATATACTGCGCACGGGCCGTCTTATTCAGCAATATCAAATCGACATGTACGTAAAAATTGAAACCCAGCGTTTAGATTACTTCCGTAAAGCACAGACGCAAAGCGATATCCGATCAGAGTCTTTTCAAGGTATTGTTGATAGCATGGCATGTGATGGAATTTCCTATGGCAGGTCCATTGGGCTGCGCACAGTACTCCCAGCTTCGTTCATAGGCGGCCCCAGGGATCTCCGCCGGCGCTACATGAATGCGCTTGCCTTAGTCACAACGTTTGGCCGGCCTGATTTTTTCATAACAATGACGTGCAACCCAAATTGGTTAGAGATACAAAATGAGCTACTACCTGGGGAACATGCACATAATCGCGCTGATCTACTTGCGAGGGTCTTCCGAGCAAAGAACGAAGAATTGAAGGACGAGATCGTGGATAAACAAATCTTTGGGAAAGTAGCTGCCTACTTGTATGTTGTCGAGTTTCAAAAAAGAGGTCTACCTCACGTGCATTGGCTCGTTATTTTGAAAAGCAAATACAAAGTTACTTCCGTTGATGCCTATGATCGATTCGTCTCCGCCGAAATCCCCGACCCTTCAACTGATCCTCATCTTCACTCCTGCGTTTCCAAACACATGTTGCATGGTCCTTGTGGGGAGTTAAACCCAACAAACGTCTGCATGAGGGGGGGATCTTGCAAAAACCACTACCCAAGAGAATTCGTTCAGTCAACTTCACATCGTACTGACTCTTACCCTGCGTACAGGCGCCGAGACAATAACCGGACAGTCCTCGCCCGGAGGAAACTATTGGACAATCGATGGGTAATTCCATACAATCCTTATCTTCTTGCGAAATTCGACAGCCACATTAATGTTGAGATATGTGCAGATGTCAAGGTCGTTAAGTACCTGTATAAATATGTGTGTAAAGGGAACGACAAAGTTGCTTACAATGTAGTTGCTACCGCTGCGCCGGACAACATGGACGAGATACATGACTTCCAATCTGCACGTTGGCTTTGTGCTCCAGAGACTATGTGGCGCATTTATGGTTATACACTTTACGAAATGAGCCCCGCTGTTATTCAGCTTAATGTTCATCTCCCGAATTCTCATTATATCTTTTTTCATGCTGCACGTTCCTTAGAAAGCATCTTATCGAACCCCAACAATTCGAGAACGCAATTGACACAGTTTTTCTCGATGAATGCGACGCATCCAGACGTCCGCGCCATGGATCTGCTTTATCGTGAATTCCCTAAGCACTTTGTCTGGAAGTCTACACACAAGGAATGGTCTTATCGTAATCGTGGCACTGCCATTGGACGGCTTGTGACGGTGAGCCCCGTCGAGACCGAACGATACTATTTGAGGTTGTTGTTGAGTCATGTCAGGGCACCCACTTCATCTGAATATTTGAGGACCCACAACGGTTTGCTCTTCCCAAACTTCCGGGAGGCTGCAATGCAACGTGGGCTACTTGATGCAGATAACGACATTCGAGCGTCCATAGAAGAAGCGTCGACTTATCAAGTCCCATATACATTGCGCCGTCTATTTGCAACTATCCTTGTTTACAACCTTCCTTCAAATCCTGCCACCCTTTGGGAAGAATTTAAACTACATCTTTCTGAGGATTTCTTATCGACTTGCGATCGACAGGAACATGTTGCATTCGATCGTGCTCTACGCTCAATTGATGTTTTCCTCCAATCAATGGGTAAAACCGTGGATGATTTCAATCTCGTGCCATTTAAGACTTGGGTTAGTGAGGTCGAGATGCGGAACAAGGATTACGAGAATGAGCTTAGCATCTCCGTGACTGAGGAGGAATTGAACGATGTGCACAAGCTAAATTCAAGACAGCAAGAGGCCTTCGATTCTATCATAGCGTGTGTGGATGACCCAAATGGGGGTGCTTTTTTCATCGATGGGCCCGGTGGATCAGGGAAGACTTTCCTGTATCGCACACTGTTGGCTATTGTCAGAAAGACCCGTGGTGTCGCCCTCGCAGTTGCATCGTCAGGCGTCGCAGCATCACTACTGCCTGGTGGGCGGACTGCCCATTAACGATTCAAACTTCCAGTCATAGTTGACCAATCAATCTCTTGCGCAATTAAAAAACAAAGCGTCCATGCACAGCTTATTTTATCGGCAAAGCTAATTATTTGGGACGAGGCTTCAATGGCCAACCGAAGATGTATCGAAGCTTTGGATGTTTTATTGCGTGATCTTACGGATAATCAACAATTATTTGGAGGCAAGACAATTGTTTTTGGTGGAGATTTCAGGCAAACAATCCCAGTTGTAGTCAGTGGTTCTCGTGAGGATGCGGTCGATTCATGCCTTGTCAATTCCCCTTTCTGGCCTAAGGTTCAAAAAATCCACCTACTCCAGAATATGCGCGCCCGAGGAGACCCATTTTTTACAGAGCTCTTATTACGCATTGGCGATGGAACAGAACCACTAAATCTCAAAGACGAAATCACATTGCCAAAAAATATGTGCTTACCATACGTCGATTGCGACGAGCCGCTAGACTATCTCATCAGCGCGGTTTTTCCTTCCTTCGATGATTTTTACAAGGATCCTTTCTCAGTTATCGATAGGGCTGTACTAACACGCAAGAATGATTGCATGGAGAACATAAACAATGCCATGATTGACAAATTTCCCGGAGAACTTGCCGAATATATAAGCGTTGACATTACAAAGAACGTACACCAACAATGCCAATACCAAGATTTCTTAAATGGGGTCTCTGCACCAGGTTTGCCTCCTCACGTGCTTCGCTTGAAAAAAAATTGCCCTATCATGCTACTGCGCAATATTAATCCATCTGAAGGCCTATGCAATGGCACACGTCTCATCTGCCGTGAATTGGGCAAAAAAGTTATTGGCGCTGTCATAGCGTCTGGCGAGTACACCGGAAAATTTGTCTTCATCCCGAGGATACCATTGGAAACTTCTGATAATCTTAGATGTCCCATACCTTTTAAGAGACATCAATTCCCTATACGACTTTGTTTCGCAATGAGTATTAACAAAGCCCAAGGGCAAACACTTGATAAGGTTGGGATTTACTTGCCCCAACCTGTCTTCTCACATGGCCAACTATATGTCGCACTTTCTAGGGTCAGATGTAGTAGCTCCGTCAAAGTCCTGATCAAACCATCAACTGCAATCTTTACCACACACTGTCAAACTAAGAATGTTGTTTACAAAGAGATTCTAAATGCCGCCATGTGAAGATGGGTAGCTTACGCGCACAAAATTAACTCGATACATGCATGTTTCTTTTGGTCGGAAGGGGAGCGGGAGGGGGGAAGGGGATTCGCCAACCTTGATTTACAACTTATTTGGCCTTTACAGGCTTTTTACAAGCTTGCGCTTGCATTGTTTCGACTTATCTCATGTGCTGAGCATTACATATTTCTTGTGCTTTATGTCTTTGCCCCATTCAATATCGACAACCCTGTTTGTGTGGAAGAATTGCACCACCCATCCACGGTTGCTTCAGTCTTTTTTACCGACAGGTCGAAAATGGGTGAAAATGTAATGCCTATTAGATCAATAACTACCGAGACAGATAGATGGTCAGCGAAGGTACGCGTCGTAAGCAAGCTTGGGGTGAAAACCGCGATATTCTCGCCAACGAAATACCAAAAAATGATTCTTGCTGACGAAACGGTGATTCTTTCAAGTTATTCATGTCACTTTTCATGCGTATTGATTACAGTAATATATTTATTGCTTTGCCTGGTGTTTTGTAATAGGGTGACACGGTGGAGGCCATAATTTTCAAGACTGATGTTGACTTATACAAATACTCTCTCGAAGAATCGAAGTCATATACGATCTCAAATGCTCAGGTAACGAAAGTAAAAGATATTTACAAGAACGACCTGGTTAGTAGTCCATACCAATGGACTATCACCTCAAATACTTCGGTCGTACCTGTTGTTGATGGCGTCATTTCTCCATCCTCGTTTCGCCCAAGTTTCATAGGGTCTGAACAATTTGTTGCGCACTTGGAGTCAAAAAAACTGATTAGTAAGTAAATGACGTGTTTTCGTATGTGCCTTTCGGCCTACACAGCGATTAATAGTCATCTCCTCAATCCCCTCGACGACTGACCTCTTCTGCTCAGGTACCATCTGCGTGATAATTGCAAAAAGGGCCCCCAGGAAAATTACTACTCAAGTCCAGACACAAGTTCTGCATGAATATGCGGCGATTGATACACAGTAAGTTTTTCTTTCAGTATAGGTTTGCCCCTTTTTTTTGCCGGCTCCCATGCATGTGCAGTTTATCGTCTTCATATCTTGCTAGATTACCCCATTTGTCGTTACTCTGTGAGGAGACGCTGTTACTCCGCAACTGTTTGCTATTTTCGATGACTGTTACAAGCGGCCAGCCCTCGCCCTCCTCAATTTTATGGTGAAGGGATACTACGGTTAACTCCCTACTATTTTATTTACGAACTTATAATTTATGTTGTGTCTTACGATTGTTATTGCATTCCTTTACATAATCAATGGACTATCATTGGTAGGTTTGTCACTTAGGTCGACTTCATCTTCAGTTGTTCTTGAACAGATGGACAATAAATGCTTCTCTGACCTACAAACATGGTAATTATCCTGTCACCCATTTCTTACATATTTACATTACAATAACACGCTTCTTGTGCTTATAATATATTAATTTCCCATGGGTCCATTTTCTTTTCATAGGCGGACCAAGGAAAAACTTCTCATTGATGATGTCGTGGAAAGGGGTGGTTTTTTCGAGGAAAAGCTCAATGTCAAAGGAGGACAACCCTTACCGATCAACACTGTCTCCGAAGTTCTTCAATTTGAAAAGGTTTTAAAAAAAACATCCAAGATCTGCGCCTAATCTCCTTTTGGTAAACTCAATGGACGTTCTTCTCTTACGGTTTCAATTTCTCAGCCGGGCAGATATAATATCAGGGTCAAAGCTTGCTTAGACGACGCGTCCCAAAGCTTTGTTTACATGGGATGTGAAGAATGCCGTTGTGGAATTAACGCCGACTACAATTCTGTTTTCACTTGTAAGACATGCAATACAAAAAAAATAGCAAAGCCCAGTACTAATTGCCGCCGAGGTTTTAGCATCATATTTTATCATGATATCATAGTCTTTCGGCGTTTTCATGTGTTTCTTTTTTACTTGTAGATTTCGATTCTGCCTCAAAGTTTCTGATCGTACTGGCTCACTCGATGTTACGGTGTTTGGAAAAGAAGGAGACCTAATCATTGGAATGTCTGCGCAAGATTTCTACAACAAAACTTTGCAGGTAATATCAGTAGACCTTGCTTCTCCTTTACTTTATCGAATCTTTCTGTAGAATATTGAATCATACAACATGTGCTTCGTTCCTCAGGACGGGACGCCTCCAGTTGCTCTTGTTAGACAGGGCTTGAAGGATCGCGAAGTATTCATGAAGATACGGTCGAGTCTATTTAGCGGACGCAATGCGAAAGAAATCATCGTGTATAGCTTACTAGCTCTGGAATATGTTGACAGTCTTGCAAGGCCTGCCCTACCGCCACCACCAAGCCCCATTAAATATTTGTCTGCTGCTATGGCTTCCACCCAAGAATTACAAGGTTCGTTTGTCTTGTTGGCCATTTATTCAATTCATGTTGGTCTCGTTCTATTCTACACAAAATATTTTATATGCTTTCCCAGAGGGCCCAAATACAGCCAAAAGGAAGCTCGATTTCGGAATGGCAATAACACCACCATCCAATGACCCTACAGGCGTTGACACGGGAAAAACAGCGGATGTTTGTGAGATAGGTTGTCCTTTTAAACTAAAAAAAAAAAAATTTCTGCAGCATCCCAATATGTAATCGACGGGTTTATTAAATTTGCCTTGAATGTTATACATAGGGGCTGTTTTGGCTCGGAGACGCCTTATAAAAAAAAGGAAAAAACAAGGTCGGGGAAGACAGTCCGCCATATGATCCAAGTGAGTGGTTGCTACCAAATTGTCTTGATTTTTATTATAGTGGCACTTCTTAGTTGGACAAGTGGCTAGAAATAACTCATTGCAACAAAACGGTGTTCTGCATATATTACAGGTGTTGTGCCATTTGAGGACCCCGAGATGCCGAGCATCGATTTACATAACATTGTTTCTTCTGATGACGGTAAGCCTCTTTTAGATTACCACCTTTCAAATATTTGTCTTCCTTTAAAATTCATACATACATAATGTTTGGTCACATATTACTTGGAAATATATTACAATGTTGTGTGTGTGTGTTTCTAGATCTCGTCCAGCCAAACAATGCTCGTATCCTATTAAAAAATGCACATGTTCGACCCACAACTGGAGAAAATTTAGTCGATCGGACAAAAATCGACATGCCTCTACTCGTGAAGTCAGAAAAAGGTAATCCTCCTCACAATACAGCTGAATTTAGCTTCGTCATCACCAATAAATAACCTACTTAATTCTATGTTTCTTTGGCATGAAAAGCTATTACGATGAAAAGTGTCCCTATCTATGTAACCCAGAGAAATTCTGATGCAGGTGGGCGCGCCCACAAAAAACAAACACGGAAGAGGTTCTTGCATCGCGTCATCACTGATGATGACGACTCAGAAGACGACATCAAAGTTGGCCAGACACTCAACCAAGATGACAGTCCCATCAAAGGTTTTTTTCATACTATCCATCTATCAAACATCATTTTGGTTTTTCCTGGGCTTTTCCTACAACCGTTAAAGGTTTTAATGTCCTGCCCAATGCAGATGCTGCCAATGAAGTGACCAAAACAAAAAAGTCTGCAAGGGGAAGAATCATTAAAGCCAAGAAATTTGACTAGCTATGCAATGTCATCTCCTACCATGACATACCGAACACATGTTTGCTCTATAATGAACCATTATCGTTTTGAAAACTCTTGAAGACGACTTTTGTTTAGTTTTGTGGTCTGTTAGGGTAAACCTTTTGATGCGCTATCGGATGTCGTCTATTGCGATGATGCACTTTTTATCATAATTTCTTTTTGGGATATCTTGCCCCCTGCTAAGAACTAACAATCTTATGTCTGGATGCTATTGTTTGTTTGTAATTACAGTCATTGCTATAATACTTTAATATATGATCTAGAGTTATTTTAATATTGAACTTGCATGGGCAACTTCTAGGCCATTATATTTTGGTTAAAGGTTTGAAACAGATGAAGAGAGATGATACATTTGAATATACCATTAGTGAGCAGGATGCGTTGATTGAATTGTTGTCCAAGTTGGAGAAGGACCCTCAGCTCAACCTACTGCTAGGTTAGCATGCCCATTTTCGTTTTTTTATCGTTGCAATCGAGTATTATTTTATTACGTGACGAAGGTGCTTGTTCATAGATTTGTATACATAGTAATGTTTCTCTTTGAGAATATCCATCAAAAAAAACATCAGGAATCTATCTTTTGCATGCCGTCATATACATGATTTTTAGTCGTATGGTGCTTTTTACGAGGTGCTTGTCATAAGAAATTTCGCGGGTTTATCTTGCAAAGAGTCTTTTTATTTGTTTCTTTGTGCATATTCTTTCACAAATCCTACGAAATACTGATTTAGTTAAATACATACCTTTGCCCAGTAATGTTGTCCCTGGCACCGTGCCTTGCACGGTGCCAAGATATACTAGTATATATATATATACATATATATATATATATGAATAGTACTTTACTATTCATTACTATTCATTACAACAGTAAAATTCATGGAAAATAGACTCAGTTTACTGTTCACATTCTTTGCCACTTATTATATTGTTCTAATATATATATATATATATATATATATATATATATATATATATTAATATATATAAAAGGCATTTGTGACATCCATTTAATACAATGGTCATTGCTATAAAGCTGCCACACTGAGACTCAATCGGACAGTAACAATTTTGGCAAGCGGAGAGAAGGTGTCATGAAAATCAACACCATGTTCCTGTGTATAGCCTTTTGCTACTACCCTAGCCTTAAATATGTCCATACTCCCATCAACATTACATTTGATCTTGTACACACATTTAATACCTATCGCTCTCTTTCCAAAAGGTAAGTCGACTATTTCCCATGCACCATTAGATTCTAATGCATCAAATTCTTGATCCATGGCTAGTTTCCAACGGGGATCAATGGCTGCCTCTTTGTAAGTAGAAGGTTCCTTGATAGACGATATTGGTGTAAGGTAGGCTTGGTATTTGGGTGACAATTTGGAAAGGGCAGATGATTAGAAATGGAATGAGATGTGGAAGGTTTGGAAAGAGTAGGACAAACAAAATCCTTAGTCCAAACTGGTGGTAGAACACCATGATGAGATCTTCAAAATATTGGTAGTTCAGTAGTATGAATGTTTTGAGACTCGGTAGAGTTATCTCAATGACAGCATCATCGGGTATGCTAACTGGAGAAGGATGAGCTGGGATTGGTAATTAATCATCATGAACCGAAGTGAAGTGTGCAAATGGAAGATTTGTTGAAGAGGATTTGGATAAAGGAAAGATATGTTCATGAAAGATGACATCCCTTGGGAAAAACTTTCGGTTGGTTACAATATCCAAAGGTTTATAACCCTTTTGAGTTGGAGAATATCCTAGCAAAACACAAGCAAAAGCACGTGAGAAAATTTACCACCTCTTGGTAAAACGGATGCATAACAAAGACATATGAGGACTCAAAGATGGTGATATGATGTAACTTTAAGAAATAATTTTCAAAAAGAGTTTTATATGACAGAAGAGGTGTGGGGATTCTATTGATGATATAGCAAACAACTAAGACACAATCTCCCCAATATTCCTTATGAAAAGAAGCTTGAAACATTAGTGATCTGGCGGTTTCTAAGATGTGGCGGTGTTTACGCTCAACCACCCCATTTTGTTGTGGGGTGTAGGCACAAGAACTTTGATGAATGATGCCTAGTGAATGAAGAATTTTAGTACATTCATACTTGAAGAAGTCGAGAGTATTGTCAATCAAGATGATTTTGATAGTGATCGAAAATTGGTTATGGGCAAGAGTAATAAAGTGTTTGATCATTTGCAAGAAATCGAATTTGGATTGCATGAGGTAGGCTCATGTCATTCTCGTATAATCATCTACAATGGTTAAAAAATATATGTCACCATTGCAAGTTTGGTATGAAATGAACATCAAATGTCTATGTGAACAAGATGAAATGAAGTACTGGAAATAGAATTATGTCTGATAGGAAAATGTCTCTTAGTTTGTTTCGACTGAGTACAAACATGGCAATGAGATAGTTCAAATGATTTTGGCAAAAACGAAAGCATTCTCATTCTAGAAATAGAAACATGTCCAAGTATCTTATGCCAAATGGTGCAATCAATATTATTCGTTTATTCATTAACAGTTCAGTACAATGTACATATGTAATTGGTTTCGGATTTACAATGGAAGAAGCATGACTCTTGAATTTAAAATTGACAGACTCAAGAACATAGAGATCATCTCGTTCTCTACCAATTCCCATTACCATTCCAATCATCTGGTCTTGAAACAAGCAAAAACGAGGATAAAAGGTGACTACACAACGAAGATCTTTGGCCAATTTGAAACATATAGCAAGTTAGAATCAAAGACTGGAACTTGAAGAACATTGTGTGAGGTTATGCAGTTTGTGTCATCAACAGAACCTATCGTAGTCACATTAGTTCTATTACTATTAGGCAGCGGTATTGAGCCATTAGAACTAACACAAGACCTAATTATCAATTGCAACATGTTTCCCAGCCATTTGATCACTTGCTTCACTATCAATTATCCAATGTAATTTCATATGTTCCGAAAGGACTATTGTGTTACCTGCCATATTAACATAAGGTGTGGCTGATATATTCTGTAAGGTGTACGTTCCGCTTTGAATCTGGATTGTTAACCTGCAATTACAACAAGAGAACAATCCACAGTATACAATTCACAAAGAACTATATAAATCAAATATCAAACAAGAGTAAGGGAATTGGGCTCAGGTCGAGCAGGGTTTCCTTTTACACGTCGTCACCGGGGAACCAAGGTATCGTATCCAAAAGTGGGAGACACACACTGCCCGAACAGGACTCACGGCCTCACACAGTGAGCTCCACCAGAAATCTGACCACAAAGGTCAAGACTCACGGCAGCCACCACCACTCTCACGTAGAAAGCTCACGGCCAACCACCACGACACACGCACACAGCACCACGGCTATACCACAGGAACAGGGACGGAAAAGAAGGGGGGGAAAACACTCAAGAGATTATCGGTTTTTCAGGCTTACCTCATCATGGAACAAATCCATGATTAATAGCAGCGAGGAAGACTAAGGGAAGGGGAGCAAGTCCCAAGCAACGCGGTCAAGCGAGTCCAGCCGAGGAGACACGATGGAGAAGGTTCTGGAATGAGGTGAAGAAATGAAAGGGGCCGATTGGAAATAGATGGGGGCTCGGTTAATGATGGTAGGAAAAGAATAAAAAGAATGCCAAAGCCCAAAAGGTAATGGGCTAAAACCCAACAAATCTCCACCTTGGCACAATACCGGCTCCACCTCAACGTAAGGAAAAACTATAGATGACTCATCATCGCCCAAAGGGTCCCCACAACACACACAGTATTGTGTGGACCAAATTCTTGTCATAGCACAAAGCACAGACAAAGAACACAGACAATAACCAACACGAAGAGGTTAAAGTCAATAACCGGGGTAACAATTCTATAACACGCACACAACAGTTATATACCACCAACATAGTTAGCAACACTAATCAATCACCTGTATCAAAATTCAAAATTTTTAGACATGATTGCAATTTAGAAATAGGTAAACACTTAGTTCCCATATCAGCAGGATTATATTCAGAAGGAATCTTTTCAAGATTAACTAATCATTTAGCCACTACATCCCTAATGTAATGAAATCTAACATCAATATGCTTAGTGCGATCATGAAAAATAGGATTCTTACACAATTGAATGCCGGACTGAGAATCAGAAAATACCTCTACCTTACCTTCGAGCAAGCTAAGTTCAGAGATCAAACCTTTCAGCCAGACAGCTTCCTTCAAAGCTTCTGTTACAGCAACATATTCTGATTCCGTTGTCGACAAGGCAACGATATGCTGCAGCTGCGATTTCCAACTTATACATGCTCCACACAAAGTAAAAACATATGAAGTAGTAGATTTTCTATTGTCCTTATCATTAGCATAATTAGAATCAACTTAACCATTCAACTTAACACCATCAGCATATTTAGAAAAACATAAGCCATAATGCATAGAGTTTTTCAAATATCGCAACAACCATTTAACAACATTCCAATGTACCACACCAGGATTAGACATATATCTACTCAAGCAGCTAACAACATAAGCAATGCCAGGTCTAGTGCTAACCATCAAATACATTATAGAACCAATTGCATTTGAATACGGTACATTTTTCATGGCATCAAAGTCAACATCAGTTTTGGGACTTTGATCTTTACTTAGCACAAAATGAGCAGCTAAGGGCACGTTAACAGGTTTTGCATCAAACATGGAAAATTTCTTTAAAATTTTCTCTACATAAGAAGTTTGCTTTAACCAGAGAGTAGATTCATTTCTATCTCTAACAATGTACATGCCTAGGATTCTACTAGCATCACCTAAGAACTTCATATCAAATTTATCACTTAAACAGTTCTTAATATGCTCAATGGATTTCAGACAAGGACTATCAATCAACATGTCATCCACGTAAATCAACAAGAAAACAGGCACTGACATTTTATCCTTAAAATACAAGCAATGATCAAAAGAGCTTCTTTTAAATTTTAAGGTAAGCATGCATTCATCAAACTTCTTATTCCATTGCCTAGGTGACTGCTTTAGGCCATACAAAGATTTATTAAGCAAACAAACGTGATTAGGGTTCTTTGAGTCAACAAAACCATCAGGTTGTTTCATGTAAATCTTTTCATCTAAGTCACTATGCAAAAAAGCGATTTTAACATCCATCTGTTTAAGTTCCCAATTAAAGTGAGCAACAAGTGATAATAAAATTCTCACAGTAGTAAACTTAACAACAGGAGCAAAGATTTCAGTATAGTCAATACCCTCTCTTTGAGTAAAACCTTTTGCAACTAGCCTAGCTTTATATCTAACAGAATCAGCTTCATTCTTTACCTTAAATAACCATTTGCAATCTACCAAATAGCAATTAACAGGTTTAGGTACAAGAGTCCATGTATGATTCACAACTAAAGAATGCATTTCATCCTTCATGGCACTAAGCCAATACACAACATTTTTAGATTTCAAAGCTTCATTATAGGTCTTAGGCTCACAATTATCAATTGACTCAAACATATTGAAAACATGCGATGTGAGGTGAAAATCATTAAACCTAGCAGGTTGTTTCACATTTCTTTTAACCCTATCTCCAGTCAACATATAATCATGCAGATCTTCATGTTCATTAGCAACCAATTCATTATGCACATGTTCGTCAACATTTTCATGCAAATCAGGCTCATTAACAGGAAAGTTCTCATGATTCATATTAGGGAGCACATCGTTTTCAATAACAAGGGTAACAATAGGCAAAGACTCCACCTTGCTCGGTGTAGTCTCAGACTCACAATCAGATTCAGGCAAAGATGGAAGCAAGCAAGGCATTTCAGATTTATTAAAAATGACATCCCTACTTATAATAGTTTTGAAACCAGGTTCACATCTTAACCAAAGCCTATATCCTTTTACACCCTCATGATAACCAAGAAAGACGCACTTAACTGACCTAGGTTCAAGTTTGTCTCCTTTCCTATGCACAAAAGCAGAACAACCAAACACTTTAAGATTTGAAAAATCTAATTTCTTACCAGAAAAAACACTTTCGGGACACTTACCATTCAAAGGCACGAAAGGGGATCTATTTATCAAATAAGAAGCTGTCACGACAGCTTCGCCCCAGAACTTCTTTGAGAGTCCAGAAGATGCAAGCATACTTCTAACTCTCTCGAGTAAAGTTATGTTCATCCTCTCAGCAACACCATTCTGCTGGGGAGTATAGGGCACAGTCTTGTGTCTCACAATCCCAGATTCACTGCACAAGTCATCAAACAAGATATTGCAGAATTCCATTCCATTATCTGTCCTAAGCCGTTTAATCCTTTTTCCAGTTTGGTTTTCAATCAAAATCTTCCAGTTTTTAAATTTATCAAAAACATCAGATTTATTCTTTATTAGAAAAATCCACACTTTTCTAGAGTAATCATCAATGATAGACAAAAAATACCTATTACAACCTTGAGTTGGGACAGGTGAAGGTCCCCAAACATCAGCATGCAGGTATTCAAGTATATCAGAACATTTAGTCACATTGGGGGAAGGGGAGATAGGAAATTTAACCCTTTGCTGTTTGCCTAAAACACAGGAATCACAAAAAGTCATGCAAGACAATTTATCCCTACCAAAACAACCATCTTTGTGTAAAATCTCTAATCCTTTAGAACTCATATGACCTAACCTTTTATGCCATAAATCAGTTAAATCATCTGACACAGAATTAGCACAGATTTTATCACAGACTGTTTTGCAAACATACAAATTCCTCCTTTTTTCAGCCTTAAAAGCTACCAAAGACCCCCGCATAATTTTCATGCAACCATTTCCCCATTTACCCTCATAACCATCAGACTCTAAAGCTGCACAAGACATCAAGTTATTGCACAAAGCAGGAACATGTCTAACATCTTTCAAAGTCACAGAATAACCAGATTCAAATTTCAGACAAATATTACCAATACCAGAAACTTTACAATTTCTCATTGGCCATAGAAACAGAAGCATGCTCAATTTCTCTGTAGCTAGAAAACAAATTTTTAAGTGGTATAATGTGATAAGTGCAACCTGAATCAATAAGCCATTCATTTTCACACACAGGTAATGAAAGCACAGAGTTCACAGAGTCACATAATTCAGTCACCATAAAAATATCCCCCATGTTTTCACCAGAGGTAGAAGCATTGTCGCTTGTTCATTTGTCTATTTCCATTTTTATTCTGATTCTTCTTTTTAGGGCAATCTTTTATGAAACGATTTGGGTCCCCACAATTGTAACATTTCTTCTTACTAGGCCTAGATTTCGATCTAGCCTTACTCTTTCCTCTTTTATCACTTTTTTGATATTGGTTATTGTTATTATGCCTATGTTGTGATCTACCACGGACGTGCATAACTTCACCAGAGGATTGTCTATTTCCTTTGTTAACTTTTAAATCTAATTGCTTTTTAGGCCGTTCATTACAGTATCCAATGTAATAGAATCTCTACCGTACTTAATGGCGGATTTTACATCACTATAATTTTCAGGAATAGCATTTAAAAGAACAATAGGTGAATAGTCGTCAATGTTCTTATCTCCTGTCAATTTAATATCTTGAATTAATTTAGTAAACACATCCAAATTTTCATCTACGTCTTTGTTCAAGTCTAGCTTGAATCTGAAAAATTTTTCTAACAAGAAAAGTTTACTAGGCAAAGATTTTTCAGTAAACATTTCTTCCAATTTTTCCCAAAGATCTTTTGCAGATGATAGTTTACCACATTTCCTGAGCACAGAGTCAGATAAGTTCAAGATAATAGAAGAGTAAGCATATTCGTCATCTTCAAGTTTCTTAGCAGATGTAATGTTTTCAGCCCAATTACCGTCAATAGCTTTAAATACTTTTTGCTGTATTAAGATTCCTTTCATCTTTTGTTGCCATATTGAAAAATCAGATTTTCCATTAAAGGGTTCAAGGTTATATCCAGAAATTGAAGCCATCACAAATACGCAAGGAGGCACACACAATTTCAACAACCAATCAGCAGAAGCAAGAACCACAAGGCACAAACAAACTATGAAAGAATCAGTCAAGCTAAGGGGAGGAGAAATCGCTATCACCCACAAGATCACAATACACTCAACGGTGTACGAGCATGGGGCTTCAGATAGAGATTTTCCTACGAGTAAGGGACACAATTACTTAGAAACAACGTAGTAAACAGATTACGGGTCAAGATAATCACTTACTACCCAGAGACAAAGCTCTGGGGTGACGAAAACCACACTGCCCGAAGCACCGAAGGCACTGCCCGAGATCTGCCCGAGATTCCAGCCGCTGCCCGAGCACTCCAGCCACTGCCCGAACACTCCTGCTGCTGCCCGAAGCCCACCGAGCACTCCACCAGGCACGAAACGCTCTGATACCACTGTAAGGTGTACGTTCCGCTTTGAATCTGGATTGTTAACCTGCAATTACAACAAGAGAACAATCCACAGTATACAATTCACAAAGAACTATATAAATCAAATATCAAACAAGAGTAAGGGAATTGGGCTCAGGTCGAGCAGGGTTTCCTTTTACACGTCGTCACCGGGGAACCAAGGTATCGTATCCAAAAGTGGGAGACACACTGCCCGAACAGGACTCACGGCCACACACAGTGAGCTCCACCAGAAATCTGACCACAAAGGTCAAGACTCACGGCAACCACCACCACTCTCACGTAGAAAGCTCACGGCCAACCACCACGACACACGCACACAGCGCACACAGCACCACGGCTATACCACAGGAACAGGGACGGAAAAGAAGGGGGGAAAACACTCAAGAGATTATCGATTTTTCAGGCTTACCTCATCATGGAACAAATCCATGATTAATAGCAGCGAGGAAGACGAAGGGAAGGGGAGAAAGTCCCAAGCAACGCGGTCAAGCGAGTCCAGCCGAGGAGACACGATGGAGAAGGTTCTGGAATGAGGTGAAGAAATGAAAGGGGCCGATTGGAAATAGATGGGGGCCCGGTTAATGATGGTAGGAAAAGAATAAAAAGAAGGCCAAAGCCCAAAAGGTAATGGGCCAAAACCCAACATATTCAACGTATTGTGAGCAGCATCTCTCTCCAAGAGCTTTAATATCTCTGCATATTGAGTTGGTGTAAACATGAGTCCAATTACAGCACTTGAATCTGCCTTCTCCTCATCACCAGATTCAGTAACAGACATATTTGCAGTTCTTTTTTAGCCTTCGCACCTTTGAATATATGATTTGTTGCTTCGGCTTTTGCTTTATACAACATCTGATCTGGTGGATAACCAATCAATTTATAACAATTAGATTTGGTATGACCATTCCAATTAAAATATTCACACTTCAACACATTTTTATCATCATTTCTGCCTTGAGTAGAGTAAAAAAACACTGACTGGTATATCTAGAGGCAGTGCGGGCACTGATATCAAGGCTCTGTGAGACTCCTCCTGAGAATTATAGAGAAAGCTTGTCCTACTAAAGGCAAAGGACTCATCATCAAAATATGATTCCTAATATGAGTATAGCTGTCATTGAGTCCCATTAAAAACTATAAGAGCTTGTGCTGTTGACCGCGCTATGTTAATTGCACTTTGTGCTATTGATCGTGCTCTACAATTCTTCCAAATATCTCCTTGGAAACACCATTCATAATCCATGATAGGACAATTGCATTACATCTATCCCATATCCGAAGAATATTCAAACCTGTAGTAGGTCGTGGACATCTACCATTGATGAACGTTTGCTTGTTCTTTGCACAAAGTGCAATTAACATAGTGCGACTCCAGATTCCATAGTTCTCTGTGCCGACCAGCTATTCGGATATCAAATTGATACGATGAGCATCGGAAGGATGAATATACAATGGATTATGAATGCCAATTGTTGTTGTTGCTGCAGAGTTCGAACTCTCTGTATCTAAGATCGCCATTAGAGAATATATGTTTAATGATCGAAAAAAAAACTCATGTGAAGATATTCACTGAAGCAATAACTTGAATTGAAAAGCGATCTGAATCAAGGAAGCGCGAAAAATTGAAAGATTCGGTCTCAATCGAGGAATTGAACTGGAAGGAAAAAAAAAGGGATCTCAATCGAGGAGAGAAGATTGATCGAAACTAGTCTCTGATACCATGTCAAAACTAGAGCACAAAACAGGAGAAATAGAAGCATTCATTTCTATGTAAATGAAGTTCTATACAAAGAATGAAAAGAAAAGCTAAATATATATGTTTTGGTAATAACCGCCTAACACTTAAGTTGCTAACTACCAAAATACGATATATAGATAAAAACGTAAAGCATTTCTTAATAATTTATTGTGGTTTGTTTGATGATGCCCTTAAGGGTAGTGCCCTTAGGGGCATCATCACCGTTCATTTGTAATCTTTTTTTTAAAAGAAAAAAAGATTCTATATGGATGGTGGATGATACCCCTAAGGGCAGTGCCCTTCAGGGCAGCAACCAACAAACCCTTTATTGTAAACAATTTTCACCCAAAAATCAAATATGTTTCTCTATCTTTTGTTTGTTTTATTGGGCTTATAATGTCCACATTGGGCTCTCGTGTTGCCTTCAAGATATATTGTTCTCTAATCCTTAGCTGATGGTATCCAAATCTGAGATCGATCTTTGAAAAAGTCATCAACTTCTCCTACGAACAGCACTAGTGCATCCGACAGTGATACAATGGGCTATGTAAATCATTTGTCCCATAGCAATTCGTTTAATTACGTCCAACTCTGGTGGACCATGCGATAGGAGCCTTATAGGCAATCTCCAATGCAATGTCATTTTAGCGTGAAATGCTAAAATGACGTTGCACCCGATCTCCAATCTAGCTTCATTCTTCAGGCTAAAATGGTGTGTTGCTACGGTGTTGTACCAAATTTGGTGTAACACTATATCAACTCCAAATGGACGAAGCTCTAGCCGTGACTATACATCCAAAAAATAATTTGGATAAAGCATATAATATTTAGAAATACTAAAATAGAAATATATGTAAATAAATAAAAATAGGCCAAAGATAAATTTTGAAGGATAAAAGTTATTTTATTTTGATTGTGCTTATTTTGAGTTATATATGGATAAATTATACTAAAATTAATTAAAGTGATTGGATCGGATGCGGAATAGGGGTTTATTAATTAAATAACCTTAATAAAATAAATAATTTCAAAAATAACCCGAAAAATAAAAACATTTCAAAAGTAACCTAAACCGCCAACTGGGTTGGCGTGTCCAATTGGTCACGCCAACTCAGTTGGCGTCACCTAAAAAAATTTTGGTCACGCCAACTGAGTTGGCGTGACCAATTTAAAATATATTAGTCACGCCAACTGAGTTGGCGTGACCTTTGTTTTTTACGGTCACGCCAACCCAGTTGGCGTGACCATTATTCACGCCAACTGGAGCTGCAAGTTGGTGGGAATAATTATTGGTCACGCCAACTGAGTTGGCGTGACCAATAAATATCATGTGTCACGCCAACTCAGTTGGCGTGACCCATTAAAGGTCACGCCAACTGAGTTGGCGTGACTTGGAGTTATAAAATTTCCGCAACCCTTCTTCTTCGGCAACAACTTCGGCGATTTACAGTCTAAATTCTTCCTCGCGTTTGACCTCCAAGTTACTATCGTTTTTTCTCATTTTGCTTCCAGTCTCTTCGTAGTTTCAGATTCAGAATTTAGAGGTAAAAATCATGTCGCCGTGAATTAATTTCTGTCACACTTTTTCGCTGCCGTCCGCCGCCCCCCCGCCGTCTGCTGCCGCCGTCGAGCGCCGTCGGCCGCCGCCGCCGCCGGTTGCTGATGGCTGGTGGTTGTCGGCGGTAGCATCCTCATGTTTTATCAGTTTTAATTTATTTTGTTTACTTTATGTTGTTTATATGTACTAATATATTTTTTGTTTCATATAATAGGATGGATCCGATGAATGTACCAGGCCCGATCGATGATCATCTGTTGTTATTGCAGTCATGTCATCGTTCTGAAGATGTATGGGCAGGTGATATTGATCGGCCCTTGCGTGTGAGAAATCCGAGCAGCTATTTTTGGGATCTTTGCCCATTAGACACACGTGTTGTAAGTATGTTACATGAGTTTGGGTTTTATGGTGTATATAGGTGTAATAAGATTACCATTGACCCTCATCTAATCACGGCGTTAGTAGAGAGATGGCGTCGTGAAACGCATACATTCCATCTGAGATCTGGAGAGGCGACTATTACACTGCAAGACATTGCAGTTATTTGGGGTCTGCCAATAAATGGTCTTGCAGTGTCAGGTGCCAATTTTGATAAGACAATACCCGAGTGGCAAGAATATTGTTATCGTCATTTGGGATTTACACCAGATCCGGGTCACTTTAAAGGTGCATGTTTGTTAATGTCTGCGTTGAGTCATCATTTAATAGTAAATCGGATCCATTTGCATAGTACGGCGGATGAGGTTGCTAAATATGCACGAGGTTGTGCATTATTAATGATAGGTGGGATTATGTGCCCCGATAGCTCCGGCAATACTGTAAAATTATTGTACATACAGAAATTAGAAGATATCAGTTCTGTTGGTAATTTTAGCTGGGGTAGTGCTGTGCTGGCATTCTTATATCGTGAGTTGTGCACTTCAGCGGAGAGAGGGAAAAAAGTAATATGTGGTGCATTACAACTCCTACAGGTAATCGTTACCTTTATGTTAAAATACTGAAAAAATATATCTTGCATATTTAATTTATATTCTTCATGTTAATGTTTTAGATTTGGGCATGGTCCCGGCTCGAAAGTTTAGCTCCTCGACTCGGACGCCTGAGAATTGATATTGGGCCAATACCAATCGATGAGGACAATTACTTACCTGTTGCTCCATATGGTGCAAGGTTATGTATCACAAATTATTTTGCAATGTATAATATTATATTTAATATTTTGTTATATAATTTATGTTTTTTTATGATGATTATGAGTACACAGGTGGACATGTAAAGTAAGATTTACAGAAACTGGCACACATTCATTACGAATTATTAGGGACATCCTTGACCAGCAGCCATTAAGCCAAGTAATTTTATTTTTTATATTCATGTATAAAACATAATAGTCTTTGAACATTATTTTAATGTAATACTATATTTGTAGTTTAATTGGCAGCCGTACCCTGATGATTATATTGAAGGACTGCATACTGAGTTATGGACATACAGCGGGCCACTCATTTTGTATGACATAGTTGAGATGCATCGTCCTGAGCGGGTTTTCCGTCAGTTCGGCATGGTACAAAACATCCCACCAGATCCACGGTCAGGGGATGATATATTACATGTAGTTAACCGCAGGGGTAAAACAAATAATGACTGGTCTGCACACCATAGGCGGTACATGACTATATGGGGAAATGCACATGCTCATACCGTGGACAGCCCGCGATATGAGTCAGCTGGACAGGGTGTAATTATCGGGTACAATGACTGGTATGGACGAGTAACACGTAGATTCATTGGCCATCAACGACAATTTGTGGAGGCTGGTTATCAACATGGAGATGGCTCGGCATGGCAACATGTGGTATGTTGCTTTATGAAATATGTATTACATATTTGAAAATTGTGTTTAGATTTAAATACTTAATAAATGTTCACTCATTTCAGATTGATCAGCTGTCGCAATTAACAGTTACCTGCGACCGTAATATCGCTGAGGAACAATCCGTAGGGGCGTACATGGATGCATTTAGTGATGTCAGAAATGTCATACAAAATGTGTTGCATGTCGCGCAGGAACGACGCGATAGAAACTTTCCGCCCTACGAAGAGGGACATGCGACTCAAGGTGAACAAGTACAGCCGATGCATGTGAGTGATGAAGAACAAGTACAGTCGATGCATGCGGGTTTTGGAGATGCTGGCCCTTCAAGCTATGTCCCGACATATATGCCAGGTCCCTCTTCATCATATGCCAGTGACATGTACGCTGATTATTATACTCCTCGACCACATCATCAGTTGTATGACCAAACGCATTTCACGCCTCATCAACCCATGTACTCACAAGAACAAACCAGCCCAGATGTGAATATTAGATTCCCCGAGATATATGCATCGATGTCACCACAATTTGCCGTGTCACCGGTTGTGTTCCCTAATTTGTCACCTGATGTTCAGCTGGACGATGTACCTGTAGTGCAAGAAGACTCACCCATTCAGGAAGGACGCGGTCAGAGACGGAAACAGCCACGTCGTTGTGGTACTGGCGGGGCATTATAGAGTTTTAGCCTTCATATATGTAGTCATGTTTGCCTATTGTGAATCTTAGTATTAAATGTAATGAATGTACTTCCATATGAATGTCTTATTTGATATGTGACAATAACAATAACACAATAACAATAATAATAACAATAACACAATAACAATAACAATAACAATAACAAGAACAATATCAAAAACAATAACAATAACAATATCAAAAAACAATTACAACTTTATCGGTTTTGGGAACTCGATGCCATATGTCGTCTTGCCCGGGCTTCAGGCCAATCCATCTCATTTTGCATGCGTGTTGTTCGGTCTCGACCTCGTCTTCTTATAGTACGCAAGGTGGAATTGTGGTACAGTTCGAATGACGGGGTTTCCCAATACTGCTCTCCCCATAATGGCTCAAATTCACCTTGATATGTGCTCCAATATTCTTGCATATTATAATACTCCTTGACAAATGTTTTTGCGTTTATGCCATAAGCTCGACATACTTGTATCACATGTGAGCAAGGAATCCCAAATTCTTTCCACTTCCCACAAGAACATTCCCTTGATTTGAGCTTCACAACATGAGTATTACCCCCACGTCCAACTTGCATCCTTGTGATAACTGAGGCTGTTAGATGCCTTCGATCAAACATCTGAACTTCATGATGAATGGAGTGAAGATCAGCCCGAGCATATTTTTCAAAAGCATAATCCGGCCATTCTTGATTATTTTCGATCATTCTATCAGCTTTTTTCACTCGCTCCAAAAAATAATGCACACAACGATCGAATGTTAACTGTACAATGGCAGTGATTGGAAGGCGACGTGCACCTTTCATGACTCCATTTATGCACTCCGACATATTTGTTGTTAGGATACCACAACGCCATCCTTCATCATGAGCAAGTGTCCACTGAGACTTATCAATCCGATTCAGGTAATCAAAAGCCCTTGGTTCAATGGTTTTGATCTCTTCCATCGTACGCTCAAATTTTATCAGTTGATTTTCTGATCCAGCTTTCCAACACAAGTCTTTTAAGTGCACGTTTTTGAAACGACTATTAAAGTTTGAGCAAAGATGTCTCAAACAAAATCGATGCACTCCACGGGGGGGGGGGGTTTAAAGTCGGGGATACAGTCGGCTGCTGCAATAAGGCCCGGATGTCGATCAGAAATCAAACACACGCCGCCAGATTCTCCAATAATGTGTTTGCTAACCATCTCCAAGAACCATTTCCATGACAAAAAGTTCTCTTCATCGACAATTGAAAATGCCAGCGGTAACACTTGATTATTCGCGTCCATGGAGACAGCAATCAACATCTTATGCTGATATTTTACATACAGATGTGTGCCATCCACTGTAATAACTTGACGACAGTGGCGGAAACCATCTATGCACGGTTGGAAGGCCCAGAAAACATAACTCAAAGTTTTTTCTCTCGGTCTTGCATTATCAAGATGATCCCACTCCACGACTGTGCCTGGGTTCCATTTTTTCAAAGCTCCCATATAGAAAGGTAATTTGTTGACCGAGCTCTCCCAGGTTCCATACACGTTCCGTATTGCACGTTTCAAACTATGCCAGCCTTTTGCATATGATATTTCAAAGCCATACTTATCTTTCACCGTTTGAATCACATACTTGATTTCATAAGCTGGATCACGACGAACGATTCCCAATAACAAGCTAGCAATCATATTCTTATCCAAGTTCGAATGATCAAGCGACAGCTCACTCAGCAGACAAGTGTGAGGACCACCATATTTGGTTATTTTGAATAACCCAACTTTTTTATCCAAACATGCACGCAGGTACCATCTGCAAGGTATATCCTCTGTACCGTGTTTGCATATTACTTTCCACAATGTTTTTGTACTCTTAACAACATGGTACTCACGTTTTGCAACACGTACTGAATAATCCTTCACAGCTGCCTGCAGATGAAATTTATCTTTGAAGACCATGTTGCGATGGATTTCACCTTTGGAGTAATCATAAAAACTCCCCCAACGGCCTGTTGGATTGTCAATCGAATCTCCAAAAACTTCTGGATGTGTCATGGAAAAGAATGAGATTGTTGGATAAAGATTATGATCATTTGTCATGGTTGGTGCCCCCTCCTCTTGGTTTTCAACTGCTTCTGCCATCACACCAATATCAACTTCATCATCATCAGCATCAGTCTCATCATCAGATGGAATCCCCTCTGGTTCAGAATTAATTTGATCACCAAAATCAGCAAAACTGTCTGCTCGTGGCTCAGCGGCAACATTATCAACATCTACTGGATGATCATCTCGGTCTCCACCACTATATGAACCCTCAGCTTGATGTCGAGCAACAGACGTCTCTTGAATAACAGATGTCGTCAATCCTTCTGAAAAACTGCCACTCATTGGCATTTCTGGA
Organism: Haberlea rhodopensis; assembly: GCA_907163345.1. Taxonomy (NCBI): domain Eukaryota; kingdom Viridiplantae; phylum Streptophyta; class Magnoliopsida; order Lamiales; family Gesneriaceae; genus Haberlea; species Haberlea rhodopensis. Next base: position 9,890,506 of record CAJQUN010000014.1, read on the forward strand.
ACATAATCATAATTCATTGGTTCTGCTTGTATATAAAATTCCAAGCAACTATGACCCTGTTCTGAATCAAGTAGCCATGCTAAATTGTAATCATCATCTATGGGTAAAACAGTCTGACGTAACCCCGAAAAATCTTTGAACATATGCCTAGCATATAATTTCAAAAGAAACTGGTTGCGATCGAACCCAGTGATATCATATATTTTATCTAATAATTGTAGAAAATTAATTGTACGCCGTATAGTTGTACCTCTTGATGGACCACGATCATATCGGACGAACTCAGAATCTTGTATAATATTACCCCCCAATAAAATAAAACTTGAATAGTCATATTTTGATAACTACAGAAAACTATTACTAGTAGCTAATGAAATCTTTTCTGATGTAGAAGATCAGCTAAAGCTGCAACTACAGAGCATAATCAGAATTTTATCATATAATAAAAATATTAAAAGAGAAGTTAAAAATATTAAAAGAGAAGTTGTGAATTGGTGAGAAAACTAAGAGGCGGACGGCTTTATTTATAGCCATTTAGTGCCGCCAACTCAGTTGGCGGCACTATTAAAATAATGTCACGCCAACTGAGTTGGCGTGACCAATATTTTATATGGTCACGCCAACTCAGTTGGCGTGACCTATTGGACCCGCCAACTGAGTTGGCGGGTAAGGTTAGTTTTTAAATGTTTTCAGAATTGGGGTTATTTTTGTAATTATTTGTTTTATTGGGGTTATTTAAATAAATAACCATAGCGACATATAAATAAATAATAATATGTTTGGTTTGATTGATGATTTGATATTATGATTAAATGCTTAATTACAATTTTGCCATTTGTTCGACTATGATAATTTATAAAGTGCTTGGTTTCGGTTGCACGTCACTACTCGCTCTTTATTTTGTGAAGGAAAATAATTTCATTCAATTCGTCAATTTATATAACAGTTAATTAAAAGTTTTAATTAATGTAATAGACTGATGAGTTTATTCGATTGTATGATAAAGCCAATTTTGAAATAAATACAGTAAATATAGCAGCACTGTTATTTAGTGACACTTATTAAATTTAGGGTTGTAAACGAATCGAACATGTTCACGAAACTTTCGAGCCGGCTCGATAAATATTTGATTCGAATTCGAAATTCTCGAATTCGAGCCGAAACTCAAACATGTTCGATATTTTTTTCGAGCCGAACTCAAGCCCAAATTACTTTGTTCGATAGTTCGCGAGCTGCTAATATAATCGAACTTTTCGGATAGTTATTTTTGAGCAGTAATTCGGATAGTTCGCGAACATGTTCGAACCTTTCCGAGCCGAACTCGAACTCAACGCTGATTCGAGCCGAACTCGAACCAAATTTTTGAAACTATTCGAACTTCGAATAGAACTCGAGCTCGAATATAACTATTTCGAACCGAATTCGAAGCTTAAATTTTTCTGTATATTCCGCTCGATTCGATTCGTTTACTCCTCTAATTAAGTCACTCATTTAAAACTTCATTCAGACAGATGCGCGGCTTAGTCATGTAGGCCTTAAACCACCCTACCGATTGGCATCCAGATCATCCAATAATTCAATCAATTAGACAATATTGCAACAATGCACAAGTTTGATATTTCACAGATATGGTGGATTCGTGTAGGGGTGTCCATTTGGTATAAACTAACCGAACTTAACCGAAATTTTCAGATATGGTTTTCAAAATCGAAAATCGAACCGAAATTGTTTAGTTCGATTTTGTTTTTCAACGAATGTTTTCGGTTCGGTTAAAACTGAGTTTTTTTTAATTGCATTAAAACATATACTGATTGCTTTAAAAATTAAAAAAAAAAAATCAAAAACAAACCGACATTTTTCGGTTCGATCGGTTAATCGGACTAGAAAATGTATTTTGTAAAAAAAAAAAAAATAATGAATACTGGTAGTTCAACTGTCTTTCTCACTTTCAATGGATGAATTCTTCGAAATAATTGGCAATCACTCCGACTAGAAAATGTGTTCCTTATTATTCTCAACTAATTCTTAGACTCTGAAAAATTACACTCTAGAAATATTTTATTTCATGTCTCATAAATTAAAAATAAATGGTAATGTGAAATAAACCATTATTCTCAATCTGTGCCATAAGCATAAAATAGAGAAAAATAAAAGTTTGAAAATAAAATATGAATATATATATTTTTGCTTCATATAGTCATTGTGTTGGCTTGAATGGAACTTTTGTTCAGATTTTTGTACTCCAAGCAACTTTCTACCTAAAAGGATAGATTTGGCGATGGCCATGACCATCTCAACTAACATTCTTTCTTTTTTTTAATAACACACCCGGGATTTGCCGGACTAATCCTGGGAAGAACAGCCTTACCCCCTGGTTATTTTTAAGATAATTCAGATGCGGTAATAACTTATACACACTTAAATTGACAATATTTTTTATATATCTAAGTGATATTTGAACTTGTGAGTCTCGCGTTATTCTCAAAATATCTACCAGTATACCATGCCCGTGGGCTCTCACCTGACATTCTTGTGTGCATTAATAATACAAGTAGACAAAGATTTCATAAAAAAAAATTGATATTAATATGCTTATAATAAAAACTGTATTATGTATGCGTGCTGTACCAAATCAAAATGACTCCTAGATTTCGATCTTTCGAAATAACGAATAAGCAATGTACTAATTAAAACCCCCGAAAAGGTATACTCATGCAAGAAATGTTGTTCCTTCGTTTGTTTTTACGGGTTTGGCAAGAAATTATTACTAGGAAGATTATCAGTTTCTTTGAGGATTGTATTTGAGAAAAAAGTCTACGTATATATAAAAAAGGAAAATTATATCCTACATCAGGAGTGTTAATCTATATTGGATGTGGTGGATCATATAGATTCCACAACATCCAGTTGTTATAACTATATGTGGAGTAACACTCTCGGTGTATGATATAAGTTTACGAAAGAGCGTATTTTTATTATGAAGAGGCTATTTTTAAATATTATTAAAGTTACATTGTCTTTTTAGTGAAGAAAAAGGAAAGACTAAATAAGCAAAACTAGTAGGCAATTTATAATTAGTTAAAGAAGCTTTTTTTTTAATCGAGTCAAAATACTGCCACCTAATTATACAATCAGATTTGCATAAATTTGTCTTGTCCACAAATTTTGACCAAGTCTATAAATGAAAGAATAATCTAATTAACAATGAACGTCTTCAAAATTGCAAGTCAGTAAATTAACTTTTCCTAATTTGACTTTTAGATTTCCACCATAGATTGCCGTTGTACTAAAGTTATAGTTGGTGGTATATGTAATATCAGTATTTTAAAATATATAGCATCTCAAGTACAACATGTCGATCACTTTCACGCCAAGGGCAATTATTGCTCCTCTTCCCAATAAGTTTCACATTTGCAATCCGAGAATCGAACATATGACTAACTATGATACCAATTGTAGTATTGAATGCTTGTCGTTGTATCATAAGTATAGCTGTTTGTAATGGGGCAACTCCGATATTCTAAAACATACGATAACCTAAATACTACGTATCGATTGTTCTCACATGAAAGGATAATTATTTCTTCCCAGCATTCACCGTTTTGATCCATATTATAATACTATCACGTAGACAGCTTTCACAAGTAGGCCAAGTAGTTCAAAATTTATATATCCATCAGTCACAATTTTATATATTATCTGGTTGCTATGGTCAATTTGATGAATTTTTAAAAGTGTAATTTTGAACAGCTGAACTAAATTTTATCTTAAAATTTTAAGCAATATTAAATTAAATACATAAATTACAATTTAAAATCCAGCTTTGTAACTTTTTTCAAACAATCAATAGATTAAGATTATTACAAAACTAAGTGATAAAAGCGATGTTTTTGTCAGTTTAGTACAAATAATAAAAAATAATTATTTTAGGGGTTGAGATATACTTAATTATGTAGCATAAATTATTGATAATAGTGTTATTCTACTGTTCATAATTATGGGTGCTTAACAGGCCGGGTCAATCCGGACTCGGCCCGAAACCGGACCTGTTAGCCCAGTTCGGAACCGGTTTCGGTTGATCCATTTTTTTTTTATTTAAGCTAATATAAGTTAGATTTTTTGAAAAAAAAAATTTCAAACAAATCGGTTCTGGATTGGAACCGGTCCAACCCGGAACCGGTTGGATCGAAACCGGATCCGATCCGGTTCCTTAAAGGATCGGACCGGTTCCGAAATTATCGGATTCAGAACCGGTCGATTCTGGATCGATCTAGACCGGATCAATCCGTTAACCACCCCTATTGATAATGATATTTGTTAAGGACATTATTGAAGAAGAATATAGAAAATGCCTTGTCCCCTGTGGGTAGTGGCCAGGCGAAAGAATAATGAGGTCTAGTGCTACAATGTCGAACAAAGTAAAATCAGCATATGCTTGGAAGAATATAAATAAAGAACATTTCAAATTCTGATATTGTAATATTCAATACAAATTTTCTATGTATTTGAGTTACATTAATTAATCGAATATTTTCCTAATAATTTTCGAATAAATTAACAAATATTTTTGAAACGATATAGTTTTTTTATTTGGGTGCCTGAAAACAACACAAAATAGTAAACAGAATATCCATCTTCTGAGCCTCGTACTCGTTAGGGATATCATCACCATTTTTTTGTTCATCCGATGTACCAAAGATCATCACACATACATATATATATATGTATATTATGTTGTATTTTGGTGTTTGGGTGCATCAAATAATTTTTAGACGTGTTTGCAAGGGGAACGATACTTTTAATATTTATACCAATCATCATCTAACACGTGTAAGTTCGAGGTTTGCAGGGGGAATTTGCGTGTGAGTGGTGCCCAGGTAAGTTCACTGTGCTTTAAAGATAAATCGAGCAACATGCTTCAGTGAGAAACAGTGAGCTTTTAAAGGAATTACTATCATTGAATCGAAAAGGTACAAGTAGATCATAAAACTATTTCACTTATTATGTTGTTTACCTCCGTGTATATTTATTTGATGCCATCTTAGATTATTTCCGTGTATATGTCTAGGCATCTTGCTGGCGTCCTAACTGAGTTGTGTCTGTATAGTCGTTGAAATCGTGGAATTAAATGTTTTTCTGATGTGGGTTTTTCCCATTTTCTTGAAGTCTGCACAAAGATTGGATTTTTATATCATGGTTATGGGAAAATAATGAATCTTTATGGAGTAGTTAATACAAATGTGGTTGATTAATTTAGAAACTTACCCTAGAAGCAAAGGTGGATTCTGGGGGTCTCAACTTCTTGATTTTGTTTTGTTCAATTTCAGTTCGAAGGAATATTCCTAATTTTATGATTCTATATCAAATTTTGATACTATTTCTGGAATTGCTGATATTGACTTTAATTTCCTTGTATATGTATCATGATGTTCATATTTGAGATTCGTGTGCCTGCCATCACTGCTTATGAAGATCTGTTTGAAGAATTTCTTTTGTTTTAAATCATCTCTCAACCGTTATCATTATACACAGTTTATGTCTACATTTTAATGGGGAAACTATGTTAGTATGAAGCTACGAAGTAAGAATCGAAAGGACTGAGTGTATATATTTTCTTCAAGGGTCCAAAAGGGGTTTTCGAGATTTTAAATATCAAAATCTTTTACTTTTATTGTCTGTGATACTTTCAAGCGTTCTTGCCCAAACGTCTTTGGATTAGTTGGTAAGCCTTTTGAGACTGCAGGAACTAGCGTTGAAACGTTCTGTTAGTTGTAGCCAACTGGATGCATGTCCTCCGTTTTGCTTACATATAAAGTCACACGCTTGACTAACGAGAGGCACTTGATGCCTCATATTGATTGATTCTGAAAATTATCAAACAGAAGTGCGCGATATTATCAATAATTTATGTAATTTGTTTCTGAAACAAGCCATTATGCACTAGGAATTTATGAAGAGTTTTTGTGATCTCGTGAATCTATGATAAAAGGTTCCATTATAATAAACTTTTACCAGATATGAACCTGGATGATTCATGAAGTGATGCACTTTAGAAGACAATTATACATTAATTTTTAGTTTTGTTTGCATACAGTAATGCAGCAAAACCTTGTAAGACTGGCCAGACTAGTAATCTTTTTGCGTGAAAGAAAATTCCTGAACCAGAAATTGTTCTAGTGCTTTCTTTTCTTGCTTATCTTAGGGAGCTTTAGGAGTTTCGTTTTTAAGGTGGATTTTTCTTGTTTTCACTTTTCGTTTTTGTTTGGTCAATTAAGGTGGGGTAGCGCTAAAAAATGCAGCAAATGATCCATGACATGGCATATCTGTTAATTCCTGAATTTTTTTTGGTATTATGGTGTAGCTCAAGGGAGTTTGTGATTTAGAAGAGGTTTTTGGGCAAGGTTACTGGACATGAGTATGATAGTTGGGACATGCTTGAGCCGAGGCGTACCGATATATCGACTTTATTTTTCGTCTTCATAGTGCTTCCCCTGGCTACTTATTTTTTACTGGGAAAATGGAGTGAGGCTTCAAGAAGGAAAGATCGGAATAATTTGATTGCCGAACGGGCAGCAGAGGAAGCCCTTCGAGTCGAAGACATGGCTGTCGGCTGTGTTATCCCTATTGCGAGTGTTCCAAATGATGTCCGTCATCAATGTGGAAGGTGTTCTGGTCCAGCTACAACTCGTTGCTCTCAGTGCAAATCAGTTTGGTATTGGTACGACAAGTTCTTTTATTTCATCTCCAAAGTCCCAAATATATTCAATTTTTGAATGTGAGGATGCAATTTTTGAGTTGTGAGTTTTTCTTGCAACGGGAATTTGGCTTGTGAATCTAGTCCAAGATTGAATTAAAATCACAGATCATTTTCAACATATTTTTAGGCTATTTATGGAATCTCATTTGTTCCGCAGAAACTTATGAAAGTAGAATGACATTGATAAAAATTGGTAATTGTCTATGTTTCTAGTGTTTGGTGACCAAGGTTATACCATGTTCTACACCAATGATCCCTATGTTCCATATTTTCCAAGCCTTTATCTGAAAAAGTGTGCTCGATCTTTACCATTCTTGGACTGTGTCGTAATTATGCCAATGAAGCTTTGAATAGTAAGAGGATTACATATGTACTTGAATGTTGTACTCCTATACGCAGTTCTGGAAGTTGTCAGATTACTCACTGGAGGCAAGTTCACAAGTTTGAGTGCCAGCAATTAGCAAACAACTACCATGTCTCGTCACCAAAGCGTATCTCACTTGAGAAATCTCAAGCAAGCGTCTCATATGATGAAACTATGGATCCAAATCCGCTTGAGTGCAATGTGAAGGAGCCGAGTCTTGAGAAAACAAATGCCATCATGAAGGGAAATTCTGATAAGAAAAGCACGTTGCATGAAAACAACATGATTGAAAGACAACATGCAAATGCTTTCAGTAATGTGCATGTCAATGGGATTTTAAACTCAATGACTACAACAATTGACGGCGTAAATGCATGTGACATTCAAATGGGCTTAACTAGTGGAGAACACCCGTCTCAGAAAGGGATTCCTCATGGTGAGGAGACTAAAGGCTCGAATTGCTCAATTGGAAGGACTTCAAAGGAAAGGGGTAATAAGGCAAGAAACACATTGCATCCTTGTCAGGTTGAACTGCAAAAATCTCAAAAATCAGTGGTGAAAAGGTCAAAAGATATCGCAGACAAGTCAAGTGGGTTCATGAACGGGTCATGCTTTGCAGTGGTCAATTTGTTCTTCTCTCACAAAGTTATTTTGATGTAGGTGTTGTTACGATGAAAGATAACATCCCTTTACAGGAAAGCAGCAGGATTGCAAACTTTGGAATAAAGAAGATGATGGCTTTGACGAAGTCTGTGAAACATGACCATGAGAGACGTTCAGAAGATTGTGCAAGGAAGCAAAAAAAGGTTAAAGCGAGTCCTCAGAAACAGTCCTAGCCTGATTTACAAACATGCTCCAAGCTAAAATGCTATAAAATTGACCATATGTTTCATTTTACATTTCTTTTTTGTTTTTTTTGAAAGTACAACTTTTTTCTTGTTTTACCTATGATGATAAATATATTTGCTTTTCAATTGGTGAAATCTGTAAATTTGTTGGCCCTTGATTGGAAAATATCATGTTGAACTTCTGCTTGTTGCCAGATGCTTTTTCCCTATGAAGAATTCGTTAAGTGCTTTCATTTTGAAGCTCTCAATGTGTCACCTAGAGGGCTCGTAAACTGTGGAAACAGGTAGAATTATAATTTGCGCTTCTTCTTTAGAAAGGATTTGATCTTACAGGAATAGAACAATTCAACAACGATTGGAAATTTTTTTGTCTTTGAGTTAAGAATCATTTCTTCATGCTTCTGCAGTTGCTACGCCAATGCTGTGTTGCAATGCCTGACGTGGACAAAGCCTCTCATCATTTATCATCTTCGCAGGTCACATTCTAGAGCTGGTAATCATTTCCCCGATTTTCTTTGGAAAGTTTCAGCTCTACATTTTTTCATGATATCGACATGTTTATATGTGCATTTCATATGTATTAGGTTGTGCCAAAGATTGGTGCCTAATGTGTGAACTTGAACGCCACATAGTGACCCTGACTGGAAGTGGACATCCTTTGTCTGCTGGGAACATTCTTATGCATATACAAGGTCTTAATTCCCAGATCGGCATTGGAAGTCAAGAAGACGCTCATGAATTTTTAAGGTTTGTGAGTTGTCCATAGAATTCTAACATCATCTTCCCCCAAACCCTTGATGGACTCTGAACTTTTAACATCTCAAAAACTCATGCATCTTTTCTGGCGTATCAAGTAGCATACCTTGCTTTCATGAAATTTCTTGCATGTTTAGGCTTATCGTGGCCTCGATGCAGTCAATATGCCTCGAACATTTGGGTGGAGAAAATGTTGTCGATCCCATGTTGCAGGAGACTACTTTTATACAACATGCATTTGGGGGTCGTCTTAGATCAAAGGTGTTCTTATCATATACATTGAATTTAAATAATAGACAATGTGAATGACACACGATGCGGGATTTATGGTTTCGACCATGAAGGCCTAGATACTTGCTTCAATGCAGAATGATATAAAAGATATATGACAATCGTAATAATATCAAAGTTTAATGCAAAATACATTCTTTGATTTCTAACAAGATCCTGGAAATATTATTGCTAAAATGTGCTTTTGTTGTTTTTTCGTCGATGTTACCATAATTTTAGCTGCGATAGTAACTGAAAAGAACACATGAATACCAGGTCAAATGTTTGAGGTGTCACCAAGAGTCAGAGCGGTACGAGAATATAATGGATCTCACTCTGGAGATATTTGGCTGGGTCGAGTCATTGGAGGATGCTTTAACACAGTTTACTCGTTCGGAAGATCTTGATGGGGATAACATGTATAGATGTGGAAGGTAAGTCAACCTGGCATTTCTTTATTTCACATGTAATTCCAAATTTCACCATTCATCTGTTTATTTGGCTATATTTCCTATGACTGAGTGAAAAGGTGTGCTTCATATGCTCGAGCATGGAAGGAACTGAGGATCCAAGAGGCTCCGAATATTCTGACTATCGTCCTGAAGAGATTTCGTGTATTTCTTTGTTTCATCAACTCCATACCCTAAATTTTTGTACTATACATTTGGTAGTTTATGTATTTTGGATATTATGCTTTAAATATCAGGAGGGGAACTATGGGAAGATAAACAAATGCATCACTTTTCCTGAAATGCTGGATATGATCCCGTTCATGACTGGTACAGACGATGTACCACCGCTTTATACGCTTTATGCTGTTGTTGTCCACTTGGATACGTCAAATGCATCTTTTTCCGGTCATTATATCTCTTATGTGAAAGATTTGCATGGCAATTGGTTTAAGATCGATGACACTGAGGTAAATTTCTGCCTAATTGTCCGAGGAACTGATAAAAAACTACTTGCATTCCTGAAACTGAACACTATAACTCATCCTGGTTTTTCACTCTACTGGTGTGTGATTTATAATTTGTTATAACTTATAATAAATCTGTTCCATTTACGGCTTTACTGATAGGTGCAACCGGTTGAGCTGAGCCAGGTGATGTTAGAAGGAGCGTATATTCTGTTCTACATGAGGTGAAGTTTTTTCACACTTACAATCACTACATGCCTTACAAATTTACTTTTCTTGAACTTTAGAACATAGTTTCTGATTTATCCAGGTCTCATCCGCGACCGAAAAAGGCTTCCTCGTATCAATTTCCTATCTTCACCAACAACTCCCGATCAAAAACCAAAAAATCTTCAAAACCAGAACAAACCAAACTTTATGACAACTTCATTGAAAGAGATACAGACCCTAGTAACAATCCCAGAAAAATCCTTCCGAGAGAAATTAGAAGCATACCACCAATTTCTAAAAACTATTCCGAATTCTCAGACGCCACATCCTGTATTTCGCCCCTCTTCTCAAGCTCGGACGACTCATCCTTCACTACCGAGAGCACCAGTGACTCTTTCAGCACAGTTGATTATGTGGATACTATTCCTTTCTCTTCAGTCTTCCAGTCTTTGTATCCAGCCGACTCTCTGTCTCGAAGAACTATCTCATGTAGCATGTTTCCAGGAAGTATGCCTGAGACCAGGTATGTTCATGAACAGAAAGGCTTCGTTTCAGTTTCATACGTCCCAAATCTTACAAGTCAAGATTGGAGAGGGGATCCTGGTAGTCCGGAAATCGTTCCTCGAACGACAGGTTTGTTTTATGATTATCGTTAATGACGATGACTCCATAAATGGACCACCTCAAACTTGTTTATGATCATTGTAGAATATGATTCACAGTGGTACATTTTCCAGAAACTGGTAATCCGGTTGTTGACATTTCGCCTCATATTTTTGTTTTCCAAATGTGGTAATGAGGCGTGTGAATCTGAACATTTATATGTTACATATAATTAATGATCAAGGCTGATGAGAATTTACTTGCGAATTTTTTTTAAAGCTGCCTGATATGCAGTCATTTTAGATTCTTCCTACATGCAAAGCAAATTTGTCTTGAAAAAATGAGCAAGAATTGAAATACATGTTTCATTTTTTATTCAAACATAAATGGAATTTGATTGAATTTCACATCATTATATTCATACAAAACCCAATTAAATTTCAAATATATTCAAGTATTTTGATTAGTAAATGCGATGGATTTCAAATACACTTGAAATAGTATCATATGAAATCCATTTTTTAAATAGTTCCTCAAATCTCATCCTCCAATTCAAATTCTTCCATCAAAATATTTGTCATATATAATGAAATTGGAACTATAATTTTGACAATCTTGGTCAAATATTTTTTTGATTTAAGTACTTTTATTTATTAATTAATAACATTCTCATTTATAAAAAAAAAGTATAGTTATACATATGAGACAATGCCTAAAAATCAAGCAGGTCATATAAATATATTGTACTATGCATATGACAACTAATAAAAAATGAGGATTACATTTATCAAAATATATAAGTCAAATAAAGGTTAAATATTTAAATTTCTATATATTTTTTTGGCGTTTGCGATCAAGTGTCGATGGACAAGTACTCAATTATTAACCTTTAGTTGTGTTTTAAATAGGTGTTGATTCACATAAACTCTAAAACTAAACTTTATTTTAGTTGAATTAAAATTTTCTCCGTTTTTAGAATAGTTTATCATATTAGAAGTTATCTATGATGCACAGACACTCCTGAAAATCACCAAGTATAATGTCGGACACTTCTATGACACCGACATCATCGAACACGCCTTGGACACATATCTGACATGCCACGTGGTGTGCCTTAATTTAAAAATAAAAATAAAATCGGATACCTTTGTCGGACACTGTCGAGGGGCGTGTCCGATATATAAAGAACATTTTTGGGATTGGGTTAATTGCACAAATAAAAAGTTTTTGACTAAAATGATATTTGGACATGTTTTTTAAACTTTATGTCAATTGAAGTAATACACATTTGGTGCTGGTAATAGTATGCTAATGTTAGTGACTTGCATTATTTATACGCTTGATGTCATATGACATATTGACTTTCTCGGGTAAAATCCATTTATGAAGACACGAACTCTAAACAGAAGTTAGACCGAAGAGATGGTTACCGAAGACAAAATACCGATCAGCGTATTACCGAGCATCCTTTACCCTCTTCGGGATTTTGGTTAAATTATAGCGAAAGACCCGGTCATAATTAAAACTAATTAACCGGCGGGGGATTGAAAGTGCATTAATGGGGCGGATTTCTCAGACACGTTTGTCATGTCTCAGCCACGATCAAGGGAGGCGTATTCAATACTTTCCCGCCAAGTAACTCCAGAATAACTCCTATAAATAGGAGTTGAATATATATATATATATATATATATATATAATAAAAAAGGATATACAGAATAGAAAAAAATTCTCATCAGGAATGAAAATTACAAACGAGAGGATACAAAATTTACTTTTTTTCGGTTCCAACTAAAAAATATATATAATCAAAAACCAAAAAATACAACTTCAATTCTTAATCTTCCTAGTTTCCGTATTACCCCCGGGAAAAAAAAAGAACCTCAGTTTCCGTACCGTACGACCCCACCATGTCTTTTAGCCAAGAAGTATTCGTCTGAACAGTACACTAAAATAGTATTATTAACACGAAAGTCAAAATAAAATACAAATAAATTCGACCCTTTTCGGTCGTCGATCGCCCTTGCTTGGCACTGAATTCCTCAGAATTCTCCGATGAATACCAGAAGGCAACACAGATATAAGATCAATTTCTAGGCTTGTACAAGGATTTGATTCAGATTCGCGATTTGTTGATACAGAAGGGATGCTAAAGATAAAATGGTACAAAGACACGGAATCCACAGAAAATATTTGGGTAGTAGAGAGGCCAGCAAACTATTGAATAGAACTACGATAATCATGATGAAACCTTGATCCATGAAATTCACAGGTTCAATGGGTGGATAGAAAATATCATCAAACTGAAGTAGAATAACGACGGACACCATGGTGAAACGACAGAAGGTGAATTCTTTGTCACCGGAGAAAAACAACATCGCCGTTACCAGTAAAAGAACGGTCGCTAACTTCCAGATCATTTGGTCTGCAGTTGCGCCGGCGGTGGTGAATTGGAAAAGAATTCACGAATAAGGAAAGTATAGTCTCAAATTATACAGTGTTTTTTTTCGCGAGTAACAAATTCTGGATTATATATACATGGAAAATAAGGGATCATTGGTAAGGAACCTATTGGGTTTTTCAAATGGGTATATTATATCCGTAGTTTAAAAATATATTTTTAACTCTTTTCCCATGTAGCTTTAAAATAGTCAATTTATCTTCGTATGATTGGTGAAAATATAAAGTTTATCCATGTCGTGAATATGTATAATTATGTTTTATAAATTATAAGGAGTAAAATATCTATTTTAAAAATTATATAAGGTAAACTTTTTATTTACAGACCGTATATGATAAAATATATATTAGAGATGTTAATGTTTATTTACAAACCACATGAAATAAAAATATATATTATCGATATTATAGCGAATTAAATTGACACAAGCTCGAAAAATAAAGAATCAGGATTTGGGGAATAGAAAAAGGTATCTAATCTGCCGGGGAAATTTGGTGTTATAAAATAATATTTAATTTATGTAAATTTTCAAGTGTTAATAACAATGGGGAGGAGAGAGGAGAACGTTCTAGAATAAACGTGTGATTAGTTGAAATGATTAATTTTTGATGTTTTTTATGAAAATTTTCAAATTTATTACACGTTCATTCATATCTATAGTAATAATTAGGGTTATATTGAATTTCAAAATTGGTGTCATTTATATCAAATTAATGCTTTAAATTCTTTCCTAAATCAAATTAATGCTTTAAACTAAAAGTTCTATAGACGTAATTTTGTATATTGTCCATCTCCTTGAATAAAAAATCCAAGAAATATGTTTTAGTTAATATTCACTTTATTTTTTTATTTTTTAGTTTTTATTTTTTTCAGAAAGTACCTTATTTTTATAACTTGTTATTGTCATCAAAAAATTTGTGCCGCACCTAGTCATTAGAAGCACTAAAATAGCTTAATAATAATACAATTCTATAAATATATACAAATGGACAAATCTTGGAAATATAATCTTTTTGTGTATTTATTTTTCTCTTGATTTTTTTTTCTGAGCACTATTATAACTACAATAGGGAGAGAGCGGCAAACTCGAACTCGACTCTCCGTACTCACAATGACGAGTGGTGTCATATGGGCTAGAGGCCATCAGCTTCTCTTGGGTTTTTTTAATTATATTGAATAGTAAGGAAGTCATCAAATTGCCTTTGACCTCTTTATTTCTATCAACTCTATAACGTATTTGGATAGTTACATTTAGGAGTGGAATTAATTGAAGAGAGAGGGAGATGGAAGAGATTTGCATTTGCATTTGTGAATTTTTCAACTTCCACGATGGATATTACATAAGAAATACCTAATACTAATATGCATTGCTTCGATTCAAGTTGGCTAAAAAACAGAAAAGATAAGAAAATTAGTAAATGATTTATGAAGTTGACAGATTACTTAAATTTAAAAATGTATGAACTAAGCACTGATTTCTTTCGCATGAAAAGGTCGCATTTTATATTTGCAAAAAAAGGAAAAAAAGAAAATGGTGTATCGTGATTATAATTTTTTCCTTTTTTAGCATGTGTTTTCCTTATTATTTTTAATAAAATAAGTGATGAACTATAGAAAGGATTCAAGTCGGGAGACAAGAGCTGTAAAACCCGAGAATTTGATGTCATAAAATTACTTAAGGTACCTAAGTCAAGTTAAAACTCTAATTATTAATTAGATAATTAAGTGTTTTAGTATGATTAAAACTCTATTTAATAGATAGATAATTAGGTGTTCTAGGATATGTAAAACTCTAAAAGTTGATTTAGAATTCTAGTGGGGATAGAAGTGTATCATGTTATCATCTTTATCTTGACTAACCTACACTTATTAAATACCTAATCACTCACCTTTATTCAGCACCTAAGACCGAAAGCTTTAGCCAAATCAGTACCAAAAAAATCGAAAAGTCCAGCCCTTCAAATTAACAAGTTCAGCCACACTTTTCAACAGATTACAACCATTCAAAATCCTTCCCCAATCAGCATCAAGTCATCAAAGTTTGACCTAGGTTTGTTCAAGTTTTCAGCCAATAAAACAAGCCACAAAAAGTCCACAAAGTTCACTATATTCAGCACAAATCTCTCGACATTCAAGCATAAAAAAATCAGTACCTTGCCGTGTAGAATTTCAGAAAATTCCTTGTGAAACAGCAGCCATCTCTCGAGAATTTAAAGCCTAAAACTTTCGAAATTCCTGCCTCAAACTTTCGAATTTTTACTGCTCAAACTTTCGAATTTCACTCCTAAATTCTGAAAGTTTCGATTGAAAAGGATTTCAACTTGCTTTTGCAACCGAGTTCTTTCTTCCGTTAAAATCGCGGTAAGTGGGTTTTTGTTATTATTCCTTTAGTTTTTGAAAACCATAGTATGTTTTGAAATCTCAATCGATATGAATTATGTTGAAATTATGCAAGTATTAATTTGTAAGCACTTTAAGTTTTCGAAATCTAATTGGAAAAAGGATTTCCTTCATGGCCCTGATGCGGTGGGATTATAACCGTTTACACGACCTTATACAGTGGTTAACCGTTGTTTCTGGAGTTTCCAGACCCTTTATTCGTGGGTAAGCCGATATCATGACCTCATCTATAGGAGGGATAAGTCTAGAGACTGATATCAGTACCAAGAGGAAACTAGATTATTTATTGTGCTTAACGTATATGAAAATTATGAATGATATGATATGTTATGTTATGGCTCGATGGAGCAATCATGTTAAGATGCATTCATATCAAGATTATGTTTGAATACGAAATATGTTTTGAAAAATTATGAAAACTATTATATTGTCATATCGATTGGCCCCCACTTGCTGAATGGTTTCCAAAACACTCACCCCTTACTCTACATCCCCAGATAAAGCTGAGGAAGAAATTGAAGCCGAAGAAAAACACCAATTTTGGGGTTGGTGATCCGCTGCGAACTAAAGACTTTAGAATTTTCCATTAAGTATGATTCCGCTATTTTACTTCGTTTTAAGATGTTTAGGATTTGATTTTCGCAATTTAAATTCAGTTGTAAAGACAATGATTCTTTTTATGGAATATAGACTGGTTTTTGTTTAATAAGGTATTACGAGGCTTATTGATTTCAAGTTGTTATTGGGAATCAATGCCGGTGTTATTGACCCCGGTCTCGGGGCGTGACATTTTAGTGGTATCAGAGCCAGGTTCCATAATCCCGCTGGGAAAAGATCGATTCACGATAATTACGATAATCAGAAGTTCAATCTGATTGATCACGTGAATAACGATTATTCTGTTCCCAAAATTTTATTTTTAAAAGAATTTTTAAATTTTTTTTTTTTTTAAGGAATTTTCAAAAGTTCGAAACCCTAGCTGCGAAATCGCCGCCGCCGCCTGCCGCTACCATAACCGTCGGCCAGTATACCATCGGAATCGTCTCTTAAGGACGATCACACTGCCTAAATTTCAGGTCTATCGGACTACGTTTGCCCGATCAATTTCTCGGTCGAATTATTCCAGAACCCTAATGCCGAAATCCAATGCTTCGATTTCCAGACCATCTCTTCATCGATTTGCAATTAAATTCTACACATTGATTCTGTAAGAATTTCGAGCAAAAGCCCTCTGCCAATCGCCACTAACAATCAATGTACGACGAGAATTTCGGATCAAAACAGCGCCCCTCAAGAACCCTAGCAGTCTGGAAATTTCCTTCTCGATTTCTTAAATTTCGTAAACGTTTTTGTTCAAATTAAATTTGTAATTTTGATACTTATTTTATGACGATCAGATGTCAATTTCGAATTCCAATCGACGATTAATGACTAATTTCGAAACCCTAATGCAGCCATATGAACCCTAGAATTTTATTTAAAAAAATATATATTTTTTCCAGATTTCAAAATTCGAAAATTTATGCCACATGCTATTGATTTTTTATATTTAAATGATTTGTCAAGTATTTAATTGGACTAAACTAGTTCCGTAATTGGGTTTAGGTGATGTCGACCCGAGCCCAGACCGTCAGGATCCGTAGCTTAGAGCAAGAAGTGGAGGAACTCAAAGGATCTAAATCCGAACTGCTAGAGCTAATAGACCACTTGCGTGGTGATGTTCAAAGGCTCGGCTACTACCACCACCAAGCCGACGAACAGCTCAATGAGGCAAACAAAGAAGTCGCTCGATTGGATAAATACCACAAGACTGCAGATGAAAAATACTTAGTCCAAAAGCAACAGTCAGAGCGAATGGCGGATAGAGTTCTCACCCTTCAAACTGCGAATAATTGCTTGGCAGTGAGAAACAATGGTTTGTGGGCTTTCCTCAACCACCTCCAGGGTGTCAATAATAACCTGCAAGGCATCATTGACAACATGCAGGCAGAGGAATAACCAGAGGAGGACCCCGAGGAGGAACCAATGGAAGAAGAAGGCATAGAAAATTTAGGAAGTGGAGAAGTAGAAGATCTGTAGTTGCTAGAATGCAATGTCTTTTAAGAGATTTTGTTTAATGAGATATTTTGATATTTAGTAATTTCCATTTTGATTTAGTTATGGATATTTTCAAGTCATTAATAAAAATCGTTAATTTCCTTTTATCATGTCTTCAATATGTTCTTTATCATTTATACTACTGCGCATGGACCTTAGATCTATATGTATTGTAGGATATGGCCGGTCGTCCTACTCGTAACAATTGTAATCCCAACTACGCTGCCCCTCCTAACACTAATGAGGAGAGAACGGATGGAAACCAGAATCCTCCACCTCCACCGAGGGTGGGTCTGAGTCGCGAAGACTTGACAGCAATAGCCACCATTGCTGTGATATCCCCGAAATGGTTAATTGCATTTGGGCATTAATTACGATTATTATGATTAATTATGTGGTAATTAATTATGTGTTGGAATTTATTTACCTTATGGAAATGCATGGTCATGTGGATAGGGTGACTCGGGGTAACATTTCAGGGTGCATGTGATGCATGTGGGGTAGATACTATTGGAAGCATGATTTATTTGCCTTTGGTAGCAATTAATTGGAAATCATGTGTTTAATTGATATTTGGTGCATTTTGAGTAAATGCTTTGAAAAATATCATGTTGGGGTGTTTTATACACCATGGAATTATTTTGATTTGCTTTTAATTAAACCACACCTTTTACTACCCCAACCCCACCTCATCCACTCATTCTTACTTTACCAAAATCACCACCCAAACCCTTTCCCTTCTTCCATTTTCGAGCTTGAGCTTAGGGTTGAAGAGAAAACCTTCCAAAAGTCTTGATTTGTGAAGATTATTGGGTGATTTGAGGTCCCCAAGAGGTATGGATGCCTCATTGTCATTTTTATTGTGTTTGGGTTAGTTTTGGAAGGGTTTTTAATGATTTTGAAATGGGTTTGTGTGGGTTGTTGTGGTTTTGGTTAAGGGTTAGATTTATACTTGTTTTGAAGTGTATTTTTGTGGTTTATGTTGATATTTATGTTGTTGATTGGTTGGTTAAGTGTTGGAATGGGTTGGAATGGTTTTGAGGTACAAAAATGGGGGATTTTCGGGTTACAGGGGTTGGCGATCGATCGCCCATTCCGGGCGATCGATCGCGCCCAGGCAGTGAGTTTTGCCAGCGCTTGGCGATCGATCGCCACTCTTGGGCGATCGATCGGCGGGTCTGGCGATCGATCGCGCCAGGGGTGGCGATCGATCGCCGAAGGGTGCAATTTTTGATTCTCGGGCAGTGAGGATTGGCGATCGATCGCCGTGAGGGGCGATCGATCGCGAAAGCCAAAATATGGTTTTTTTGGTTATTTTTGTAGGATTTTTGGTATTGGACTATTATTGGGTTCTAATATTGGTTTATGTGAATGTGTAGAACCATCCCAGGTGGCAACACAGCCAAGACATTGAAGTCCTACCATACCCTACATTTTGGAAAGGTACGTAGTGGACGTACGGGCACCCCAACGGTACATGTATCTTATATACTTATTGTTTATGCATTGTGGATGCAAGTATATATGTGGTATTGCATAGTGGATGCAAATACATGTTATGCATGATGTTTATAGATGCATATGATTATTGGTGCACATCCCATGAGTCGTGGTCATCCCTTGATGATTTTAATGCTTGCCGCTATTTGGTTTGGTTCCGCTAAATGTGAAGCGAGGTGTGGGAGCGCCGCATGTCACATTTGAGCGTGGTTATCATATAGGACGAGGAAAGGGTATTTGCCGCTCAATGAGAGGCGAGGGGTGGGAGTCCCGCAGTCCATTGAAGCGAGGTTATCCTATGCCGTCTATATGTAAATAAGCGAGGGGCATTAAAATACATTGTGATGGACAGACTAGGGATTGAGGATCAGTATTTGGTATATTGATGAAATGGTATATGTTCATGACATGTTTGGACCATTTAAAATAATCTATTGATTATACTCATGAGTTATGGTACAGGGACAACCAAACGGGAAGCGTTTGAAATGCATGGGAAAACAGGAAGTGTTTTATTATGATTATGCATTTACGCTTTATCTTCATATTGTGTGGAATATGAATGATTATTATTGCTCATGTTTGGGGGTTGTCCTTGTAGGTACCTTTTTGGCATGATAGAAGGGCTTGAACGGGTTGAGTGGTGAGCTTGAGGAGCATTCTTTTGAGGCAGAAAGGACAGGATTATTTTGGATAGTATCTACTCTAGGAGTAGTATAAAACTATAATTGAAAACATTCATTGATTGGAATGTAATTAATCCATTGGTAGTCCTTATTTTTGGCATGTAATGCTTAAGCTCATAGACTCAACATGTTCTTTTAGACTCTGATTGTTTATATTAGCTCTATTATGCCTTAATTCCGCACTTAAGGATTAGGGTCCTTACAATTGCGGCCACGACACTACAAGGTCTGGCTAACCCTGCTAATAATCAGCCACATCCGCAGCCAGCGTCACATTTTTAATTTTGTGATCAGTGGTCTCATTGATCCCAATTATGACCATATCATCTACACGTATACACAGTAAATGGTACAATGCGACTCACCGTGAGTTATCATGTTAGAACGAGAAATTCTTGCATGGATCGATGTGGACTGTGTTTATATACAACATACACAATAATATTCAATCATGATTTCAAATTATGAATGGACCAGAAGTGACTATAATTGACAAGAATTTATGTGTGTTGGTGTATGGATCAAGCGAGCATTACTTAGAGTACTAGAAGTTTAGAAAACTAATGATCCCATTTTCTTCATAGTGATTTGCATAAGACCATATAAAGACTTTATTAGTATGCAAATCTCTGTCCCCTTTTGAGGACAAACAAGTGTCTGTCGAAAGCTAATTTTCTTGTTGTTGTTGATATTGTTGTTGTTGTTGACAGGTGATGTATGTATTAACATTATATCCCGTCAAAATTTACAACATTTTTCAAAAATAAGGGTACAAAGTGAGAAACAAGATCTATAATGTTACTCCCACAGATTCACAGTATCATGGCTTTGTCAACTGTTCCTCTCATGCATGCCTTTTCTTGAAATACACCATATGCTTCGCATCCCCATGTATTGCTAATTAGTATAGCTCATAGCTCGTTGATCGCATTTGTTCCACTTTTTTATCTTCTAAACTGATTCATTTGATATTGGTAAAATTAAAAAAATGGTGCCAGAATATATAATTTTCAAATACTAGTCTCAAACTATTAGGGCTTATCAAATATAGTCTCACGAAAATTGTTTTTAATCCAAAATGGTCTCACATAATGCTTTTAACAAATTTAGTCTCACGGAAATTAAATTTTAATAAAAGTGGTCACATAATTGAATAGGGGGCTTTGAGAAAACTTTTAATTAAAAACAAAAGTTTGGGACTAATATTGATTAAAAACAAAAGTTGAGACTAGTTACGATTTTGATTAGTCCTAAAAGTTGGAAGTTGTATTACAAACACCCGTATTCTATGAAACCATTTTTGAAAATTACTATTTGATATTTGGTGACTCCTCTAGGTTAACCATGATCGCTAGGGTAACCCTGTCACAATGTCATTTTTCATTTTTACTTATCTAAGTTCTCAAGTTGCAGTTTTAGTCGAGTAAATTGGTTTTGTTTCAACTTTTAGTCCTCTTTCACCGAGTGCTGACATGGCTAAAAGTTATGATGTGGCACCGGACAATGTTGACATATCTCACGTGACGTCAGTACCCCAGTAAAAATCAATTAGGATACTTTTTTTTTTTTGCTTTATACAATTGGCTTATTTAAATGTTTTTTTTTATTATATAAAAATCCTGAATTATGCCCCATATTGAGTCGTATCTCTATTCTTGATCTCGTCACAAATATGTGAGTTATAAGAAAATAGACTTGTCCCATTTGGGGTTGTAGGGTTCATGTCTTCACACATGGACACCACCCACATATGAATCCTACCGTCCCAAATCAATTAGGATCATTTGATATGGCCTTAGGGCAATGTGATATTTGGAGGTACATGGAAAATATGCTTGATTTTTTTTTTTCTTTTAAAATTTTTAGGGGATGGGGATGACTCGAACATGGGAAATAGATGACAACCACTATGCTAAAACCTTGTTGTCAAAAACAAAAGAAGCTTGATTGTGTCTCTTTAAATGCAACACAAATTCTTCATCATTCAATGGTAGGGTATTATTAGCGCCTAGACTCCTGAATGTGTATTGCCGAAGGTCCAACATTTTGAAGGAGCATGATAAGTCCAACGGGTTTGATTGTAATTTTCCATCTCACACAAAAATGTATGATGCAATATAAATGGTTTATAAAGATATACAATGGACACTTCAATGAACTTGAGATAATTGTTTTTATAGAGAGAGCGGATATACAACTGTTTCTAATGAGTAAAGCTCACTGTTTTTACAGAGAGATCAGATCTAATTCTTGAAATCCAAATTGATACAGATCTAGCCTTTTGTAATGTTTTATTGACAACCTTTATTGCGTGATCTCGTGAAACAATCGAATGCTTACAAAAGTATAAACAATTTTTGGGAGTCTTGTCTGTCAGTATTATTATTATTATCTAGTTGAACCTCCTTTGCAATATGAACAAACTGAGAACTATTTAGAATATTAAATTTGTATTTGAACCAAATTACATGCATACATGCTAGAATCGAGGGCTGGGAAAAATTGCCTCGTCTTCAAGTTTACACATAAAATAGAAAGATCATATTGAGAAGGGAAAAAAAAAACACAGAGACAAAAGTTTTGCTTGATCAGCTTCTTCGATTTGAAACATTAGTTCTCCACATGCATGACAGGCTCATCACGAGGCAGAGTTCCAATTATGAAAGGTAGCAGCACTAAACCAGCACAAAATGCTGGAATGATGAGAGCTACTCCCGAGACAAGAGAAGCAACCCATCCAGTTATCGAAAACCAAACTAAAACAATTCCCAGTTGTTCAAGAATACACGCCGGCCGACGGTATGTATCCCTAAGCAGAAGCCCGTTAAATATAGCCACTCCTCCTGCAAAGTGCACGAGGAGAATGAACCCGAACAGTGTCTTGTTAGGGTTATCAATGTTTAGATTGAACACGAGTAATGGAATAGTCATACTCGTATATTCAATCTTTTATTTCTTGATCCCCAAGTAGAACTAGAATAAACGAATAAGCTCGATATCACATATCGACTCATTCGAGCACGACCATGCATTTTAGTCTTACTTGATCAAGGGCCATAACACTTCTCCTGTTATATAGGAGGGACAAATCCTTTCGTGATCACTCAACATCCCTCTACATAATTTGTGGTGTATCCAATGATTGTCTTTATAGTTTACCCTGTTATAGGTAACATTTGACAATATCAAGAAACATGACTCCTTATGTTGGGATCTCTGGTGATCTCAAGCCGTAAGGATTACATACATTATTATCACTATGAGAATTGCTTATGACGTTCATATAACTATCCATGTAGCATTCTCATGGTGGGTCTGTCCAGCACATCGTTCTCTAACATGCACCCATGTGTTGATTTGATATCTCATATCTATGAACAATTCATCAATCAAAACATACTAGTCTCAATGCATTATCATTATCCCGATTCATGATAATACTGGAGTAGAGACAATCTTTAAGAACAATACAATATTATTCTAAGGACATTAACTTATATATTAATTCATATTACACAGATGCTCGAATAATATATAATAATGAATTGCCATTAATAAAACCATAATACATTGTATGTCATAAACAATCATCTAATGAGTTATCTTAGGGCATATCCCAACAAATCTCTCACTTGCACTAAGACCAATCAGACATATACTTAATGCCTAGAGATCTATTATGACGATCATGCTTCTGCTGTGATAGTGGCTTCGTCAGTGGGTCAGATACATTATCATCAGTTGGTACTTTGCATATTTTTACATCTCCTTTTTCAACGATTTCTCGAATGAAATGAAAGCGTCGAAGTATGTGCTTGGATCTTTGGTGAGATCTAGGTTCCTTAGCCAATGCGATGGCTCCATTTTGTCACAATAGAGTTCAATCGGATCTAGTATGCTAGGCATCACCCCAAGTTCAGAGATGAACTTCTTGATCCAAATAGCTTCCTTTGCTGCATCTGAGGCAGCAATGTATCCAGCTTCAGTTGTAGAATCGGCTACTGTCTCTTGCTTTGAACTCTTCCAGCTCACAACACCTCCATTTAGGCAAAACACATATCCTGATTGCGATCAGAAATCATCTTTGTCGGTTTGGAAGCTTGCATCAGTGTAACTATTACATTGAGCTCTTCCTCACCTCCATAAATCAAGAATGTATCCTTAGTTCTTCTCAAGTACTTCAGGATATTCTTGACAGCAATCCAGTGACATTCACCTAGATCAACCTGATATCTGCTCGTCATGCTCAGAGCATACGAGACATCGGGACGAGTACATATCATGGCATACATGATAGATCCAATAGCTGACGCATATGGAATCTTACTCAGGCGTTGTCTCTCATCTGGTGTTGAAGGACACCGATCCTTCGAGATATGTATCCCATGTGTCATAGGTACGAACCCTTTCTTTGATTCTTGCATGCTAAATCGTTTTAGCACTTTGTCTATGTATGTACTTTGACTTAGGCCAAGTAATTTTCTTGATCTATCTCTATAGATCTTGATACCTAATACATAGGTGGCTTCAACCAAGTCTTTCATAGAAAAGCAATTCCCTAGCCAAATCTTTACAGATTGTAAGGCAAGGATATCATTCCCAATTAGAAGTATGTCATCTACATACAATATTAGGAAGATAATTATGCTCCCACTGACCTTCTTGTAGACACAAGGTTCATCTACATTTTTGATGAAACCAAACTCTTTGACTGCATCATCGAAACGAAGATTCCAACTCCGAGAAGCTTGCTTCAATCCATAAATGGATCGTTGTAGCTTGCATATCTTTCCAGCATCCTTCGGATCGACAAAACCCACAGGTTGTGTCATGTACACATCCTCAAGTAAATTTCCATTAAGGAAAGCTGTTTTGACATCCACTGCCAGATTTCATAATCATGAAATGCAGCTATTGCAAGTAGGATCCTAATGGATTTAACCATGGCAACTGGCGAAAAAGTTTCATCATAGTCAATACCATGAATTTGTTTGAAACCTTTTGCAACCAGTCGACCTTTAAAGGTTTGTACATTACCATCCATGTCGATCTTTTTCTTGAAAATCCATTTGCTCCCTATGGGTCTTACCCCTTCAGGCGGGTCAACCAAAGTCCATACTTGGTTTGCATACATGGATTCCATCTCAGATTTTATGGCCTCTTGCCATTTCTCAGAATCAGGGCTCATTATAGCTTCTTGATAAGATGACGGCTCATCTTCATCAATAAGTAGTAAGTCACCTTGTTGAGTCACTAGAAATCCATATCTCTGTGGCTCACGGTGTTCTCTTACAGGCCTACGCTGGGCTTGTGTCTCTTGAGCAGGCATTCATCCACAACAGCTTGTGGTGTCTGCTCTGTTTCCATCTCAATATCATGTTCAATGTTTTCTTGTGGTTGAACTTCACTAAGTTCTATTTGTCTCCCACTGGTTCTTCTCGAAATAAATTCTCTTTCAAGAAAGACACCTGTCCGAGCAACAACTACTTTGTTCTCGGTGGGATAATAGAAATAGTATCCTTTAGTTTCCTTAGGATACCCCACAAATAAACACTTATCAGATTTGGGTCCAAGTTTATTGGAGGCGTGACGTCTTACGTAAGCCTCACAACCCCAAATCTTCATAAAAGACATACTATGATGCTTCTTAGTCCATATCTCATATGGTGTCTTTTCTACTGATTTAGATGGAACACGGTTCAGTATAAATATTGTTGTTTCTAAAGCACGTCCCCAAAAGGAAGTCGGAAGATCTGCATGACTCATCATTGATCGAACCATGTCCAACAAAGTTCGATTCCTCCTTTCGGATACACCATTCCATTGTGGAGTATACGGATGTGTCAGTTGTGGGACTATCCCACACTCCTTTAGATAGTCATGAAACTCTTGGCTTATGTATTCTCCTCCTCGATCTGATCGGAGGGTTTTGATACTTTTGCCAAGTTGGTTTTGTACTTCATTCTTGAAATCTTTGAACTTTTCAAAGGTTTCATGTTTATGTTTCATTAGGTACACATACCCATATCTACTGAAGTCATCAGTAAATGTAACGAAGTATTGAAAACCACCTCTAGCTTGTGTGCTTATTGGTCCACATACATCACTATGTATGAGACTCAATAAATCATTCGTCCTTTCAACATGTCCCTTGAAAGGAGCTTTAGTCATCCCATTAAACAAGATTCACATGTTTCATATGATTCAAAATCAAATGAATCTAATACTTCATCCTTATGAAGTTTTGATATGCGATTCTCGTTTATATGGCCCAAGCAACAATGCCAGAGATAAGTTGGATTTAAATCATTATTCTTAATCTATTTAGTATTTATGTTATAGACAGGCATATCTAGATTTAAAACATAAAGACCATTAATCAATTGTGCACTAGCATAAAACATCTCATTCAAACAAATGGAGCAACATTTGTCCTTTATAATAAATGAAAAACTAATCTTGTCCAAACAAGAAATCGAAATAATGTTAATAGATGGCACAAAATAACAGTCTTGTAAATCTAATATTAAACCAGAAGGCAAAGTTAATGAATAATTTCCAATAGCTAATGCAGCAACTCTTGCTCCATTTCCCACTCGGAGATCAACCTCCCCTTTCGCCAACATCCTAATCCTTTTGAGATCCTGCACATTAACACAAATGTGAGAACCACATCCAGTATCTAATACCCATGATGAAGAAGTAGCTAAATTGACTTCTATAACAAAAATACCTGAAGTGGAAGTCACACTTCCCTTTGTCTTCTTAAGATCTTCCAGATATAATTTGCAGTTCATCTTCCAATGACCGGTCTCACCGCAATGGAAGCAGTTCCCTTCCTTAGCCACTCCTCCCTTTGGCTTGAGTGCAGAAGCATGAGGCTTAGATTTAACAAAGACTTTTTTGTTCTTCTTAAAGCCTTTTGCTTTAGTCTTTCCCTTTCTCTTATTCACAATTAGAACATTAGTGAGCTTAGACTTCTTTGAGTTTGCTTCATACGTTCTCAACATACCAAGCAATATGCGGTAGAGTCTTTTCGATTTCAATCATATTGTAATTCAAGACAAATTGACTGTAACTATCAGGCAACGATTGCAAGATTACGTCAGTAGCCAACTCTTGGTCCAATGGAAAACCCAGCTTCTCAAGATTCTCAATGTACCCAATCATCTTCAGTACGTGAGTTCCAACAAGGCTTCCTTCTACCATTCTGCACTGGAATAACGCTCTAGAGACGTCATACCTCTCTTGTCTAGCTTGTTGTTGGTAGAGTTGCTTTAAGTGCTCGATCATATCGAACGCCTCCATTTCCTCATGTTGCTTCTGAAGCTCAGAGTTCATGGTGGCAAGCATAAGGCAACCAACATCAAGTGCGTCATTCTGATACTTCTTGTAAGCATCCTTATCGGTTTTAGCGGCCGTTACGGGAGGTTCCTCAGCAGGTAAGGGTTCCTCTAGCACATATTGCTTTTTCTCTTGTTTGAGGACAATCCTCAAATTCCTATACCAGTCTAGGAAATTAGTCCCATTCAGTTTGTCATTCTCAAGGACCGATCGCAATGATAGTGTGCTAGTTATGTTGTTTGATGCCATGGAAATCTACAATATAAATATGCAAAATAAGTTTATGATTTTAATCATTTAATAAGGTCTTATATTAAATGACACTCCCACTATTTTGTTTAAAATTATCAACCCTCGAAACCTTAGTGGGCCAAGATCCATATTTCACCTAACCCTGAGTTAGCTTTGGCTCATCACCCAAGACTCGGTTATTTAGGTAGACAACACTTTGTCAATTTCATCACATGTAATTCTTGGATGGTTGGACGAACAACACTTTGTTCAAATTCATCTAATGAATTATTATCCAACCCCATGCCTCTAGGTTCCCAATCCTATTGAGATAACCTAGTTAAGTCGAACCCAATTTTAAAATAACACGGATATCACGTTTATCCTTTCGCGCCTTACTAAGATTGTCACGGTGCTTTGCTTTGGCAAACCCACACATGTTCAATTGAAGTCTTGACGATGATTGACTTAATATTATAGGAGGGATTTATTGACCTCATGATTTTATTAATATTGAAAATATGTCTGGTACATAGATGAATATATACGTATCTACATATATGTATATCAAGCATCAATATTAAATAAAACGATAAACATGCATCGCATACATCAACATAAAATAAACGTGACATGGTTATAGCCCAAACTAATGATTTTCTCAAGCCAATGAGAAAATACTAAAAGGTCAACCTAAGGTAACTTCTCCAAGCACCTCTTTGGCTCCCTTTTGTGAATGGCCTCCTCATCCCGGCTCCTTGGTCCATCTTCATTGATCTCCATCAACAAAATAAACTATACTATATAACAATTACATGATATAGAGAATTCCTCGAGTTACATTCGAGGGGAACATAGGGGAGGGATAACATTTAGGAAAAATAGAGAAGGCACGACACGCATGCCGTATTTAAATTACAAACATTCACAAAATCCTATCTAATAGGTCATAGGGCTATAACCATGCACCATGCTCAAACAACACACAAAGCATGCTATAACAATTAATGAATTAAATTCTAAACATTTTAAAATTTAATTCTAATTAAAACTGTAAAATAAAATTTTATGAAATTATAGTACGCCCGGGACATCACATGCCACGGATACTTGGCGCGCCTCAAGCCATGGACTTGCTAAACCTAGCAAGCCTACGGTTGCAACCATGTCTCGGTCCAAGTGCGGCGCCGGCTTGGAGCGAATTGGGCTAAGGGTTTGAAATCCTAGCCCATTTGCGTGCGGCGGCCGTCTCATGGAGCCAAGGGTTCGAAACCATAGCCACAAGACGGCGGCGACCGAGAGCCATGCAGCCTAGGGTTCGAAACCCTAGCCCAATGGCGGCTTGCTCGGCCCATGCACGAGCCAAGGGTCCGAGACCCTAGCTTGATGCTGCGGCCATGAGGATCATGTGAGCCAATGGCTCGGTTTTGATCACGAATTATCATATACTTCGATCCGTCAATTATATCACATATAATATTGCGATAATTCCCACAAAATCGATTAATACATATCATATATGAATTAAACAGTTTTAAAACATACAAAAGATTCAAAACATGATTAAACAATTAATCACATAAATCCGATATGAGCTTTGTACACGGCTCTGATATCACTGTTAGGAATCCATCAAGCAATACACAGCGGAAAATAATAATTTTGGATTCCTAAGGACCTATACAAAGTGATCATACCGAGATAGTTAAGAATCATACGCCTGTAAGTGCTGCAGCTAAGGAGTAAGGACACAAAAGATGGTTCATATGGATATATATATATATATATATATATATATATAATACGTAGTCACACCGGTTCAAAGTTGGCACCTACGCATGAATCACAATTTTTTTCCAAATTGCATTTAAATGAGGCAAACTCGGACTTATTAGACCTAATATATACG
The DNA here is from genome assembly GCA_907163345.1 of Haberlea rhodopensis. NCBI lineage: Eukaryota > Viridiplantae > Streptophyta > Magnoliopsida > Lamiales > Gesneriaceae > Haberlea > Haberlea rhodopensis. Next base: position 9,919,858 of record CAJQUN010000014.1, read on the forward strand.
CATCACGACCAACAATTCAAGGAGATCACGAGACCACATGAATAATAATTTAAATCAAGGATCCAACTAGAAAGTACAAGGTAAAAAAAATAAATTTATGGAGTCGAAAAATTTTATGGAGGCAAAAAATAAATTTTGAAGGGACAAACACTAATTTTTGGGTAAAATATAAATTTTTTTTTTAAAAAAAGTTTTTACTTAATATATAATATATTATTTTGCTCCGTACCTGGCGGCTTGCATTCTTTTATAACTAAAATATTAAAATTAACAATAAAAAAACATGTCAATGTCTTCTAGAAAATGATCCAAATTTTTTTTCTAACTTTTAAGAAACTAAAAAATTAAAAATAAAAGAATGTAATTATCCGGATATCCCAGTGACTATGCTTTCACACGATAAATTGTGTTATCTTGTACCACAAATTATGTTATTTAATACCACAAATCAGTATGAAAGTACCACATAATAGCTTATATAGTACTACAAATCAGCATATTTGGTACTACAAATCAGCATATTTGGTTCCACAAATCAATATATTTGGTGCCAAATATTAGCTTAGATGTGAACTATCTCTTTCGCAGGTTATATACAAATATACTATGTGGTACTAAGTATACTGATTTGTGGTAACAAATATATTGATTTGTAGTACTATATAAGCTAATATGTGGTACTAAATATACTTATTTGTGGTACTAAATAACATATTTTTGGTACTAATAATATAATTTGTGGTACTATATAAGCTACTATGTGATGCTAAATATACTGATTTGTGGTACCAAATATACTGATCTGTGGTACTATATAAGCAAATATGTGGTACTAAATATACTGATTTGTTTGTTTGCTTCATATGTGGTTCTTATTGGTTTGTTTGCTCCATCTGGAACTACCTGGCTTACCCTCAATTTGTGCAATTCTCAAATTGTAAAGTTTCACTGTCTTTCTATAATTACACTTAATTGTGTTAAGAGTAATAGTTATATATCAAATATCATACATAACTAATTATACCCCAGTAAATATCAAGTGGAGATTAATTATACTAATATGTTTGTATGTGGTATGTGATACAATTTGTACAACGTTAAATTTATATTATTTGATATAGTTACTACGAGTTACTAACACAAATAATATGGAAATAAAACCATATCTTAGCTTATTTAGTACAACTTTATCATACATTTAGTAAATAGTGGTGGTACTATATAAGCTAACATATATGGTACAAATATATTGATTTGTGGTATTTGGTAGCGCTTATCACATATTAACCATTCTCAAGTTAATAGCAATAAATATGTAGTAGTGTGAGTATGGATCGATCCCATGAAAAATGATGAATTCTTGTGTTAATAATTTTTTTCAGAATAAATAACAAATAATAAAAAGGGGGATTTACATCAATTAAGCTACTACTATGAAAATCTATGAATTAAACTAGTAAGCAAGATTAAAATTATGAGAAAATCGATTCTTGGGTTTCAGTCGACGCTACCTTGGAACTATGGATTCAATCATCGATTATCATATAAGAGGTAATTTTTACTTGAATATTCATCATTGGAGATTCAACTCATATATTACCTTATGCCTAGTTAAAATAGCCAAAGAGTTTTAAGTTAACCCGTAACGTTAATTCAATAAAAGCAACAGCAGACGAATATTAACCCCGTAGCTTTCAAAAGTAGTAAGAAGGATAAAACTTAGACAACATAATCCAAGTGTCTATGTTTAAGTCAAGTGTTTTCCCTAAGAATTTAATAACACCAACATCATGATATCGTCAATCTTAGTTGCTTCAGAAGCCAAGCGTTAGATTGTGTGTAAAAATCATTAGATGGCCAATCTTATAATCCAAACACAACAATCATGGCAATAAATTATTGAAAAACACTTGATACTCAATAGAAATCAATAGAAGAACATCAATCTTATGAAAAAAACATAAATTTCAAGGTTTTGTCTTCCTCAACCAAGAATCAAAACTACTTAGCTACTCATAACAAAATTAAAAACAATAAATCTAGTATAAAAAAACATAAGGAAAAACATAGACAAACTATAAGGATCACTGATTGTCGAGGTCGTCACTCCCGTCTTCGCCTTGATCTTCGTAGCCGCCTTCAAGCTGTGAAAGAAAAATTCTAAAACTATAATCTAAGGTCTAAAGTTTCATTAAAATCTGATATGAGCCTTTAATTTTCGTGTGGTATATATAGGGAGGCTAGTAGGTAGGTTAGAATCTCCAAAATAAGGTAAAAAGTCAAGTGTCCTTGTTGCTTCCGGACTTCTCTAACGATCGGTCGGTATCCCGTGCGATCGATCGGAAGTCTTTTTTTCAAAATTTCCGGGCTCGCTGTTGGTCGCGGCAATATGTCGATCGATCGTGAGGGGTGATTTTTTATTTCGTAAAACTTCTGCCTCGCGCGATTGATCTGGCTTTTCGTGCGATGGATCGCGTGCTTGGTTGGATTTTATGCATTTTTCTTGGTCAACCTTGATCCCTTATCAACTCCAATGCATTACTTGTTCCTTATTCACATTGTTAGCTCGATTTCTTCGATTCCTCCTACATTTAGACAAATATTCGATTAGGTAGCATATGCATCAAATTAACCATTAAAAAATACCCAATCGTAGACAATCAAACGTACTAGATGTGTCTAATTCTAGCCACATCAGTACTAAATAACATATTTTTGGTACTAAATAACATAATTTGTGGTACTATATAAGCTACTTTGCGGTACTACATATACTGATTTGTGGTAACAAATATACTGATTTGTGGTACTATATAAGCTAATATGTGGTAATAAATATACAGATTTGTGGTGCTAAATAACATATTTTTTATACTAAATAACATAATTTGTGGTACTATATAAGCTACTATGTGATGCTAAATATACTGATTTGTAGTACCAAATATACTGATTTGTGGTACTATATAAGCTAATATATGGTACTAAATATACTGATTTGTGGTGCTAAACAACATATTTTTTATAGTAAATAACATAATTTGTGGTATTATATAAGCTACTCTGTGGTTCTAAATAAACAGATTTGTGGTACCAAATATACTGATTTGTGGTGCTAAATAACATATTTTTTGTACTAAATAACATAATTTATTGTACTATATAAGCTACTATGTGGTACTAAATGTACTGATTTGTGGTACCAAATATACTTATTTGTGGTACTATTTAAGCTAATATGTGGTACTAAATATACTGAATTGTGGTCCTAAATAACATATTTTTGGTACTACCATCATTTGTGGTACTATATAAGTTACTTTGTGGTACTAAATATACTGATTTATGGTATCAAATATACTGATTTGTGGTACTATAGAAGCTAATATGTGGTACTAATTGACATATATTTGGTACTAAATAACATAATTATTGTCACTATATAAGTTACTCTTTTGTAGCAAATTTACTGATTTATCGTACCAAATATATTGATTTGTGGTACTACATAAGGTAATATGTGGTACTAAATATATTGATTTGTGATACTATATAAGTTAATATGTTTTTTTTATTTGTTTTCTTTCAAGCGACTTCTTTCCTTGTTTCTTGCTTCTTTGAGTTCTTTTCCATTTTCTAATCATCATTTGACCTCTTTTTATCATTTTCATCTATAAACAACCAAATATACGATTAAATTATATAATTTGTGGCACTATATATGCTAATATGTGTTGATACTGATTTGTGGTACTATAAAAGCTACTTTATGGTACTATATAAGCTAATATGTGATATTAAATATACTGATTTGTGGTACAATATATCATAATTTGTGGTATTATATAACATAATATGTGGTACTAAATTATACAATTTGTGGTACTATATAAGCTAATATATGATACTAAATATACTGATTTGTGGTACTATAGAAGCTGGTTTGTGGTACTATATCATTTACAAATATCAAGAGTAACAACTTAATATAAGGCCATCAGATGAGATTATTACCAGAATTCCCAATGGCAAATCAAGCCCAAAACATCGTCAACTGCTAAGCCATGCATCTCATAATGTGTTATGTTCGCATCCTCCTCAAGATTTCTTTTGTGAAGTGAATTTGAAAGATCAGCTCTTGAAGCTTCAGATCATTGGGCTCTTTCACCAAGACAATATGAACGATTTAAATTTTTATTATTCTTACAAATTAAATAATCAAATTTGGATATAAAATAGATATCAGGAGGGAGAAGAAGGAGGGAGAAGAAGAGACCATAGGTGAGAGAAAAAGAGAGAGTGTGTGAGAGAACAATAATATATTGGACTTTTCCATTAATTAGAGAGCTTAAATAACTTTTTTTTGTTATTAGGGAGTGCAGAGTGAATAAATGATTATTGGAGACTAAGCCTGAAATGATTATTGGGGACTGAACCTTAAGATGATATATAGCTTAGAGATTTTTAGTCAAGTCTCCTTAAATTGACACTAGCTAAAAAATTCAAGCATTTGGATACTATAATATTGAATTTATGTAAATTTTCACTGTTAATAACAATGGGGAGGAGAGAGGAGAATGTTCTAGAATAAACGTGTGATTAGTTGAAATGATTAATTTTGGATGTTTAAATAATTTTAATTATGAAAATTTTCAAATTTATTAAACGTTCATTCAAATCTATAGTAATAATTAGGGTTATACTGAATTTCAAAATTGGTGTCATTTAAATCAAATTAATGCTTTAAGTTCTTTCCTAAATCAAATTAATGCTTTACGCTAAAAGTTCTATAGACGTAATTTTGAATATTGTCCATCTCCTTGAAAGAGAAAATAATATGAAAAAATTGATAGAAGGAAGTCAAAGATTCAGAGGAATAGAATTGAGATAAAATATGTAAATCAAGAATTCTAAAATAAATTCCTATATTTCTGTATATTACAATTATAATTGAATTAAATAAACTAGCAGATTAAATTATTATATTTTATGCCAAGCTTGACTCAAGTTCGAGTCTACCTAAAATGGGTAACGAGTTTTTTTTACCGTCATGCTAAGCTCGGGAGTTCTATGGCTTTTTTTTATAAATTATATTGAAAAGTGGAATTAGTTACATTTAGGAGTGGAAGTAAAGAGAGAGGGAGATGGAAGAGATTTGCATTACATTTGTGAATTTTTCAACTTCCAAGAAATACACAATATTAATATGCATTGCTTCGATTCAAGTTGGCTACAAATTTTGAATAGAAAAGAAAAATAATAAATGATTTATGAAGTCGACAGATTACTGAAATTTAAAAATTAACGAACTAGCATTGATTTCCTTCGCATGAAAAGGTCGCATTTTATATTTTATATTTGCAAAAAAAAAAAGGAACAAAAAAAGAGAAAAAAAGAAAATGGTGTATTGTGGCTATAATTTTTTGCTTTTTTTAGCATGTGTTTTCCTTTTTTTTACGACGAGGAAACTCGCGGTCGCTATTTTTGAGATGCGTACTGGGTAAACCTCCATGCTAAAGCATTAGCCCTCAAAACACGCGTAAATCGCACTAGACAAGCTCGATGTGCAACAAGATCAAATGAGAAAGTGTTGGTATGGAGAATCAAACTAATGACCTTACGGTCTCAAATTCACCCTGCTCCACCAACTCAAACATCCTTTAGGGTTGTGTTTTATAAGGGATGAACGATAGAAAGGAATCAAGTGGGGGAGACAAGGGGCGATGGTCGCCTTTATTGAATTCTAGAACTTTAATATATATGTTATGAATAATTTTAATGGGAAAAAAAAACAAATTTCGCTCATAAATATTTTGATTAGTACATCTCATCTGCTCTCGTCTCTCAAATCTTAATCCCATGTCTGCCCTCTGTTAACACAAGTCATTAAAAATTCTTAAATGTCTTTTGGCCACATTTATAATTATTGAATTCCAAGTGAAATGATTACTCAATACTTCACTTGAGGTCATTATGAACTACTCATCTCGTAAACAATTTGTATCAAATTAATCGGAATTATCTTCATTTGCAGATCTTCTTTATTTTAAATGAATGTCTTAATTGGCCATTCCCAAAGAATTTTTTTCCAAAACTGTAATTTTTATTTTATCTTTGATAAGTGTTGCACCATTATTTTGCCCCATATAAGCTCCTCATGTCAACCCAAAAAGACTTGTTTTGGATAAAGTGATTTGAATGCAAGACAAAGATTTGACCGCCATACGAATCAATTAATTAGGGTATACCACAGATTCCATGGTTTATGTGTGATCACATGAAACAATCGCATACTAACAAAAGTGCAAATCTGTCATCATTGTTATTATCTAGTCGAACCTCGTTTGCATTTTGTATTTGAGACAATACATATTTACTTCATTACCAGAAGAGCAAAACTGGATTGATCGACCATATACATGACAGGCTCATCACGAGGTAGCTAGAGTTGGAATTATGAAAGGTAGCAGCGCTAAACCAAAGCAAAATGCTGGAATGATTAAAGCTGGCCCCGAGACAAGAGTAGCAACCAATCCAGTTATCGAGAGACAAACTAAAACAATCCCTAGTTGTTCAAGAATACATGCCACCAGAGAGTATGCGTCCCTTAGTAGAATCCCGTTGAATAAAGCCACTCCTCCCGCGAAGAGCACGAGAAGAATGAGACCGAATACTGTCTTGTTCGGGTTATCGCTGTTGTACAATATATATACTGTTATACCCAAAACAGGCAGTATCATATTGAGAAAAAGCTTTCCTATTTCCTGTTTTCTCATGTTTTCAAATATAGGGTGTGTATGGTAGTCATCGTTGAAATTTGGTCGGAGGGAACGAACCTTTGCTAACAATTTACTCAGACTCCAACGAGCTTCTGTGGCGCCGATATCCTGCCTCATATCACCGCCGATACCCGCTTGTATTTGAGCCATAAAAGGGGAATGGGCTTTTCTAATGTAAGGAAAGGTTTCTGTAATAATCACGCCTCTTCGCACTAGTTATATCAAAGAAACCAAGTAAAATATAAGTGGTAAAGTGAAGAAGCAAACTCGAAGGACTGAGAATATTCAACTCCGAAACAACAAGATAAAGCAACGACCAAATATAGAGCGTTCCTTCCGAGCAGGATTACGTACTCCGTTGTGACGTATGGACCTAGCTCAGATCTTTGGTCGTCCATTGGCCCACTTCGGACTAATTCATTTTACATCCACGTTGAATACAGCTAATAGTGATTTGTTTTTTTTCTTAATGTCCTGACTTTGTCAACATAGTGAAATTTCTAGAAGACATTTGCAAAGCTTTCTAAACTTTTATCGTAAATATTACTATATAATCCTTTTTCCGAAGAAAAAGAAAGGGAGTTCTTTCGATCAGCTTTATGTGGAGGGTTTATCTTGATTGTTGTTCCAAAATTGATGAAAAATTTGTATGACCATCGAGGGTTTTACTCATTTCTTTTACAAGGATCTTTGGTATACGGACAAGTTCCTCTATTACCAGTTGAGAAAGATTTTTTTTCTCTAGGTGTGCTATATATATATGGTGCTTCCTCTTGATGACAGGTTGATTCAATGCAGTCTCCATCATAGCTCTTATAAACTAGCTTCTCTCATCAGTCAGAGCATCTGGTTACGATTTCGGTTTTTTGATTGCTTAATGATATTATCTTATGGTAAAACGGTCAAATATCATCCATATTTGTAAACCTAACCGTTCGATTCAACGTGCCTTTTTTAACAATGCGTTTTCAGTTCTTGAATTCCTGAGTTCTTGCGGGTAATACATTAATACTTAAATCAATGGTCCAAATTTGATTGAATGTGGGGTTCACTTAACAAGTAGACCACATATATCTAAATTCAATTGGACCTTCGGGAGTAGCAGGAGGATAATACCATAATGCTAGCATCTCGTTATCCCTAGATGATGCGGAATTTAAAAAGAGAAATGTAAATTGTATAACCTTATATGCCAGTTTCTGCTACCGGATAATCAACAATAGTTCACGGTATCGAATAACTTTGCAACTTAAAGTTACAAGATAAATTAATTTATATGTGTATTTTTTTAATGTGCGATTATTCAAGCTGATTACATATACTTCGAATGTATAATTTGGGTCAAAATATATTTTGATTAAATTTGTCTAGTATAAATTAATTATTAATTTTTAAGAATTTTGAAAGTCAGAAACTGTATTTTATAAATGAGCATATAAAATACTGTCAAATGTGTCATATATATTTTATTAAGTTGCCCAACAATCTAGACCACCAAATTTATCTAACCTATACACACACACACACACATAGGTTTGAGTCATATTAAAAACACATTTGAAATATTATATATATATATATATATAGATTATTTTAAATCAATAATTGATCTATAAATAAGATTTAATATTATGTTTACAAATATTTTTCATATATTTCGTTGTCAACAAGTGTGAAAATTACGTGACGCGTTCCATCACTTCAATGAAGCAACAAGGAAATTTCCTGGAAATTACCGAATTCCAAAGGACAAGAAAAAAAGGCTTGCATCATTACGCAGATCAAGTGTTTCATGATTATAAAAACACATGTGTGTCATTTGTTAGATACTTGGATTTATAGATTTGTAAAGTGTTAAATGGAATCAGCATCTGGCATCCTATTTAAACCTGGTTCACCTGTTCCGCCAGAAGAAATCATTTTCGTGTCCGGAATATTTGTTGCCATTGCACTCTTGACAGTACGTTACGAGGAAATAGGTGGTAACCCCATTCCAACAATAATTTTCAAGAAAAATCCTAAGTTGTTTCATGTTTTCCTGCTGGCACTTAACGTAGGGTTCACTGCTGCTGTTATTACCATATCTCTCCGCTCCAAGAACAAGTCGATTGCTTCGATCTGCCGGAAGGCGGCGATTGTCTGCTGTGTTTTTGCAGCAGGAGTTGTCTCGTGTTCCGCTTTGGCCTCTGATTTTCACATTGATTTCTCAAGTGTATACGCATGGCGGCATGGTTCACGTAGCCAGTATCATTAACCTGGTAATCTCTTCTATTAATAAGCTGTGAAAGCATATGAATGTAACATATATGCATACGTGTGGACATGTCGGGGCGAGCAAAAAGATTTCGAATTTTTGAGTCTGTCGCCTATTCGCATGTAAGATAAACATACATCCCTTCTCGTCTGAGTGTGTAATTTCTAAAAGAATAAGGAAAATTATAAAATTGGTCATGTAAATGTGCATCTGTTGGATTTTGAATTGTGAGTTGTAAAGCTTGTCAGTTTTAGTACAATAAAATTGTTTCTTCCGCACTTTTAATTATTCTATATCTGATATCGTATTAGCAACGATCAACCTATGTAACATTTCGACATAATAGAACTACAACTCTACAAGTACAAAGAAAGGCAGTTTATTGTATAACGAACAGACTTTGACGATTTATAGGACAGAAAAACGAGAAGAACTATGTAAGGAAAAATATTTATATGGACCGGGTATTTGTAAAGACCAAGATATATAAATACTTTTATATATATATATATATGTTGGTGTTTGTAAGATCGGATGATTATGTTCCTAATATTGGCCACTGAAAAAGGAAAGATTCACAGTAAAGAAAGACACGATCAAATGAGCACAATAAAGAGGAACAATAAATTTCTTATATTCTGGAATGAAAAATGCATAACATGAATGAAGAAAAAACATGCCCCATAGATATACTCTCATAATACGTGAATATTATGATTCGAGATCTCCTCAGCCAGCCACCAGTTCTTCGTCTTCAAAATAGGATAGCACAACATGAACAAGTATCACAAGGAACAGGGACGCCACATCTTTGCCATTAAAGCCAGACAATTTCTCGTCCTTGGTCAAGGTTGCACAAACAAATAAAAGTCCTTTGACACCATTCAACGTGCTTCAGCATCTCTGTCTCTAGAATTCTCCCCAGTTTCACATGAATTGCGGAGCTTTGTTATCATAAATTTCCACCATTTAACCAAAAACTCGAAAGGCAGGGCACCTAGAGCTAGAAAGGACCCAATGGACGTGGTTTTCAGGCACAGCAGCAGCAAAATTCAAACAACAACACAACAAATCCAGCCACGCCGTACTCCACTAGGAAAGCATCGCATGACACCTGTTGAAAGAAATAAATATCGAGAAGAAGAATGTCAATATTGTGGCATGAAGGGACACATTGCTAAAATATGTTGGTGGGTGCCCTTACCCTGGACAACACCATCGTAGACACAGAATGGACAACGGACACTAGAGCTTCAAATCACATAACAGGTAAGCCAGGTATGTTAACAAACATTAAAAGATACACTAGCTCTGATTCTGTTTTAATTGGGAATGGCATTTTTATGCCTGTTATAGGCTTTGGTGACTCTACTATAAGCATAACCACAAGACCTTGCCCTTAAAAAATATATTATTGGTTCCGAACTTAACAAAGAATTTACTCTCGGTAAGTCAATTAACAACACAGTTCTCTGTAAATTGTGAGTTTTCTAATGTTGATTTTTGTGTTAACGAACAGGAAACATGACGCAAATGATAACAGGAACACACAGGGGTGATCTATATGTTCTACTCTCATCTCCTGAACTACATTTCTCATACCGCTTAAAGTCTGGCACCACAGACATTTGGCCCCAATGCCTAGGTCATCCACAACCTTCAGTTCTGCATATCCTGAAGAATAAAGGACTCATTGATGTAATAGGACCATTAAAAACTCATTCTTTTTGTGATCGTTGTCAACTAGGCAAACTTAGCCGTCTACATTTCTCCCATTCTGAACATTCTAGTACAAGTGTTTCTGAGAAAATTCACTGTGACTTGTCGGTCCTGCTCCTATTTTATTTATTGGAAGATTTAGATATTATGCTTGTTTAGTAGATGATTTCTCTAAATATACGTGGCTTATTCCATTACTTAACAAATCTGATTTCTTTGATGCCTTCATAGCCTTTGAGAAGTATGTTACTAGGCAATTTGGAAAGCAAATCAAGATATTTCATTCAGATGGAGGTGGTGAGTTCATCAACTCCAATCTCACCAATCACTTTCTCTCTACAGGTATTATTCATCATATATCCGCATCATACACTCCTGAACAAACCGGGGTGGTTGAAAGAAGACATGGAATAATACGAGAGTTAGGGATGACACTGTTATTCCATTGTGGTGCACGTTTATCACTATGGATTGAAGCTTTCACCACTGCGGTTTATCTCATGAATCGCCTTCCATCTTATGTTCTTAATCTCCATACACCCTACTACATGCTACATGGCACTCACCCTGTTTACTCCACTCTTTGTGTGTGTGGTTCGAAGTGTCCCCTACACTTGGGACACTCGAAAAATAAATTTGACCTTAAAACTATTCTATGCATTTTTGTTGGCTACATTGAGTTGGTTACAGTGAAAAACATAAAGCTTATAAATGTTTTCATCCTTTAAGTAAACGAACATTTATATCTCGGCATGTTATTTTTGATGAATCAACTTACCCTTATAAAGCTAACAATAATGATTCTCCAGCAGCTGCTCCACCAAATACTATGAACATTTTTGATTCGTGGCTAACACTTAGGGACGTATCCTCATTTACAACAACCAATCCAGAATCTTCCACCTCACCTTGCACAAATCCTACACTACCCATTTCATCCCCTAACTTCAACCTACCATCCTAGTTTATCAGAATTCTGAGGCTTCACAAATCACCTCTCCTCCCTTCGATATAGAACCCACAACACATGTTGTTCTCCCCACTCATATTAGTGACACCAACACAATTTTATCTCCCCATTCAGCAGAACCCGTTGCTCCAATTGTAGATTCCATTCTCCCCAATGACAATAACTCAACCTCGTTTTCGGAATCACCCGAGTCACACTACTTCACCACTCACCCAAGCATAGTTGATCCCCCTACCACACCTTCTCACACTCCTCCACCCGCACCACATCATATGACCACTCGATCTCAAGTAGGAACGGTTAAGCCTAATCCCAAATACGCTTTGAACATCACCACACTCTAATATACCTCGGGAATCTTACAATGTTAAGACGGCTTTAGCACACCCTGGCTGGAAGGCTGCCATGCATGAAGAGCTAACTGCTCTTCACGAAAATCAAACTTGGATTCTTGTCCCTCGAACACCCAACATGCATGACATTGGCTACAAATGGGTGTTCAAAACTAAACTTCAACCAAATGGGACTTTGGATCGTCTTAAGTCACTTTTAGTCGCCAAAGGGTTTCATCAAATTGATGGGGTTGACTACACTGAAACGTTTTCCCCAGTTATCAAGCTAGGAACCATACACATGATCATAACTGTTGCTCTCGCAAGGAAGTGGTATATTCGTCAATTAGATGTAAAAAATGCTTTTTTACATGGATTAATTTCTGAAAATATTTACATGCAACAGCTGCCTGGTATTTTTTATATGGATTAGTTTCTGAAAATATTTACATTCAACAACCGCCTGGTATGACAGATCCAAAACACCCTACACATGTTTGCCAACTCCAACGTGCAATTATGGCTTAAAACATGCACATCATGCTTGGTTTGATCGGTTTAGTACTTTTCTCATTAAGTATAGTTTCTTTTGTAGCTTAGCTGATCCTTCATTATTTATTTACCATTCGAATCATGTCACATTAATTCTACTTCTTTATGTAGATGACATGTTACTTACCGGGTCTACTTTACTCCATGTATCTGATTTTATTCAATTATTAACAAGGGAGTTTGCTATGAAAGATTTAGGACCACTGAATCAATTCCTTAGCACTGAGATCACACCTACAACGAGTGGTATTCATCTATCTCAATCTCACTAAACCTTGACAATACTTGATCGTGCTCAGATGGTTTATTGTAAACCTATGAGCACGCCACTTGAAACAAAGACAAAGATGTCTCTCACTGCTACTCCATTGGACGATCCCAGAGTCTACTGAAGCCTTGTCGGTGCTCTTCAATACCTTACACTTACTTGCCCTGAGAGCATATAGTGTCAACTTTGTCTCTCAATTTATGCACAACCCTACCATGCTTCATTTAAAATTGGTTTGCCGTATTTTATGTTATGTTAAAAGGGACAATTGACATTGGTTTACATTTTCTTCTCATACTACACTTGAATTATTTGCCTTTTCAGATTACGATTGGGCTGGGTACCCTTCCACACGCCGTTCAACTACAGGGTATTGCACATTTCTCAGATATAACCTTATATCTTGGTGTACAAAGAAACAACACAATATCGCTCGTTCCAGTACTGAGGCATAATACCGTGCAATGGCCCACATCGTCGCAAAACTTACTTGGATGCCGTACATTCTTAAGGATCTTCGCATAGCCATCAATTCACCCCCCACACTTCATTGTGATAATCTTAGTGCTCTCCATATGACTATCAACCCTGTATTTCATGCCCGTAGCAAACATATCGAGTTAGACTATCACTTTGTTCATGAACGTGCTTATTACTCGACATATCCCCTCTCAAACTTCAAGTTGATGACCTTTTAACTAGGCCCATGTCAAAGTCAGTTTTTTTTTCTTTCGAAACAAACTTTGCCTCCAATCACGACAAAGTTTGCAGGAGGGTATTAACAGCAACAACAAAAGAAAGCCATATCATGATATAAAAAAAAAAGAAGAAGTTCTGGATGAATTGGGACAACAAGAGGAAGAAAATCTTCACCCATTAAATCTTAACAGATCATACAAGAATCAGGAAATGAAAGCGGATGATGAATTGGGAGAAAAGGATTCTCACTTACTGAACCTTGGTCAATGACATCAATTAAGACATCACAATCACAGTATATGGGAAGTAATATCAATCAAAGAAAATAAGGAAACTATTGGTCATCAAAAAACCGTGTACATGCAGAGGAAAACTTCATTCAAGGAATACCTCAAGTTTAGAAATAAGCAAATTTATTGGCATATTAGAATACTAGTTTATTGGCACCGCGCAAGGTGCGGTGCCAGGTACCAGCATGTTGGTCAATTTTTTCTTAAGTTGATCAAAAATAACATTTCAAATAACTTATTTTAACAAACATTTTTTAAAAAAACGACAATGCTAATGTAATTGAATTGGAAAAATAACAAAGGACTTGCTCTAACTTTTTTTAAAAAAAATGATGCTCATCTCACTAAAAACTGGAAAAAAAATAACATTTGTGAGCATGATTAACTAATCAAGATATATTTTCTCCTAGTCGGTTTAGGCCAAACTCGATCATCAACAAAAAAAATTAAAGCGAGCATGCTACTGTAATTGAATGGAAACAAAATAACCAAAGGACCGACTCTAACTTTTTTAAAAAAAACATGATGTTCATCTTACTATAAATTGAAGTTGCGCGCATCAACAATCGATTAATATATATTTTTTTTAGTCGGTTCAGGTTAAACCCGCGCATCAACAAAAAATAATTTTTTGAAAAAAAACATTTTTTTAAGAAAAAAAATTGTAATAAATAGTGAATTACTATTCATTATTATTCCTTGCAATAGTACTATTACAAACCTTGCACACTTAGTGAACTCTTACACACTTATAAAATAGGTTGTAAATAAATATTAAAAATAATATTAATAAATAAAAAATAAAAAATAATCAAAAATAAAAAAAATATTTATTAAGAAATTAAAAAAAGTCACTGTTACACTATTTATGGGAATAGTGAACTCTTAGACACTTATAATAGGTAAAAAAATAGAAAAATAAAAAATAATTAAAAATTTAAAATAAAAAAATATTTTATTTATTAATAAATTATAATAATAGGTAAAAAATAAAAAATAAAAATAATTAAAAATTTAAAATAAAAAAATATTTTATTTATTAAGAAATTAAAAAAAGTCACTGTTAAAAAATAAAAAAAAATTTAAAATATAAAATAAAAAAAAATTTATTTATTAAGAAATTAAAAAAAGTAACTGTTACACTATTCATGGGAATAGTGACTCTTAGTCACTTATATAATAGGTATAATTTCCTACTCCTTAATTTTTGTAATCACATCATATTTATGTTCATTAATTGCAACATTTGTATTGATCTGGTGTTCACGGTTATTATAGGAAAATAAAGTTCAAATTTATATACACCTATCATGTTCGAATTTATCATAATGGCCAGTGCAATTTGATTTTTTATCATGGTATCAGAGCCATTGTGAATACTAGACAACATCCTCACCCAACATCCCACCTTCAATCTGCTGCTCTCTTTTTCTTTTTCTTTTTTTTTTTGTGAACCATGACTACACCATCACTAAATGTCGGAAATTTCATTACCCTAAAACTAAACCCAAATAACTACCCCTTGTGGCGAGAACACTCTTTGGCTCTTGCAGAAAGCCAAGAACTAGTCGGGCATTTCACAAATGAAGATCCAGCCCCCAACAAATTCAAAATACAAACTCAAAACACGCTTATAGGAAATTAAAGTTTAAATTTCTGTGCACCTATCCTGTTCGAATTTATCATAATGGCCACTGCAATTTGATTTTTTTATCAGTGAGGACCTTCTAGGTGCTAAAATTTTAGGTGTTAAGCTCATATTAACGCAAAATTATTGTTATTGCTTTGTTGTTAATCAAAGTTTTAATTTTTCAAGACTAATTCTCAAATTAAGAATGATTATCATTTGAAATCATTATTTTGTATTGGCTGTCATTATTTATTAAATTTTGCCCTTTTATTTTGCGGAAAAATAGTATTCGCAGTTGTGCAATGCCCGACACTCAGAACAACATATTTCAAATCTTAATATAGATTAAAAATAAGGGATACTAACTTCTGATAAAAGCTCAATAATTAGTTATTCTTTTATATTGGATGCAGGAAAAGCATTTAACAGTTGAAACCATAACTGTGAAATGGAAGTTATCGGCTACTCTCAAGATCAGCAAGAACGAGAAGTTGTCGAACAAGATACAATGGATAAACACCATTGGATTGTGATATAAATCAGGGAAGAAGATTTATTTTCATTTGCTTCCCATCTTACATTTTTTATTATGAAACAAATTCTATCATCTGAGCCTGCGTTATTGTTTCTTGAATCAATTACCGAATAAAATTTTCTCGTTTGTTTTCTGGAATTGAATTTGTTACTTTATTCAATTGTTGATAAAAGTGTCGTGAGTCAGAGCAATTACTTCCACAGATGACAGATTTCATTCTGAATGATTTTATTTCCAACAGCACTTAATTAAGTACCAAGAATTCCAAAACAAATTAGAATCATTGCAACGATCATCAATCATTTCGAGGACAGATCAAGAATCAATTTCATTCCAAACATAAAATTCATTATGAACATGAAACCAGTTCAAATTACATAAGAAGAAAACACGGTATAGTTCACATATAATATTATTTTGTTCCGTACTATCCCTCCAATCGAGCCCCGGAGATGCCTTTGATTTGGTCATCAATATGAACTCACCGGGTATAACCTGTTGACCCGAAGTCTGGGATGATTGGTTAAGCATAGTTGCGAATAACAGCAGATAACAGAAGAGTGAAAGCAGAAGACAGCCAAAGAGCTGCGATGATATTGAGTAATCTTGAAGCCTTTGGTTTCTTGAGGAGAAGAACCATGGAGGTGAAAGCACAAGCAAAGGCGAACATGAGGCAGACTACGAACATAGAGTAAGTGTTCTGCAAATCTCCGAAGAGTATTGCCGGAACTCCACCTTTGATTCCACCTCCGCCCTGGCGTTGAAGCAGAGGTAGAAGGGCAGCCGCACTGGAAGTAAATACAACAATGGCTGCATTGGATACCACACTGTTTTTCTGTAATATTTCTATGTGAAACGATTCGTAGTAAGGGTTCTTGATAAGGAGAGATTTAAACGGGTTGTTCTTTGCAATGGACATTACAATAGTTTCTCGAATGAAAGTGTAAACTAGGCCAGGCAGGGGAGAAAGGAAATAGTTTACATGGAATTAACTCATCCGTTTCACCACCAATACTATGTGTCTAATGGTCAAAAGGATTGAGTAAGACTTTGTTCGTTTTATAGAGTTTGATTGAAAAATATTGGTGCATGATGTTAACAAAGGTAGAGCTAGCTTTTTTGGAATCAGAAAATTTGTAAAAAACTGTTCTTAAATCAGATTTGTTTGGTAAAATCTCTTTTTAAATCAGACTTTCGGGTAGTAAACTTCAAGATTCTTTGGTAAATCGACAACCCTATATTGTTTGGTAAGATCACCAACTTGTATCTGTAATAAATATGACAGAAGGAAGAAAAGTCAAATAATTGTACTAACAATATTCCAAGGAAAATTGCGTGGAAGGTGCTGCCTGCCACAAGATTCATTACAATTTTGTCGACTCACAACTACGGGTACTTAATGGATCCGGTCCAAAACTGACCGGTTCTGGATAATTTAAGGAATCGGATTGTATCCGATCCGATCCCCATCTTTTTCTTTTTATTTTTTACTTTTTTTAAAAAACTAATTGGTTCCAGTTTGACATCGGAATTGGTGGTGCTACTGGTACCAATCCGTGGAACCGCTCCAGACTGATATATTACTGGTTTCGGAGCGATTCAGAACCGTATTCGTCCGGTTCAGGTTTTGAACCGGGCTAATCAATTCGTTTTTTGGGTCGGATCCGAATTGACAAGGCCCGATAAGCAGCCCTACTCACAACTAGGTGGTTAGAATGTAACTATCTAGATTCGTCCACCTGTATTTATGAAGGAAGAAAAGTCGAATAATTGTACTCCAATATTCTAAGGGGAAGTTGCGTAGAAGGTGCCTGTCGCAAGATATTATTACAATTTTGCCAACGGGGTAATTCTGTATGATTTTGTCGAGTCGGACATGACTCAGCCTTGGGTAATTGCTATATCTAAGGGTCTGTACCTTGTCGATTCGGACATAACTCAGCTTTGGGCATCGGAGGCTGCTTTTATATCTATTAATGGCCAATAATAAGAGAATCCCTAGCTATGTGGCTCCTCCTATAGAATTACGAGTAAGCTAAAATTCTCATAAGCTCAGTTGGGGTTCATCAACTGTAGTTCATATTTAGGTCTTTAATTAGGGTTATGAATGTATCTTTGGTCAACAAAAATATGAATGTACCGCGATGGGCTCTGGAATATTCCAGATAAATTTTCATCGTCGTTTAGTAGATATACGCCTAATGTCCGAGCTGCATAAATATTTGGTTTTGTGTTTTTTATTAGTTACTTACTATTTTTTTCTCAAGAAAAAAAAATAGTAATAAAGTCAAAAAATTAAAAAATCAAAGAAATAGACGTTCACTTGACAATATGAGAAGAAACTGAACCAAACGAACAATTTTCAGAATTTTTTGACTTATAATAACAAAAATAACGCATTTAGGAGTAGTGTTTTGTGTCTACTCACAAATTACATGGGACGTGCTTTCATAAATTGCACATGATCGATACCACATATGGCAAGATACATTATGATTTATGACCAAAATCACAGGAGGTACATGACCACATGGTAGCTCTGTTATTTTTTTGCTAATTTTAGGTGCAGATTGCCCCTATATTATTCTTTAGGTGTATTTTATCACCTATGTTATTATTTATGTGCATTTTACCCGATCTATGTTAAAATGTTTATATTAAAACTACAAATAAAAGCTATGTGCCAAAACTTCATTATTTTTTTAGAGGAGATATACTAAATATTTTTTCATACACTACAAGACTCGAATCTTTCTAAAATGAAAATGAGTTTTTTACCAGCTAGATTAAGCACATGAGCTCCCAACAGCTAAATTATTAATACGTTGGTAATATGTACAATGAACATGCATGCCCTTATTTTCCACTTCTCCTTTTTGGCGAATTAAATTAGCTTTAAAAATATTGGAGGATGCCGAAAAAAAAATTTATTTTATTGGATTTAATGTCGTAGAAGAAACGTCAACAACTATAAAAAAAAAAAAAAAAAAAAAGAGCACAACAAGCCAAGCTATCCTGTTTTCCTAATACACGTCGTTAGATCATATATCTCCGATTGAAATTAAGCATACCGTATTTCCTTTAAAGAAAAAATGGAAATAGATCGCCGTCCGTCATTTGAAATTCAAGTTGGAGACATTGGTGATGAACTTGATGTTTACCGTACAGATATTCGCAGGATTGAATCATTTATGTTTGCTATGGCCAGCATGCGTGTCCGGACGTGTATGAGTTTCCGGAGGTATAGTGAGTGCAAGAGCCTTGCTGCAAAAACCATTGAGATGCTGGACAACGGCTTTATCACATCTTACGACGAGCTTTACGCAGTACTAATTGACCGTCCTTCCGAACCCATAACAGGCGATAATCCTCACAGTAATGGTGAAGGGTCTAGTTCACACTGTGAAGCTCCTCAAGTATTCAATGATGTCTCTGTGGTTGACAGGCTGAGGGGTATTTGGGCGTGGGGGATCGACAAACCCCCACCGAAAAACAAAGTACCTATGGACATTCCGGAGCATGGGAAAGACCCTTTTGTCGATTCTAATTGTTCTCCCCAGCAAAGAGAACTCAACAAAAAGAGAGCTCAAGAAGTCTTAAGTTATGGCTTAGAGGGGTTACATGCCGACGGGAGAACTTCACCACCGGGACAGTATGTATCCATTGACATACCATCTGTTGTTAACCAGCAACGGAAAGAATATAAAGGCTGCGAACTCGACAGAAAGAAACAGGACTATATAAGTGATGGCTTAAACGGGATCCACTCCGACGGGATAAATTCACCACTGGGACAGTACGTATCCATTGACATTTCATCTGTCGTCAACCAGCAATGGAAGGAATACATTAGCGGCGAACTGGACAAAAATAAATGGGACTACTCTATGATCAGCGAGTCGACACTGGCCATCACTGCACAGGCTGTTGGAACGATGCTGAGCAGCACATTTTCTGGGTCCTCTCACCCATCATGGACTGCAAATTTCGTGGCGGTTGCTACTGTTTTCGGAATTGCCTTTACACTTTCAGGCATTGGTTTGCGCCGTGGTAAGCCAGTGTTATCAAGCATTATGATAAAATTTGGAGCCGTAGCTACTGCGTCAGCTATTGTTCTGGCGCTTGGAACGACTCTTCCACCGGCGGTCGCATGGACGGCTGGTGCAGTGGCATTTATCCTCATCGCCATCGGAGTGGCTATGGCCTGATCGGTCATAATTTTTTTTTTATAAATATGTATCTTAAATTACAATTTCAAAGCTTCGTGTTTTTTTTTTTTTTTGGGAATATATTTTCTTGATAATTCGATACATGATTTGCAAAAGTGGTCTTGGAACCGTTTCGGAATGGGAACGCAGCTTGCGGCAAAGTTCCATGATAAAATAGATGTGTGACTATAATTGCGGAATGAAACAATGATTTTGCAGCCTGAAACGATGATTTCGTGGCTCGAAACGATCGTTGCGGTAATTTTTAAATTTAAGGGCGTCTCCAATGGGGACGCCAAAATGGCGTCCCCCTCCTCCTCCAATGCAGCACCATTTTCTGGTGCTGCGCTACAGTGCCACGCCATATGTAGCAATGCGCCAAAACAGATGCGCTTTTTCTTTTTTAAAAAAAAAATTTTTTGTTCTCTTTTTTTTGTCAAATGTTTAATTTATATTATTATTTTCTATTTATTTTAAAAAACTATAACTAAATTTTGGTAATTTTGTAAATAATAATTATTAAATAGTATTAATTTTTATAATTAAATTGTTTATAATAAATATTTATAAAAGTTAAATTTAATAGTTGTTATTGATATAAAACTTATTTATGAAGTAATTAATGATTATGTTAAGTTAATTTATTATTAAATTAAACTGATTAATTTTAATATTTATATAAATTTATTTAATTTAATTTAAACAAATTAAATTAAATTGATAATTTATTTAAATATAAATTTATAAATAAATATATAAAATAATAGTTATAAATGAAACTAAAAGGAATATTTTAGGGAATATTCTTTATAGTGTAAAGTTTGAAGTAGATTGGTTGGAGATGAGTTTTGTATTTGGGGTAAAAAATTACACTATTTTAGTGCAAAAGTTGCGCTAAAATGAAATTCATGGTTGGAGATGGCCTAAAATTCTTATTTTTATTTTTTTGTGGAACTCTGCCAGTGATATGTATCACTTGTGATATGTACCGATGCCTGTTCCAAGCCATGGTAAGGAGCATATCGATAGGCCTGTGACAGCCAGTCAATAAAAATTAGTCACATCTCATGACATGAAATATAAGATACATTTCGTTAGGGCGTTTCCTGCACAGCGACGCGCTGTACCGGAGCCGGGGTGTAGTGATAAGTGGGAAAGGGTTGATAGGTCGTCGTCCATAAGCGATGCGCCACATTGACGCCTAGGTGTGGTGTCAATGAGCAAGGGTTCAATAATCTCGAGCGAGTGGGGGTAAGAAGTTAGCTCGAAACCGGGACCAAGCCTCTTGGAATGTAGGTTCCCTTACTGGTAGATTAGCAGAGGTTGTAGAGACTATTAGTAGAAGAAAAATTAGCATTTTGTGTGTAGAGGAGACCAAATGGGTAGGTGAAAAAGCCAGAACTATAACTCTTTGGGGCTATAAACATTGGTACATAGGTGAGAATAAAAACCACAATGGGGTAGGTGTAATCATAGAAAATAAATTACTCGAGTATCATCAGGTTGTACAAAAAGATCGTTTTTGCATCAATCCAATGCTACAAATGGGTTTTATAAGAGTCAAAAGGCTCGTTGAGCGCCTCGCGGCTATGTCATAATATATCTGAACATCTGCCCCGGATCGACTTCCAGATCATAATTGCTCTAATAACAACTAAAAAAAAAGCGATAAACGGGAGATAGAAAAAAAAAGAGAAACAAACAAATTCTAATAATAGAAAAATCTCTCAAAAATTTACTCATTTTAACTGTTGGTGGGACTCTTTGTACGTGTTGTCCGTTGAAGTTAGGAGGAATGAATATAGAATAATATTAGTTAAACTAGTTTTAAACAATGATATTTTTAATATCATTAGTACATATGCACTGCAAATTGGTTTATATTAGGCTATTAAACGGAAACTTTGGGAAGATCAAGACGATGTTGTGCAAGGAATACCCCTTAATGAGAAAAAATTTTATCAGGGGGAATTTCAATGGGCACGTGTAGGTTCTGATCTGGATGAGTATGAAAACGTACATGGAGGTTATGGCCTTGGGGAGAGGAACACCACATGTAATTCACTTTTGGATTTTGTCATGTTATATGACTTACTCCTACCGAATATTTGGTTTAAGAAGAGGTCAACTCATACAGTTACCTTCAGAAGTGGGTATAATGCAACCTAAATAGATTTCTTTTGACTAGAATGATAGATAGAGTTAAATGTTTGGACTTTAAGGTAATTACAGGAGAAAGTGTAGTTACCCAGCAACGACTTTTAGTTTTAGATGTTAGGATGGGGATCCTAGAACTAAGCATAAGTTAGAACCTAGAACTAAGTGGTGGTGGTTAAAAGAAGGTAACTGTTAGGATCGAATATGAGTGTTTAGAGTGGGGGTGAATAAACACTCTACTAAAATTTATCTTTTCCGATTTTCTTGGATTGATTTCACTTGGGTTAGCAAATGAAACCTGTTTCTTAATCAATACTAATCTGAACTGACCACTGATTGTGTGAGTGTGGAATCGGTCTGCAATTAGTTAGCAAGACCGGTCTGATAGCTTTGAAACACGAAGTGGTGCGAAATGTAAATGGACAGGATGTGTTTCTGGAAGTTTGAAGGCAATTCCTTCTACGTCTCCCCTTCTTCCAATTAAGGAAGGATTCACTAGAAGACTTTGAGTAATACAATCCCGTTGTACACCCCCGATTCAGCTGAATTTACCTCACTACCATACTGAAACTCCTAGTCTCTCAATCTGTTCAGACACAATCCGTCTGACAGTTACAATGAACTCCCTCTTCTATGTTAGAACAGATACAACTGATAGAGTGAATTACTCTGAGCACAAATGATCCTTAAACGATCAAATAAGACAATAAGGCGTGCTATCAACTTTGAGCAGATCGACAAGATGAAGTCTTTCGATGATAGTGTTCTGCTCAAATGATTGCTCAATAAATTGATTGATTGTTGACCTCGTATGCGTGTTGTATCTTTCGTGTGGTCTTCGCATCGTGAGCATCTAAGTTGCACCTTTATATATGCATTTCTGCCAACGACAATATTTCCTTTTGCATGCAACTCTTTACTTTAGTCAATCTCTGAACAAACTGCAATCTTCTATTTTTAGACTATTTCCCTTCTGGTCTGTTCTTTTGGCGCTTGTCAATTAAGATCTGCTTTGTCTATTTACCATATAAGGTAACTTCAGTCTTTGATCTATTTCAGCATTAAATGGTACATTAAATGCTTCAATAAATAGTCGTTGATTATTCGGACTGATGAACAAAGTTTGCTAACTTAGTCTGAATTGATTTTTTCTGAAATAAGCTCTGATCTGATCTGCATTGGTCTGGTCTATACCGATCTGGTTGACATCGATCCGGTCTTCATCGATCTGGTCTGTTTTGTCATCTTTAAAATCCAGAACCAACAAATTCCCCCTTTTTGATGATGACAAAACCTAGCTTCTTTATCTTTTTAAGTCATTTCTCTTGTAGAAGTTATGTTCAAAATAAATGAACTAACTGTCTTCTTTATTATTTAGGAATTCTAAATCGATTAAGTCTTTTAGTTCAAAATAAATGAACTTTTCAAAATAAATGAACAAGACTGTGAATTCCGAAAGACTTTTTATAAGCTCGTCTGATGAATACATTTACAGATGTTATTCATTACATGCAGTCATTTATTTCTTCTTTTCAGGTGGCTGTTCTGGCTTCATTTATTTCTTCTTTCCCCCCTTTGTGGCATCAGCAATCTCCCGAAGAAAATCACTATTGAAGTATGGAGATGTTTATGACCGACGGGGATAAAGTAGCTAACAGATCTATTTAACAAGATTTGGAGGAGTAACAAAATTCTAACTTGATGGAGAAAAATTATCCGCATCCCTATCTATAAGAACAAATGTGACATTCGGAGTTGCACCAACTATCGTGTTATAAAACTCATGTGTCACACAATGAAGCTTTGAAATAGGATAATTGAATTTCGGTTAAGGGGGGAGATTATGGTCTCGGAGAATCAATTCGGGTTCATGCTATGACGGTCACCTACGGAAGCTACCTATTTACCTCATCAACTTGTCGAGCGCTAGCTTAAGAGGAGTAAAGATTTGCATATAATCTTTATAGACTGAGAGCAAGTCTACAGTAAAGTCCCAAGGGAGATATTATGGTGGGCTTTAATGAAGAAAAAAGTTCACATCAAGTATGTCAATATAATCAAGGACATGTACGATGAAGCAACATCCAATGTGAGAACTTGCAGTAGGGTGACAAGTGAATTCTCGATCACTATTGGATTGCATAAAGGGCTTGGGTTTAGTGATTGATGAGATAACAAAAGACATATAGACTGAATTATCTTGGACCATGCTTTTCACTGACGATGTTGTGTTAATCGACAAGATCATGGCAGGGGTAAATGCCAAATTGGAGTTATGGGGAGAGACCTTGAAATCAATGGATTTTAGATTAAGTACGTCTAAAACGAAATATATGGAATACAAATTTAGTGGTCGTACCTTTCGAGATTCTAGTGTTGTAGCACTCGATGGTCAAGAGGTATCGATGAGAACCAAGTTTTGATGCCTAGGTTCTATTATCCAAAAGGATGGAGGGATTGACAATGACGTTAACCACATGATTCAGGCGGGCTGGTTGAAATAGAGAAACGTCACCGGAGTTCTATGCGATCGTAATATCCTGCTGAAATTGAAGGGAAAGTTTTATAGAGCCATCATTAGACCTGCATTGTTGTTTGGGACGAGATGCTGACCACTTAAGAGGAATCACATCCAAAAGATGAGTGTGACAGAGATATGTATGCTTAGTTGGATGTGCAGTATGATCAGAATAGATAGAATAAAGAACGAAGATATTCGAGCTGAAGTAGTCATAGCTTGTATAGAAGAGAAGATGCAAGAAAATTGCTATGGTTTGGTCACATACGATGTAGGCCCAGCAATGCATATATGCTTCTAGTGGAGTCCATGAATTTCGGCCAATTTACGAGAGCGAGAGGACGACCAAAAGACATGGCTCGAAGTTATACGCCAAGACTTGGAGTTCAATGGGATTAAAGAGGATATCATGACCGATAGAAGCGCTTGGAGAAGACTGACGCACGTGTCCGACCCGACTTGATTCTCAAAATTGTTCATGTAGTCTACCATAATTCATTGGGATTAAAGACTTGTTATTATTAGTTTTGAGTTTTTATTAATAATTTGTCCAAATTATATAATTATATAATTTTTAATTTAAAAAAACTCCGCAGCAATAACCGCGATTGTTCCATGAAATGTCAATGAAATTAGAACATCAGCCTTTGTGACTTGCTCTACAATCGTGTCGGCGAACCATGATTCCACAGGTACACTATTTTCTAATCTACCCATTTATTAGGGATGCATTCAAGCGAACTCCTAGAAAATACGTTAACTCCACTGGATCAAGAATTCCTTTTTCACAAAGAATTCCGTTTTCATCTCATACATAAATTATCGGTCTGAACACACTTCCAATAGGTGTCAATGGCCCAAACGGGCCAAGTTTCAATCCCCATTTTACCCGCTACGCTGTAATCGGGTTTTTAAAAAAAAATTAGTTGGGCATAGCCCCTCTGGCATAAATCATGTAAACAATAAGAACCAGTAGTCCAGTATCGCCAATATTTATTCTACTCATTCAAGCTTCATATATATTTTCTTTAATTTTTGAACCTTATCCTTTCTTTTTCTGTTTTCAAAAGTAATAATGCGTTATTTACATTAATTTAATTGATAATTTGAGATAATAGTATGTTGCCATTAGGGATGTTTATCGAATCAATCCAAAACCAATTCGGATCCAATCCCGATTCGGAACCAATTAAATTGGGTTTGGATCGAACTAAATCAGGCACAATATTGAATAGGATTGAGTTACTTTAAAATGGATCCGAATTTATTTTAATATGATATAGTTGAATCTGATCCCCAAACTCGGTAAATCATATATTTAATTTGCTATCTATGATATTTGTAATTTTTGTAAACTATTTTGATATATTTATTATTTGATGACTTTTACTTGTACTTCTAAACATAATAATAATAAAGAAGATATTTAATTTTGAGTACTTTGTTTAATAAATTAAGGTATATAATGGTTGAAAACATGAGATTCCAATTGTAAGGCCAATTGTTAATTAATCATGATTATCACGATTAAGTAAACCCGAATAACTAAAATTTTAGACTATGATTTAAGATGTTCCGAATTACGACACCTTGTATTCAATTGAGTTAAAATAAGTCAAAATATATATGTATATATATACAAATACACGGCCACATATATATATATATAATAAGTTATGCAAGACACAAAATTACTTAGATGGCTTTGTACGTCACATGAGAGATATTTGGACCTCTTGCATGGCATATGCAATAAAAAAAAAAAACTCTTTCCCCACCCTAGAAGTTATCGCCCCATGCCCTTAAATGATCATGTTCTTCATAATTTTTTCAAGACAAAAATACTCTCTCCATTTCTCTCCTTTATGTCGAAAATTCTAAACCTTTCTTGCCCAAAAATCTCTTAAACACTTCATCAAAACCAACATGCAAGTGGATATTTAGGAGCAAAAAAATTGAAATGGTGGAAGTTTGAGCAAGTGGATGCGTATTTGGCTCGTATATCCAGCTTGGGTAGAGTTAGGTGGTTGTTTGGTGCTCCAATCTGCAAGTTAATTGAAGGTATAACATGATTCTTGAGTTTTATCAACATTAATTTATGTTTCATGGTCGAATTATGGTGCAAATACATGATAATTTTAGTGAAAACTTGTTGTCACTAATGATCTGCAGATTTCAATGCAGTTTTGCCTGTTAATTCGAATTTTGAGTATAGATACGTTTCGATTTTGAAGATAGTGTCCCTCATAAAAGTCGTAGTAATTTGGCTTAGCTTTAATTGGCTACCAAAATCAACTAATTTATAGTTAAAATGAGAAAGTTATGATGATTTTACTAAACTCTGCACAGATCGAGTCTGCATTTTCATTCATGTCACATGCAGTGCGTTCTTCAAAATTCTGGGAAACATATGTTCTTAATTTGAAGTTGAGGTGAATAAAAAAAGTTGTAAATCTTTGAATTACATTCAATTTTATAGTAAATTCAGCTAATTTGGAATTAGTATGCGTACGTTATGCTAGTTTTACTAAATGATGTCAACTTTGGAAACAGGGTACCTTCGAGTTTTTAAGCCGAGAAGTTTGGATAAAAATGTACCTCAATACGAACGAATTAGCTTAAAACTCATAACATATGAATTGTAGAATTTTGAGTTATCTATATTCTCCCACTAGAATCAGGTTATTTGGATGTCTTATGAATTAGTTATGATGTTTTTACACAAAGTGGTCAAACTGGAAGTTAGAATTTCCCCTGTTCTACATAAGTATTGTTTATACCCAATTTGTCTTAGATAAATGAACGAATTTGGGGAAGTGTTAAACTTATGAAATGTCATATTTTGAGTTAGCTTTCTAGATAAATTGGACTCATGTAATTTGGTTTATTACTGGAAAAGTTAAGAGTCAATTACTATGCGCATGTAAGCTGAAATTTTTAAGAAGTCGCTAAGGGTCAATGTTGAAATGATGAATTTGATATTAGATAGTATTGGGACACTTTGATGATCTAATTGAGGTTCCTGGATAAATTTGTGATAGTGTTCATCGATGATATATTGGTGTACTCGAAATCAAGGAAAGATCACAAGGAACATTTGCATTTGGTTCTTCAGACTCTTCTGGAAGCTCAATTGTATGCTAAATTATCCAAATATGAATTCTGGTTAGTTCAAGTGAAGTTTTTGGGTCACATGATATCGGCTAATGGACTATCTGTTGATCCCAGTAAAGTGGAGGCAGTAATCAATTGTCTCATACCAACAAGTGTACATGAAATCCTAAGCTTCATGGATTTGCCGGCTATTATAGGCGAATTTTCGAGGGATTCTCTCAGATAGCCTGTAAGGACCCCAAGCCCTTAACCCTTAATTAGTGTATTAACCACTATGTGTGGCACATGCTTTCAATAAAAGCCAATCGGGAAGCTCAGATGATACTTTACCATTGAATGGCAACTACAAAATTTCTTTAATATACAACATTAAGATCATCTCTACCCACAATTAGACTCACATGTTCGCCCTTTACCACCCCTTGGTGCCCTTTTGAATTGTGGGTTTTTATAAAAATTTGGGCAGAGTCTCCCCATAAATTGAGCTATCCCAAAACACAAGTACATCACATAATATAATTCCCGGCCAGGGAATACACAATACTCAACAGAATATAGTACACAAGTAAATTCCCAGCCAGGGAAGACACCACACATAGGACGACATAAATGGGTCTCAACACCCACACAATACACTAACGACTCTCATATCATTAGCAATTCTACCACAATTGCATGCAACATATAATGAAAGAGAGAAATGCTCATGCCTTTATATACAACCCATATACAAGAATATCCGTGCTCACATGCGAGCATCATAAATGTGTATATAAACCTCGGGTGTATATAAGTACTCTATACGATACCGTGCTCCATCAAGCCCTGGTACCACGATCCTGGGAGTACATCCAATCAACAGCTCGAGCTCATCTCCAAAGCCATCGATGTACCTGTTCACCTGCCCCAACAAAGACAGCCCCCAACGGGGTGAGCATACCAATTCCACAATTTCATAATCATAATGACATAATACATAATTTGCAAAAATGTAAATATTGTGGAACATATGTGATACTTCCTGGATGGTATCATCCTCATCATAGCGTACCCCTGTAATAATCCTGTTCTCAAAACAGATAAATCATCAAATCCTGAATATGCAGTTAATCATCATATTGGTTAACCCTAGCCAGTTTCAATTTAACAACATTTCATAACATCTTTCTTTATCTAGCAATTATCATAATTCTAGATATTATAATGAGATTTCCTTAACTTCCGATACTAGTTAATCACTTCTCTGATTAACTACGTCTCTGTTCTTAATCATTACCAATAGGGAATAAAATACAGATATCCTAGATATCTAATCAAATACCACCTTTTTCATTTCTTACTTCAAGTAGCATCATACTATCGGTGTTTGCTCCGTAGCAACCACACCCCATCATTTGCTCGCTTCATAGCGGCACTAAGCATTTCACCATGTGAATCAACATAACGTAATCAAGTCCCGGTACCATCATAGTAAAGCATTTCATGTATTTTAGATCATGCATCATACTTGTAAAACATCATTTAAACTATGCTCGTACGCTAAACGTACCTTAAATCCTCGAAGTCCGAGCCAAACCTTGCTCGAGTTCCATGCCCTGAGGAACGATGTGCTAACACGATAAATAATTCACAATTATTTACGAACATGCAACCCATGCTCAAGCACATCCATAACCCTCAAAATATTGTCGACACACGACAATTAAACATCTAAAAGACCCGGGGCAGGGTACATGCAGGGAGGGAAAACGAATGCAACATATCGAAAAATTGCTCAAGAACACCTTCAATAATTCGAACCCAACCAACACAAATCAGACCCAAATAATCACCATAATTCATCTAACACATGAATTAATCAATTAACAACAACAATAATCGCCTCACATGCCAAACCCCCAAAATTCGAATTCAAAGCCCTAATTTCGAATTCAATTCCTCAAATTCGAACACAATCAAGCATCATAATGCATCAACAACATGAATTAATCAATCCATAACAAGAATCACCACTCCTTGTCAAAAATCCCCAAAATTCGAACCCTAACTCACGAAATCGAGCTGAAATTCGAACCAAATTTAACCAATATTTTCGAACCAAAAAGTCTGAAATAATCGACTCAAAACCAGCTTAAAAACGCCCCAAAAACATCAGAAAAATCGTACCAAAAACATACCAAAATCGCGTCCCAAAAATCGGATGAAATCCAGTTTTCGAACCCTACGCTTTTCTGGCAAATCCGAGCTCGATTCTCGACCAAACTTCAAATTGTTGGTATGTATAGAAGCGCCTGGAAGAGACGATTCCAACGGCGGGTGGCACGCGCCGAACGGCGGCCGGACGGCGGCTGGCCGACGACTTTTACGCGCGGGGGGTCAAAGGGGATCGGGTGTGCGCGCGGGAGGAGAGAGGGAAGAAAGGGGGAAAAATGGTTCCGATAATAAAAATCTCGGGTTCAACTGGTATTTATAGCAAAAATACCCCGAAATACTAATATCCCCACAAATACATCATGATTCATTAAAAATCATCTGTTTTCAAAAACTCTCTCTCTAACTCAAATCCCTACTGGTGCCCACACCCAGCACCCGAGATTCCGAGTCACACTAAAAACCCAACTCACAGGTTTTCACCGAAATGAGAATACGATCTCAACCTCGGGATCCAACGATCCCAATTACTCAAATAGACGAGCCCGGAGGGCCCAACACCTCGATTAAACTCCAATTGCCACGTAAAACCACTTTAGGGGTTATTAACACTCCGGGATTAACATCCCTAATCTCAGGTCATCACAATATCCCCCACTAAAAGAATTTCGTCCTCGAAATTAGCACCGGTGTATCACGTAACACCCGGGCTACACAACAACATGAAGCCATAACCTCGATTCCTGGCCATATCAGAATCGTCTTAAAAACCGCGAGGAACTTACCTCTCTTCAAACTCTGAAACAGAGCGACTTACCAAAACCAACATATCACCCAAGAGGCAAAACGTACCTCAATGAGGTTCATCCCAAAAGTCAGTCCCTCATGACTGCAAAACAACCAATACTTACGACTGTAGATCGGACAGTCATCAACTAGTAAGAACGCATCATGAATGACACCTCAACCGTGAGAATGTTGACCTCGTGTCAATCTCTGGAGTGGAATAGACTTCCAAACCCATCATAACGTCGAAGAGCGTCAGTACAACTCAACGCTAACGGTCCAAAAGCAGTTAGTCAACTGAAACTGCAAGGATTCGAATTGCTTCCGATTCCATCGTAGACATCATTCAAAGACATCTCTATCATGACTCACAATGTCTAACATACATCGTTACGAGGGAAACATGAGCATACCACGGTGTACACATACCAAACCTGGTTTCCACTTTCAAACCTCCTCTTTCAAATGAGCAGTCGCATCATTGCAACTCAATTTGGGCAACTCACGGCCACAGATTCACACAAAAGACATCTCACAAGATGTCCACCTCCGGATATCCTAAGAATCACATCCTGATCATAAATAAACAATCGAGACTCCTCAGAGTTTCAAATTTGAAAGGACATGCAATAAACCCAATGCATCCCAAATACATGGATTCCCAGGCCAAATCAACGACGACTTGATGACTCTCTTGTTGGTACTTCAACATCATGAGCTGTCCCAGACAAGTCTCACCAAGATTTAAACATAAACAT
This sequence comes from Haberlea rhodopensis, assembly GCA_907163345.1. NCBI lineage: Eukaryota > Viridiplantae > Streptophyta > Magnoliopsida > Lamiales > Gesneriaceae > Haberlea > Haberlea rhodopensis. Next base: position 9,951,578 of record CAJQUN010000014.1, read on the forward strand.
ATATACGTTTCAGTGAGGCATACACAACCTCAACTTCAAATGACGTGGTGACTACTAGAGTCCACCACAATCCACATCGTATCACCTTACGATTTGCCAAACTTGGTTCCAACGAGCAGTATAACGGCTCTAGCAAGCCCATCATGGTGCTGCACACACGCGGCAGGCAAACTAGTCGCTGCCTCACTAGGTTCACCTCAAACCTACCAATCAGATGGACGTTTCCGCACGGCATACCATACCATGGGAAGAAAAGTCAATAGAGTAGTGGGTCTTTACCCAACATTCCTCCAATGCTGACATACCCTGGACACTCCAATGTCCCCATGTACTTAACATAACCTGATCCTACTTCCTTAGGACCCATCTTACACCCTCATGGTTGGTGTGACCATGTCTACCACATGTCATATCAATAGAAAGCGAGCAATTCCTCCACGATCACTCCTGTCGTCAAATTACATGGCCAAAAAGCCATTCCAACGGTATCACCACTCGTGATATGATCCCTCAAACATATGCTGCGGTACAATCACATGTACAGCGCGTCCATCCATTCCTCGAGCAGCCTGCTCGGTATAAGGGTCACGTCGACCGGTGATGCACACACCACCTTGTGCCCGACACTGGCACCCAAGGCATACAACTGAAAACGTATACTCAACGCATTGTTCATCGTAACGATGATGCATGTCTAATAAGACATCTCCTACACCATCGTCATCGCCATCCCGTGACGGCACATGCCCACTCATGGCATCTAAGGTATCGTCAACTAGTGACGATACATGTCAACAATGACATCTAAACAACCCAGTCAACTTGTGACGGTCCATGTACATCAACATATGTCATCCATCATCATGCTAGTAAAATAGTCATAATAAAACATGTATAACAACGCATGCTAGCTATAACAATGCTAAATAGAATAGCAATATCTCATACCTCATCGCTAACAAGATAGCGGCATACCTATCTCCGTCGCTCAATAATAATACGTAATCAGCACCCATCGCTCGAAGGCGGCAAAATCCTGTGCTGAATATATAGCGGCACAGTCCATCGCTATAGAATTGACGGCATAATACCTCGTCATATAATAGGTGGCATAAAACCTCGCTATACACCTGAGCATGAATCATCGTCCACATAATAGCGGAAAGAGGCATCGCTATCAATACCCGGCGGTATAAACCATCGCCAATCAATATAGCGGAATGAACCATCGCTATCAATACATCTGGCGGAAAGAACCATCGCCAATCAATATAGCGGAACGAGGCATCGCTATCAACATATCTGGTGGCACTAATCATCGTCAATCCTCATAGAAGAATGAGTCATCGTAAATCCACATAATAGCGGAATGGGGCATCGCTATCATCATATCCGGCGGCATAAATCGTCGCCAATCCTCATAATAGAATGAGCCATCGCAAAATAGCGGAATGAGGCATCGCTATCATCATAAACATCATCATAATCATCATATCATCTTTACTCATCATACACATCATATTCACATATATACTCACAACAAACTATGTTAATTAGAAATGGGACTGTCCGGGTTCCATTATGACAGCGGCACAATTGGCCCCCTCGCTCGACATAACACATCGTATGATACCCATCGCTACGCCTTGATAGCGGATGTATCTCTTATTCAGCGGATGATACCCATCGCTACGCCTTGATAGCGGATGTACCCCATCGCTCAGCGGATGATACCCATCACTACTCCTTGATAGCGGATGTACCCCATCGCTCATCAGCGGATGATACCCATCGCTACACCTTGATAGCGGATGTACCCCATCGCTCATCAGCTATGTGAGCGGCAAGACCTTCCTCGCTTGCCCATAATGACCACCGGACATTCTACCATTCTAAGTAACATAGTTAAACATACATTATCATCATATAAACATCATCATCTTATAGCATCATTATCTTAGAGATAAAACAGTAATTATACGAAATCATAGTTGAGTAAGCTTGCTAGTTATTCATTAACTTCTTTTCTTTTTTTCTTTTTTTTTTTCTGGTTCATATTCATGCATATGGGCATCTTATCCTATGGCATCTTACCACCTTATAAACATCATATCATTCTATAAACATCATATTAACATCATCATTACTTATCATAATCGTCATCGTAAAAACATCATCATGTATCTTGTCATCTTTATTCATTATAAAATCATCTTCATTGTGAACTTACTTATCATAACATCATCTTAAACATCTTATCATTTTTCATTCATTATACACATCATCATGGCATCGTAAATTCTTATGCAATCATAGTATGATCATAATATAGGAGTATGGCCTCTTACCATATGGGCATCTTACCCCGTGGCATCTTACCACATCATAACATCGTATCACATCATCATAAACTTACTTATCAAAATCATCATTATCATGACATCATCATTATAAACTTACTTATCATAATCATCATCATAAGCATTATCATCATAAACTTATTTATCATAATTATCATCGTAAGCATCATCATCATAAACATCATCATCATAAACTTATGCAATTAATATATAGTCATAGTTAGGAGGGTGTTACCGTCCCATGCCCGTACGCTTCTTACGTACTTTCCTTGCTTGAACATTACATGAACAAACGCATTAGTATATTCAATAATAATTGAGACCATACCGAAGTATTCCACTGTCGGTTGTCTACCCAGTCTGTCCTCAGACAATACGTCATATCTTTCTTTTCCCTGATTTTCTTCCAAAATCAGATTCCTTGGCACGTAGCATATAGAGTGTTAGACATCACTATTAATGCCATCCTATCGTGTTCCACACGATTCCTGCAACCACAATGGTTAGCAATACCACTTTTCATAACATAAAAGCACATAAACAATTAGTCATGTCGTATAACATTAATGTCATCATGCATAAATATGTGCTATCAATAACTTCCTAGGCCCTCAACAGCCCCAAAGAGCTAACCACTGCTCTGATACCACTAATGTAAGGACCCCAAGCCCTTAACCCTTAATTAGTGTATTAACCACTATGTGTGGCACATGCTTTCAATAAAAGCCAATCGGGAAGCTCAGATGATACTTTACCATTGAATGGCAACTACAAAATTTCTTTAATATACAACATTAAGATCATCTCTACCCACAATTAGACTCACATGTTCGCCCTTTACCACCCCTTGGTGCCCTTTTGAATTGTGGGTTTTTATAAAAATTTGGGCAGAGTCTCCCCATAAATTGAGCTATCCCAAAACACAAGTACATCACATAATATAATTCCCGGCCAGGGAATACACAATACTCAACAGAATATAGTACACAAGTAAATTCCCAGCCAGGGAAGACACCACACATAGGACGACATAAATGGGTCTCAACACCCACACAATACACTAACGACTCTCATATCATTAGCAATTCTACCACAATTGCATGCAACATATAATGAAAGAGAGAAAGGCTCATGCCTTTATATACAACCCATATACAAGAATATCCGTGCTCACATGCGAGCATCATAAATGTGTATATAAACCTCGGGTGTATATAAGTACTCTATACGATACCGTGCTCCATCAAGCCCTGGTACCACGATCCTGGGAGTACATCCAATCAACAGCTCGAGCTCATCTCCAAAGCCATCGATGTACCTGTTCACCTGCCCCAACAGAGACAGCCCCCAACGGGGTGAGCATACCAATTCCACAATTTCATAATCATAATGACATAATACATAATTTGCAAAAATGTAAATATTGTGGAACATATGTGATACTTCCTGGATGGTATCATCCTCATCATAGCGTACCCCTGTAATAATCCTGTTCTCAAAACAGATAAATCATCAAATCCTGAATATGCAGTTAATCATCATATTGGTTAACCCTAGCCAGTTTCAATTTAACAACATTTCATAACATCTTTCTTTATCTAGCAATTATCATAATTCTAGATATTATAATGAGATTTCCTTAACTTCCGATACTAGTTAATCACTTCTCTGATTAACTACGTCTCTGTTCTTAATCATTACCAATAGGGAATAAAATACAGATATCCTAGATATCTAATCAAATACCACCTTTTTCATTTCTTACTTCAAGTAGCATCATACTATCGGTGTTTGCTCCGTAGCAACCACACCCCATCATTTGCTCGCTTCATAGCGGCACTAAGCATTTCACCATGTGAATCAACATAACGTAATCAAGTCCCGGTACCATCATAGTAAAGCATTTCATGTATTTTAGATCATGCATCATACTTGTAAAACATCATTTAAACTATGCTCGTACGCTAAACGTACCTTAAATCCTCGAAGTCCGAGCCAAACCTTGCTCGAGTTCCATGCCCTGAGGAACGATGTGCTAACACGATAAATAATTCACAATTATTTACGAACATGCAACCCATGCTCAAGCACATCCATAACCCTCAAAATATTGTCGACACACGACAATTAAACATCTAAAAGACCCGGGGCAGGGTACATGCAGGGAGGGAAAACGAATGCAACATATCGAAAAATTGCTCAAGAACACCTTCAATAATTCGAACCCAACCAACACAAATCAGACCCAAATAATCACCATAATTCATCTAACACATGAATTAATCAATTAACAACAACAATAATCGCCTCACATGCCAAACCCCCAAAATTCGAATTCAAAGCCCTAATTTCGAATTCAATTCCTCAAATTCGAACACAATCAAGCATCATAATGCATCAACAACATGAATTAATCAATCCATAACAAGAATCACCACTCCTTGTCAAAAATCCCCAAAATTCGAACCCTAACTCACGAAATCGAGCTGAAATTCGAACCAAATTTAACCAATATTTTCGAACCAAAAAGTCTGAAATAATCGACTCAAAACCAGCTTAAAAACGCCCCAAAAACATCAGAAAAATCGTACCAAAAACATACCAAAATCGCGTCCCAAAAATCGGATGAAATCCAGTTTTCGAACCCTACGCTTTTCTGGCAAATCCGAGCTCGATTCTCGACCAAACTTCAAATTGTTGGTATGTATAGAAGCGCCTGGAAGAGACGATTCCAACGGCGGGTGGCACGCGCCGAACGGCGGCCGGACGGCGGCTGGCCGACGACTTTTACGCGCGGGGGTCAAAGGGGATCGGGTGTGCGCGCGGGAGGAGAGAGGGAAGAAAGGGGGAAAAATGGTTCCGATAATAAAAATCTCGGGTTCAACTGGTATTTATAGCAAAAATACCCCAAAATACTAATATCCCCACAAATACATCATGATTCATTAAAAATCATCTGTTTTCAAAAACTCTCTCTCTAACTCAAATCCCTACTGGTGCCCACACCCAGCACCCGAGATTCCGAGTCACACTAAAAACCCAACTCACAGGTTTTCACCGAAATGAGAATACGATCTCAACCTCGGGATCCAACGATCCCAATTACTCAAATAGACGAGCCCGGAGGGCCCAACACCTCGATTAAACTTCAATTGCCACGTAAAACCACTTTAGGGGTTATTAACACTCCGGGATTAACATCCCTAATCTCAGGTCATCACATAGCCCGACCTATTACCCAGTTGACCAAGAAGAATCAGTTTTATTTGGTCGGATGAATGTGACCAAAGTTTCCAAGAGCTAAAGCAGAACTTGACCACAACCCTAGTGTTAGCTCTACCATCTGGATCAGGGGGATTTGTGGTATATACAAATGCATAAGCTAGAGGATTGGGATGTGTTTTAATGCAGCATGGAAGGTTATTTATTACGCTTGAAGACAAATGAAGCCCCATGAGTCTAGATACACTGTCCATGATCTTGAATTAGCTGCTATTTTGTTCGCCTTGAAAATATGGAGACATTATCTCTATGATGAATAATTCATTATATACTTCAACCATAAGAGCCTAAAATATTTATTCATTCAGTCGGAATTGAACATGAGACAGAGGCGATGGATGGACTTGTTGAAAGATTTAGATTGTGAATTCAGTACAAACCAGGGAAAGTGAATCTGGTAGTCAATGCATTGAGTCGAAAAGTGCAGGATGTCGTAGTAGCATCAATCCATGTCTGGCATTAGTATGAGGAATTGTACACTTCTGGGTGGGCTTACCAACCTCAAGGAGAATGTTTCATTGTCTCTACGTTACAGTTTGAGCCACAGATCATCTCATCGATTAAGAAGGCTCAAGAGACAGATCCATACATTAATAAGTTAAAAGCAACAATTTTCTCTAACCACCAGTCCAGATTTAATGTGTCACATGATGGTTGGTTGCAATTGAATGACTGGTTATTAGTACCGAATCTCTCAAACCTGAAGGAAACTTCGCTTCAGGAGGCACACCGCATTCGTCATATGTCAATCTAGGAGGCCACAGAATGTACTATACGACGAAACCACACATTTGGTAAGAAGGTATGAAGAGAGACATTGACGAGTTTGTAACGAGGTGCTTGACATGCCAACATGTTAAAGCAGAGAGAAAAAAATCAGGCGGTATGTTTAGAGTTTAGAAGTGCCATAGTGGAATTGGGAACACAATGACATGGACTTTGTAACTCATTGCCCAGATCAAGCTGAGGTTGTGATGCCATTTGAGTTATAATCGATACATTATCCAAGTCCGCACAATTTATACCGTATGATCGTACTGACTCGTACAAGAAAATGGCGCGATTGAATGTGGACAATGTTGTTCAGATACACGGAGTACCAGTTTCCATTGTTTCCGACAGAGATACACGATTTGCATCAAACTTTTGGAGCAGTTTTCAGAATTTTATGGGTTCTAAATTAGCGATGAGTACCGCCTACTACCCTCAGACAGATGGTCAAACTGGAAGAACCATCCAAACACTAGAGGATATGCTGCGATATGTAGCGATGGAGTTTGATGGTAATTGGCAGGAATCACTATCGTTAGTCGAATTCTCTTAAAACAATAGTTTCTAGATACTATTGGGATGACACCATTTGAGGCTTTATAGGCAAGAAATGTCGATCCCCAGTATGTTGGAATGAGATTGGCGAGAGGCAATTGACACAACCTGAATTCGTAGAGGAAATGCAAGAAAATATTGAATTAATCAGAAAACGAATGAAAGCGAAGAGGGGGGGTGAATGAGATTCATTGGCTACTTTAGCGTTTTAAAATGAGTTTGTAAAATAAAAATATTTTGCGCTTGCGGAAGCCTTTAGTCAATCGATAAATGCAAAGAATAAAATAAATAAATGCGTAAATGAAATAAAGCAATAAATAACAAAAGGATTTGTTATAGAAGTTCGGCGATGAATCGCCTACGTCTCCTCTTCCCGGTTAGATAACCTCAAACCGAGGTTCCACTAGAACAATAGATCTTGGCCTTGAGGGCTCCAAGTTAGCCACACAACAACTCTTCCCGAGTTTACAACGCTCTTCCCGAGCACACTACTCTTCCCGAGTACACAAGCTCTTCCCGAGCACAATACTCTTCCCGAGTATACAAAGCTCTTCCCGAGCTACCAACACTCTTCACGAGTCTTCTTAGCCTTAAGGGCTCCAAGGATAGCCGCACACTTGCACCAACAAGACTTGTTGATGACTTTACAATTCTCCAACTTGCTTTGGTGTTGGAGGACCTTTACAATAAACCAACACACACCTTCACGGTGTACCAACACGAAGTGAACAAGACTCACACACAATAAAAGAATTACAAGCTCCAATACAATAACAATGTATGGAGATTGCAAAGCTTAAATCAAATAATAATTATCAAGACTTTGGTATAAGTTGTAGGCTTGTTCCTTAGCTTCAAAATGCTCCAAAGCATCCATATTTATAGTGTAGAAGACCTCCAAGGCTCCTACTAGCCGTTGCTAAACAAAAGGCTTGAATCACTCCTCGATCGCCTCGGACATCGCCTCGGGCGATCACCATCGCCGCGCCCCAACGGTCAGCAAAAATCACGGATCGCCTCAGGCGATCCAATGCCAAAATCAAGGCCGTAGCCTCAGCTCCTTCAAATCTTGCATCGCCTCAAACGAACTCCAGATCGCCTCAGGCGTTCGTGCCATCGCATCGGGCGTTCAGCCCATCGCCTCGGGCGGTCTCCCTACGCGCATGCCCCGCCATGCCTCGGCGTCGCTCCAGTCGATGTGCGGGGCGAAGTCCCTGTGGCTGCCACCGCCTCAGGCGTTGGTCACCATCGCCTGGGGCGATCTTCCTCGCATGCTCGCCTAGCCATCGCCTCTGTCGATGTGCGTGGCGATGCCCCTCCTGGCACCCATCGCCTGGGGCGATCCACGCCAGATTGTGCACACTTGATTTTCTTCAATCCAAACCACTTTTCATTACTTAATCTGCACACTAAGTAGATGCATTAGTATAACAGACACAAGTTTTGTTGATCATCAAAACTCAAAGATTGACCGGGGATAATTTAACGCATTAAACGCAACCATGCGTTTAAGGCTCAACAATCTCCCCCTTTTTGATGATCACAAAACTTGATAAACTTGAATAAGTAATATGCATGGAATGTGAGTAAAAAATAACTCCCCCTTAACAATTGCATAACACATACAAGTTATCAAGTAAATCATTAAACAAATAACTCTCCCCCTCAAACCATACATACATAAGCTCTCCCCCTTAAACTATGCATGTATTAAGGTTCAAGTTTATCACAAAATTCTCCCCCTTTTTGTGATAATCAAAAAGCATAAAATTCAAATAAACATGGCATAATTTATATGTTGACATGTAGCTTCAAATTACACATGTTCCTCATCAAACAAGATTGAATCATATAGAGGTGAATCACAACCATGTGTTTAAGGCACTCAACAATTAATTCTAAAAGTTGCAATGTGTGCATATGTTCATGCATTCATGTCAAAAACAAAATAATAAATATATCAAGGCACTATAACAAATCATATGCTTACACATTTTCACATAGCATATTCAAATTGGAATGCAAAGCATATCAAGCTACTTACTATAAAAAGATAAGCATACATCATGCATTTCAACAATTATGCTAAGGGGTTATGCATTTTACTCCAATATTGAGCTTCAATATTTATTGATCACAAATAATTTGTGCCAATGAATTTTGAAATTGCTCTTTTAACAAAAAATTAAATTTTACCCTCAATGATAAGAGTTCGTTCTTGTCATAGGTCCAACGCCTCTCGTCTCTTCTATGGTGGTGAATAGAATAAACTCCTCCTTTGAGTTGCTTGGTCCTTCATCCTCCAATTCATGGTTGTCCCTACAAGACAAATTAATAATAGAAGGATCTTTGGTACCCATTTGATTTTTGGGTCCTTGATGGTTAGCTTCCTTAGGCACCTTTGGATCCATTTCCACCTTTTGTTAGGTTGGTATTGGATTCTAGCAAATCTACATTTGTTCTTGGTATGACCATTTTTGCAACAATAATTGCAAGTAGTAGAGTCATGCTTTGCTTTGGCCAACAAGCTAGAAAATGATTTTGATTTGCTTGAGTAGCCTAACCCGGCTTTGTCAAAGCTACAACGTTGTAAGCCAATCAATTCATTCATCTTTAAACTACTATCACTAAACTTGGCAAAAGATGTCTTTAAATCAAGTATTTGGTTTTTCAAAATAATGTTTTCTTCTTCCTTCTTAGCCAAGTCTAGTTTAAGCACTTTGTTGCTCTTCTTGGTTTTACCAAGACAATCAATGAGTTCATTATAAGCATCTAATAATTCATCATAAGATGGTACCTCATCATCCTCTTCATCTATATCTCCAAGAGCCATTAGACAAAGATTTTTGGCTTCTTCTTCATCGGAGTCGCTATCACTCCATGTGGCTATGAACGCTTTCTTCTTCCCTTTGTCCTCATTCTTCTTCCTAGGACATTTGTTAGCATAATGGCCTATTTCTTGACAATTGTAACAAGTTACCTCATTTTTGGATTCTTGTTTGGTAGCATTGGAGGTCTTTGACTTGCTATGTTTGTTGAAGAGCTTCTTGAACTTCTTTGTGAACAACCTCATCTCTTCATCATCATCATCTTCTTCATCATCGGAATGGTCTTTCCTTCCAACCAAGGCAATCCCATTTCTTTTGGATCTATCCTCCTCCTTCACTTCTCTCATTGTGGCAACTTCAAGCTCATGGGTCACCAAGGTGCCATGGAGCTCATCAAGATCATAAGATGCGTTCTCCCCTTTGTTGGACTCGATGATGGCCGTCCTCTTTGCATCCCATTCTTTAGGTAAGGCCCTTAGTGCTCTCCTCCATATTTGCTTTGGAGGGTACTTCTCTCCAAGTTGGGCAAGCTCATTTATGATAAGGGTGAGCCTCCTAAACATGGAATCCACATCTTCTCCGGAATCCATCTCAAATGTCTCATATTTGAGTTGAAGGAGGTCTATCTTTGTCTCCTTCACTTGGTTGGTTGCTTCATGACAAATTTTCAATTTGTCACATATCTCCTTAGCGGTTGAGCACATTGAAATCCGGTTGTACTCCTTCATATCTAAAGCACAATGCAAAATATTAATCGCTTTAGCATTTTGAGATATTAACATCATATCCGCTTTTGTGAAGTCGTCCATTTCTTTGGGAACACTAATTCCCCCAACATCCTTTAAAGGAGTATGTGGACCTTTCACAATGATTTTCCATAGATCATAATCTACGGATTGGATATATAGAGAAATTCTATTTTTACAATACCCGTAGTTATCACCCGTGAAAAGTGGAGGTCTATTTGTCGATTGACCTTGAGCAAACTCATTTGCTAGATTAGCCATAAAAAAGATTTGATTTAAAAACAAAAATCAAATGGCTCTGATACCACTTGTTGGAATCGAAGAGGGGGGTGAATGAGATTCCTTGGCTACTTTAGCGTTTTAAAATGAGTTTGTAAAATAAAAATATTTTGCGCTTGCGGAAGCCTTTAGTCAATCGATAAATGCAAAGAATAAAATAAATAAATGCGTAAATGAAATAAAGCAATAAATAACAAAAGGATTTGTTATAGAAGTTCGGCGATGAATCGCCTACGTCTCCTCTTCCCGGTTAGATAACCTCAAACCGAGGTTCCACTAGAACAATAGATCTTGGCCTTGAGGGCTCCAAGTTAGCCACACAACAACTCTTCCCGAGTTTACAACGCTCTTCCCGAGCACACTACTCTTCTCGAGTACACAAGCTCTTCCCGAGCACAATACTCTTCCCGAGTATACAAAGCTCTTCCCGAGCTACCAACACTCTTCACGAGTCTTCTTGGCCTTAAGGGCTCCAAGGATAGCCACACACTTGCACCAACAAGACTTGTTGATGACTTTACAATTCTCCAACTTGCTTTGGTGTTGGAGGACCTTTACAATAAACCAACACACACCTTCACGGTGTACCAACACGAAGTGAACAAGACTCACACACAATAAAAGAATTACAAGCTCCAATACAATAACAATGTATGGAGATTGCAAAGCTTAAATCAAATAATAATTATCAAGACTTTGGTATAAGTTGTAGGCTTGTTCCTTAGCTTCAAAATGCTCCAAAGCATCCATATTTATAGTGTAGAAGACCTCCAAGGCTCCTACTAGCCGTTGCTAAACAAAAGGCTTGAATCACTCCTCGATCGCCTCGGACATCGCCTCGGGCGATCACCATTCGCCGCGCCCCAACGGTCAGCAAAAATCACGGATCGCCTCAGGCGATCGCTGGATCGCCTCAGGTGATCCAATGCCAAAATCAAGGCCGTAGCCTCAGCTCCTTCAAATCTTGCATCGCCTCAAACGAACTCCAGATCGCCTCAGGCGTTCGTGCCATCGCCTCGGGCGTTCAGCCCATCGCCTCGGGCGGTCTCCCTGCGCGCATGCCCGCGCCATGCCTCGGCGTCGCTCCGGTCGATGTGCGGGGCGAAGTCCCTGTGGCTGCCATCGCCTCAGGCGTTGGTCACCATCGCCTGGGGCGATCTTCCTCGCATGCTCGCCTAGCCATCGCCTCTGTCGATGTGCGTGGCGATGCCCCTCCTGGCACCCATCGCCTGGGGCGATGATCACCATCGCCTGGGGCGATCCACGCCAGATTGTGCACACTTGATTTTCTTCAATCCAAACCACTTTTCATTACTTAATCTGCACACTAAGTAGATGCATTAGTATAACAGACACAAGTTTTGTTGATCATCAAAACTCAAAGATTGACCGGGGATAATTTAACGCATTAAACGCAACCATGTGTTTAAGGCTCAACAAAGCGGCTTAGGACAGGTAAGTCAGCTATGCCAACAAAAGGAGAACACCGTTGAAATTCTAAGTTGGGGACAAAGTATTTCTGAAAGTGTCAACTTTCTGTGGGACAATGCGTTTTGGACGTTGAGGTGAGTTATCACCTCGCTATATTGGTCCCTATCAGATTATGGAAAAGATTGGAGTGATGGCATATCGATTAGCATTACCACAACAATATCATGTATCTATGTTGAGAAAGTAAGAACCAAATCCATCCCATGTGTTTCAACCTGAGGAGATTGAGGTGTACAATTCTTTGTCCAACTTGGAACACCCAATCAGAGACTTGGATAGAAAAGAGAAGAAATTGAGGAACAATGATATTCCTTTGATACTCATACAGTGGAGCCGGCATGGCACGGAAGAGCCTACTTGGGATTTAGAAGCCAAGATGCAACAAGAATGATCATATTTAGTTGAAGAAACTTCTTCATATTCCATGTCGAGTGTTATCGTTTTTCGATGTATCTGTAAAAATCGAATCTATGTTGAATTCGTGTCTTTTCTGATTTCGATGACGAAATCTTTTAAGGGGATGGGGTGTAAGGCCCCGTTGCTAATTAATTAGGATTATCACGATTAAAGCAAACCCGAATAATTAAAATTTTAGGCTACGTTTTAAGGTGTTCCGGATCACGAAGTCTTGTATTCAATTGAGTTAAACTACATCAAAATACATATGTATATATATTCAAATACACAGCCACATATACTTATATATAAAAAAAATGAGATTATGCAAGACACAGAAGTTACTTAGATGGCTTTATACATCACGTGAGAAACATTTGGACCTCTTGCAAGGCATAGGCGATAAAAAAAAACTCTTTCCCCACCTTGGGAGTTATCGCCCCATGCCCTTAAATGATCATGTTCCTCTTCATTTTTTCAAGAAAAAAATCCTCTCTCCATTTCTCTCCTTTATGCCAAAAATTCTAGTCTTTTCTTGCCCAAAAATCTCTTAAAAACTTGATCAAAACCACATTCAAGTGTATATTTTGAAGGAGCAAGCATAAAAATTGAAATGGTGGAAGTTTGAGCAAGAGGCTGCATGTTTGGCTTGTGTATGCAGCTTGTGTCGACTTAGGTGGTTGTTTGGTGCTCCAATCTGCAAGTTAATTGAAGGTATAACATGATTATTGAGTTTTATCAACATTAATTTATGTTTCATGGTCGAATTATGGTGCAGATACATGAGAATTTTAGTGAAAACTTGCTGCAACTACTGATCTGCGGATTTCAGTGAACTTATAGCCTGTTAATTCGAATTTTGAATATAGATATTTTTCGATTTTGAAGATAGTGTCCCTTATCAAAGTTGTAGTAATTTGGCCTAGCTTTAATTGGCCACCAAAAATCAGCTATGTTGGAGTTAAAATAAGAAAGTTATGATAATTTTACTGAACTCTGCACAAATCGAGTCTGGATGTTCATGCATGCAACATGCAGTGTGTTCTTCGAAATTCTGGAAAACATATGTTCCGAATCTGAATTTGAGGTAAATAGAAAAGATGTAGATCAGTTAGGTTCGCTTTGATAGTAAATTCAACTAAGTTGAAACTAGTATGCATAAGTTATGTTAGTTTTACTAAATGATGTTAAATCTGAAAACATAGCACCTTCGAGTTTTTATGTCGAGATGTTTGGATAAAAATATACAACAAGATAAATGAATTAACTTAAAACTCATAAAAGAATAAATCGTAAAATTTTGAGTTATCTAAATTCTCCCACTGGAATCAGGTTATTTGGATGTCGTATGAATGAATTATGAAGTTTTTACGAAAAGTGTTCAAACTGGAACTTAGAATTTCACGTGTTCAACATAAGTAATGTTCAGACCCAATTTGCATTAGGTAAATGAACAAATATGAGAAGTGTTAACTTATGAAATGTCTCATTTTGAGTTAGCTTTAAGGATAAATTGGACTCATGTAATTTGGTTAATTGTTGGAAAAGTTAAGAGCCAATTACTATGCGCATGTAAGCTGAATTTTTAAGAAGTTGCTAAGGGTCAATGTTGAATTGATGAATTTGATATTATGTAGTATTGGGACACTTTGAAGATCTCATTGATGTGTAAATAACCAGGTTGTGATATATATTGAGGACAATTTGAGAAGTACAGAAGTCCTTGATTTTTATTTGCTCGGTTGAGATACGTAGACAATCGGTTTTATCACGATGTGTGACAAAGACATGTGATGTTTGTGGGGTGTGATTTATTTGTCATTATGTGATTCATATGTGATTACATGACATGTTGAACTGCAGTATATGTGATTATATGGTACACTGAATTGCACGATATGCGATTACATGATATTTTGAGTGGCATCATATGAGATTACACGAAACATTGAGATGCATGGACATGGGCATATCATATTGATCTTACTGCTCCTTTGATACCATTTGATCATGATGAAATCTATAGTGTCATGGGTCCGCTGGACACGACGATGACATGCAGTTTAGATAGAAAATGTAGTCACGTGCGTTGTCGCCGGACATAGACACGAGGGATGCTGGGTACAACACATCGCAGTGTGTGTCGCCACCCTCTGCTCGAGCTTGATATTGTTGATGATCTTTTCTTTGATTCGGGACATATAGACTTTGAAATTGTTATCCCGTACTTGCATTTCATTCATGCATGGCAAGCATCACATGACACTTTGTTATAATATTGTGATTTTATTTGTTTCCGTACTGGGGTTCTGACCCCGTTATGGGGGCTGTCATGTCTTTGATGTGTGTCATAACATGGAGTATATGTGGACATCATGCGGATGCTCGAGAGAAAGCATCGAGTAGTACCATAGCTCCATGAGAAGGAGTTCAGATTATATTTAGCAAGTATGGCATCCCAATTTATTATCAAAGGATTTTTAATGAGAATTTATGCATCGGGGTATGCCTTGAGTAGATGTATTTTTAAGTATGAAGTGTCTGGGGATTTGATTAGTAAAAGAAAGTAAATGGTTAATTCCACAAAACAAAAGTCTTTTTTTGCGAGGTACAAATCGAAATTTTTATTTATTACGTACAATAAAAATAAAGTAAAAAGTAAATTGAAATATGTAATATTATCGGAAAAAATTTTATGGCCAAGTCGTGGTAAATTTAAAACTAATCTTGCATTAATTCCAATCCGATTTAATTTGGTTCCGGTTTTAAGTTGGATATACTGTAAGATACGTTTCCACATGGTTCCAGTTACTCATTTTTACAACCGAAATCAAGCCGCATGTCATCAATTTTGGTTCAGATTTTGGAATCAAAATCAAAAATTATATAATTTATTTTGTTTTTATATATGGTCCCAGTTTTGGTTTTAGCTCCTTGCACATCGTTCTTGTTAAGTCAGGGTATTACCGGATCGGATTGGACCGATTTTGTATGGGATCCAACCAGTTTCGGAAAACCCCGAGCTAGAACCGGATCAATCCGGTTACGGTTCTGGTTCCATGGCTTTGGCCATGGAACCAGTCCGATCAGGATCGGAATCGGTCCGACTAATTTTTTTAACAATTTTAAAATCTTTTTTGAAATTTAGAATCGAGATTTCTAAATATCTTGTTCAACTAATACATAAATTGTGAATGAAAAATATATACTTTATTGAATATGAAAGTTACGTGGTAAAAACTATATCATTTGAAATTAATAAAAAAATTACATTACTCATCATAATTGATTAGTATAGTCTTCACATATTCTTCTTCTTCTTCGGAACTTTGGTTGTCCAACTCGTCGCATCCTCCTTGTTTTTTTTTTTTCTCTCAATATCGAACCAATCTTTCAGCAATGTAACCATGCACAATGAATCTGCATTAAGAGAACTTCTATTGTCTCCAATTATTAGGCCACAAGTTAAGAAGGCCGACTCCGATGCGACAATGGATATTTGAATCGCAAAAACTTCTCTAGCCATTTTGGCTAAGATAGCATGTGTGATATCATTGTCCTACATGGGTAAAAATAGAAAGTTTAAAATGGTTTATAAGGGGTTACCAATGGAATTCTATAGCAACTTGAGTTAACCATTTTCGTAGAGTGATGACAGATACGAAGTAGTTGCTATATGAACTCATTGTGTAGTCGTGCTTGTGCGGGCTAGGGCCCGGGGCATGACAAAATGGCAACAGAGCCAGTTACCAACAAGTAAAACAACGTGAGATAAGTGCCATGCGTGGCAAAGTGCTACAAACGTGGGAGCCACCTCTTGAGCCTTAGGGGCAAAGTGCTACATGACGACGACTCTTGAACCTAAAGGCAAAGTCCCATGTGCGTGGGAGCCATCTCTTGAACCTGCGGGGCAAAGTGCTACAAAGGATTCACTGTGTTGGTGGATCGATAGTTTAGGTCACGATGAGGACGTCACGTTCTGAAGGAGGGGTGATTGTGATACAATTGTCCCACTTGTGTATAAGTTAGAAGTTCAAAATGATTTATTAGGGGTTACAAGTATTCCTATAGCAACTTGGGTTAACCATTTTCGTAGAACGATGACAGATACGAAGTAGTTGCCATATGAGCGCATTGTACAGTCACGCTTGCGCGGGCTTGGGCCCGGGGCATGACAGTTTGCCTTCCACCACTCCGGTACGTCAAAGTTTTCATCTATTATGAATATTATGAACATTTATCAAAGCTATAGCTGATGGTAACAGTGCAACTCAAATCTTGTAAGTCGTACCAGCTGCCCAACGTTTCCATCGCTCTCTTAGTAAGGGCAATTATTGCACCCCCAACCATCTCCCTCCCAATTCAATAATTGCATTACCTTGCAACTCATAAAACTCGAATACATGATATTGGTTCTGATATCAATTATAGGATCAAGTGTTTGTCGATTTACCAAAATCTATAGCTGGTGTTAACTGTGCAACTCAAATCTTTAAAATTATGCATTAACCCAAGCATCACGTTCAGCATGGACAATTTGCACTCGAGAATATGATTATAAATTAATTCTTATACTAAATAACTAAGTTAATTAATATTGTAAAAAGTTTGATTTGTTTTTTCAACCTGATTGTAGTTATAGTCCTAAAAACCAATTAGTAAAGGATATTTTAGCGAATTTTTGGTATGTTAGGTTTTGGTATGAAGATCAATACAATGAGTTTTGAAATGAAATTCTGATCGTATGTGTAGGAAAATTTGTAGACTATCATGGTTAATTTACTAATTTTCCCTAATCATTTTGTGATATAGCATAACATAAATTTAAAGCTTCAAACTTGTCTAAATTATTTAACTATTATAATTTAGGGGTAGACGATTTTTTTTTTAAAGGAAAGTTAAAACATAATTTTTTTAAAAAATATATCTATAAAAACACTAAAAAATAAAAATGATGGTGCAGCTTCCCCCGCACCCTTCCCTCCGCCCCTGACTATGCTAATTACAAATTTTCGCTAGTTAAGATTAAATAATAAATCTATTCTAATATTAGAATATGTGAGCAAATTATAAAATCATGCAATGTACTAGAAATATAAAGTTAAGAGTTTCATAAACTAATTGTCGCATTCACAGTTAATGTTAGTGGATTAAGTCATCACTAATCTTACGTAGGAAAGAAATAACATGTATAAGATCAAGCGATTGTTATTTTACAAAAAAGTTATAACATGCAATAGCTGTGTAACTTAAATTTTTTAAACCGTACAAGAACTCAAACACAACACTTTGATCGCTCTCCAAGCAGAGCCAATTATTGTATTTCAACAAATACCCTCTCCATAACTGTATTTCTTGCTATTCATAAGAATATGATCTTTGCTCTGAAATCAATTGTAGAATCAAGCGCTTGTCGATTTACCACAAGTTATTGGTAATGATATAACTTAAATCTTTTAAACTGTACAACAGCTCAAACATCACGATTTGATTAGCCTCTAGACAATTATTACATATAAGAACATGAAAAAAAGATCAAATATTGCTTATTCTTAGACATACATACCCCACCATTAGTACTACCCAACAAAGTACAAATTCTAAATTAAAATTTGACAAGGAAATCAAAAATAATGATTGTTATAAAGTCATAGCATATTAAAAAGATGCCTACAACATATAATTCGAACGAAGATTGTGAAATTTAGAAGAAAGTTGGGTGTGCAAATTGCGATGAGCTTATCCTATTTGAACCAATAAGAAAGTGATGACCTCATGAAACAATGGAAAGAAGAGTAAAAATTGGGGAAAAACGAACTTTTAAAGTGGGAAAGAAAGTGGAGCCAAGCTCATAAATGGTACAAAGAATTTGCAACTCCATGATAATATTGCTTCGCCCGGCAAAATTGACATTGATAGGATATATGGATGCCATAACATGACTATATGTAATTTAAAGAGTTAGCGACAATTTAAGTCATATGATATCGCTAATAGACAATTTATCTTTATAGATTATAAATAGGCAATTTACACCATTGTGTTTTGAAAATAGATAGTTTATCCCACGTTGTTTTCAAAATAAACAGTTTACCCCAAATGATTTGCAA
This sequence comes from Haberlea rhodopensis, assembly GCA_907163345.1. Taxonomy (NCBI): domain Eukaryota; kingdom Viridiplantae; phylum Streptophyta; class Magnoliopsida; order Lamiales; family Gesneriaceae; genus Haberlea; species Haberlea rhodopensis. The sequence goes on from CAJQUN010000014.1 coordinate 9,970,396, forward strand.
AACATTGCACACTACTCCCGTGCATGAAGGGAGTATTTTGCACATGTTTCTAGACACGTGGGGTAAACTGTCTATTTTCAAACACAAAAGGTAAACTGCCTATTTTCAAAACGTAAGGGGGTAAACTGTCTATTTTGAAAACTATATTTTTGAAGGGCACTGCCCTCAGGGCCATCATCCACCATCCATGTGGAATCTTTTTTTAAAAAAAAAAGATTCTAAATGAACGGTGATGATGCCCCTAATAGCACTACCCTTAAGGGCATCATCAAACAAACCCAATACCTTCTACTTTCACTGTCGATTGTTCATGTAAATCCAATCTTCCATCAGATGCCATTATGTTTGCATAGGCATGAATTGACGAGTTGTTCAATCAGATGTAAACATGGTGCTCGAAGCACCTACCTAATTTCTTGATTGACACAATTCCGAATTTTTTTTTAAAAAAAATACAACCATTTTTTATTTATTCGTAACAATTCCTGTGTCTCATGATATAATTCAGGTTTGTTTGACGTTATTTTTAATGGTAGTTGTCCTTCGAGTCATATCAAACATCACATGACATTTTCAAAATCAAAAACACCATGTGATATATTAAAAAAACACATGATACTAGATGCCGCTCCCGAAGATATTGCTCCCAAAAGCGTCATCAAATTTTCTGATAATTCGATAGCTCTCAAAATGATGAATTTTGGATGCAAAATGGTGAAGCCGTGCGCTGCGTCCCCTCCGTACCCATCACATTACATTTCGTTTCATTTTTCCATATATATCAATATGTCACTCCACTAAACACTAAAATTCTACATAGTAATTTTAGTGAAGTAAAATATTTTTTGATGATATAATATAATTTTACCATTTTGATAATTAACTATTTTTTACTTTAAAAGATTTATTAGTTCAAATTATATATATATATCTCACCGAATGTCATTTTTCTTAGACCACATATTTCTACATATCTAAATGAAAATATGATTTTTGTATTTATTATGAACCAAAATGTCATTCTTAAATAATTAATGCCAATTAATATTTCTCCCAATTTTCTGGAGAAAAAAATTCAATAAGTACCTTTGAAATCCTTTAGTTTTCAAAAGTTCCATTCTACAAATTTCATTTCCACAAAAGAAGATGAAAATACCCCCGTAACAATTTTATTTCTAAATTATGATAAATCAGAAATACTCCTTTTATAAATTTAACCTTTTTGTCCTTACTAGTATTTTTAATTTTCTATTCCTCCTTTTACCATTTTCAAATTGCAGTCTCAGGGTGTTTATTAGGCCGGACCAATAGAAATCGGTTCGAAACCAAACCGGAATCCGATCCAGGTTTTACCCGAAACAGATCGGTTCCCATGGATCGGAACCGCCAATCCGGCGGTTGCAATTCCGGTTCCGAAAACGGAATAAAAAAGAATTAAAAAAAATAAAAAATAAAAGGAAATGGTGGCCTGCCTTTGCCTAACGGCTATTTTAGCCGTTGGGCAACGGAAAAATAAAAAAAAATTTAACTTTTTTTTAAAAAAAATTGCTTCTATAAATACCCCATTTTCCCTCTCCAGTTTTTCATCTCCAACTCTCTTACTCTTACTCCTAATATTTTATTCAATTATCTCATTTTCCCATATTTCCACTAATACGATGGCATCCTCTTCTGCTGGTCGTGGTGGTTCCTCAAATCCACCTTTATTCCAAGAAAATTATGATATTTTTGCCGAGTTTGATAATGCTTATGTTGTTGAAGAAGCGGAACACGTTGCAGAACCTGCGGCCCCCCAAAATCCGGCCCCCGGCGGGTCATCCGCTACTACTGCTGTTTCGAGTCGCACGAGTAACCGTCTCAAACGAGGCAAGGTTTGGGATCAATTTGACGTCGAGACAAAACCAGGTACGAACGAATCGGCTGTTATTTGTAAAAATGCAAACCACATATAATTATAAAACATGTGGTTCCGCTGGTGGTACCGGAACTTTTAAGAAACATCTAGTTAAAAAACATAATTTTGATGATGTTACTTTACAACCATTAGGTAGAGAACCAACCCAACTTCAAATTAATCATCAGTCTGGCACTAATTTTATCTTTAACACCGAAAAAACAAAAGATTATTCGTTCATTTTATTGTAAGATGTGAACTTCCCTTTTGTTTTATGAAAAAGATGGCTTTATTGAATTTTCTTCTGGTATCCAACCATGTTTTAGAATATTTCTAGGCATACTTTGAAAAGAAATATCGTGGATGTGTTTCTTGATTTAGCATTAAATGATGGTTATGAAGATGTTGAATGTAGTAGCATAAATAAACTTAAAAACTGTTGTCAATGGATACGACAGTCACTCATTAAGCGTGATTGGAAACATACGTGTGCAAGTCAGAACCTTCGGTTTACTTTTTTTCCACCGCCCATTGCAAGTCGATGGAATTCTTTGCACAAATGTTAGAATCAATGTTACATTATCAAGATGATTTAACTTCTTTTTATAACTTTTATCAAATGCCTGAAAGTGATGAAAGTTATTTATTGTTTGATAAGGAGTGGTTTTTTGTTAATAATTTAACTGCTTTGTTATCAACTTTTAAAGATGCAACAGATCGTTTCTCCGGTGTTTGTAATCCTACTTCTCATTATTTTTTCCACTTGTATTTACCCCGGACCAATCCGAAAATTCGGATCCGGGGTTCCGAATCGGAACCGGATTAATCTGGTTCGGAACCGGATTTGTAAGGACCCTAGTTCCTTAAGTGTGGATTAAAGGCGTAATAGAGCTAAACATGCATATAAGAATATAGAGTTCGTGTTGATGTATAGAGCCGTTAAGATTACAGGCCAAAATAAAATTTCCAAAAGGGATTAATTACATTCCCAGTCAATTGAATGCTAATCCTATAGTTTTACACTACTCCTAGAGTATAAACTATACAAAAGAATTAGGCCTGCAATGCCAAAAGCACTCCTCACTGGCTCACCGCATCAACCCGCTTCAGCCCGTACGCCCAAAAGTACCTACAAGAACAACCCCAAAACCATGAGCATGTATATAAATCATATTCACAATAATATGATCATAATTCAATGCATAAACCATAAATGCGATTCACTTCCTGTATGTAACACATATAAAAGCTCTCTTGGTTGTCCATGTACCATAATTACAATCAATTGATTATAACACCAATAATGTATGTCATGACATGCATCCATTCCATGTATACCAATGGCCAATCCCAGTCTTATTATATCAGTGGCATAATACCCCTCGCATTACATGACAGCGGCATTAATACCCCTCGCTTCGACATAATAGCGGTATAATATCCCTCGCATCAACATGACAGCGGCATTATCCTTCGCTTCGACATGTTTGCGGCAAATATTCTTCATCGCTATAATATGACAGCGGCAAGTATTCTATCATCGCTTCGACATGAAGGCGGCAAGTATTCTTCATCACTGTAATATAATCTCGACCCACAATCACATGCAACCATAATGCATATTCCAATCATGTATGCAATCATAATGCATAATGGGACCATATACGCAACCATCATGCATAACCAATTTATAGCGTAATAAATACATTTTACCGTCCGATGCCCGTACGTCTCACTACGTACCTTAGTTCCAAAAGTGGAGATATCGTGGACTTTATCTCCTAAGCTGTGTGGCCACCTGGGATGGTTCTACACATTCACACAAATCGATATTAGGAGCCAATAATAGTCCAATATCAAAAATTCCACAAAAAAATCCAAAAACACCAAATTTTGCCTTTCGCGATCGATCGCTGATCGATCGCGAGACCCTACTGCCCGATCCTGAATTTTCTCTGCTTTGGCGATCGATCACCACAAATAGCGCGATCGACCGCCAGCCTCCCCGATCGATCGCCCAAGAGTGGCGATCGATCGCCAGGCGCTTCAAAAGTGCACTGTCAGCGCGCGATCGATCGCCTGAAATCGACGATCGATCGCCAACCTCTGCAACCCGAAAAAACCACCATTTTTGCTCCAAAATTCATCTCCAATCCATACCCACTCTTCTACCTTCAAACCAACAACATCAAACACATAATAACCTTCAAAATACACTTTAAACATCCCAAAAATCCAACATTCAACCCAAATAATACCAACCCATAAAAACCCATTTCAAAACCATACAAAACTACAACAAATCCAATCCAAACACAACAAAAACAACAAGGAGGTATCCATACCTCTTGGGGACTCCAAATCTCCCAACAAACTCCACAAATCAAACTTTTGGAAGGATTTATCTTCACCTCTTTGCCCAATTTCGAAAATAGAGGAAAAGAAGGGTTTGGTGGTTGATTTTGGGAAAGTTAAAAAGTGAAGGTATAAAGGGGATTTGGGGTATAAGTAGGTTGGGTTTAATATAAATTACACCCCACAATTCCATGGTGTATAAAACACCCCAACATGATATTTTAAAAGGCATTTTACCATAATGCATCAAAATCACAATTAAAACATGATTCACCCAAATAATCACAAACCATTTCATTTAACCATTAAAATCCCCAATTACCCAACATGCATAACATGCACCCCGAAATGCTCTACCGGGTCACTCCTACCACGTGACTAAGCATTTCACCAAGATAAAATGCCAACACAATTATTAATTATCACCATAAAAATCACATAAACATAATTAACGCCCAATTGCAATTAATTATTTCGGGGATATCACAATACTCCCCTACTTATAAGATTTCGACCCCGAAATCGCATGCACTTACCCATATCGAAACCAAACATAAACTACATACCAGAAAATAACTCCGGGTAGTGCTGCATCATGTGCCGCTCCGTCTCCCACGTGGCCTCCTCGACACCCCTGCGATCCCACTGAACCTTGATCATCGGTATCACTTTATTCCGGAGTCTGCGATCAGCCCTATCCAAAATCCTGACTGGCCGTTCCTCATATGATACATCAGAATCCAACTGAACCTCAGAAGGCTGCAATACATGCGACGGACCCGGCTCATATTTTCGCATCATAGATACATGGAACACGTCGTGAATACCAGACAACGACGGTGGTAGTGCCAAACGGTAAGCCAAGGTACCGATGCGCTTTAAAATCTCATACGGTCCCACATACCTCGGAGACAATTTACCACGCATACCAAACCGAACCACACCCCTGAAAGGTGAGATCTTCAAAAAGACTCTGTCTCCCAACTGGAATTCCAACGGTCTCCGCCGTTTATTCGCATAAGCTGCTTGCCTATCTTGGGCTGCCTTCATTTTCAGACGGATAACCTTTACCTTATCCTCCATTTCCCGAATCAATTCGGGTCCTCCCACTTCTCTACTGGTCAAGTCATCCCAGTATAACGGCGACCTACAATGCCTACCATACAAAGCCTCAAACGGTGCCATCTGAATACTCGCCTGATAGCTGTTGTTGTAAGAAAACTCTACCAAGGCTAAAGAGTCTTGCCATGAGGCATCAAATTCTAGCACACACGCCCGTAGCATGTCCTCGAGCGTCTGTATAGTGCGCTCAGTCTGACCATCCGTCTGGGGATGATAAGCCTTACTCAATCTTACCTCAGTGCCCAAAGCTAACTGTAAACCTCCCCAGAAATGAGATGTGAACCGCGGATCTCTGTCAGACACAATAGACACTGGAATCCCATGCAGTCTCACTATGTCCCGGACATACAACTGAGCCATCCTCAAGTATGTGTACGTCATACTGTAGGGGATGAAGTGAGCTACCTTCGTCAGCCTATCAATGATCACCCAAATGGCATCACAACCTGAAGTAGTCCTCGGCAAGTGGGTCACAAAGTTCATAGATATGTGTTCCCACTTCCACTCCGGTATCTCTAAGCTCCTCATTTCGCCACCGGGTCTCTGCCTCTCTGCCTTAACCTGCTGACAGATCAAACACCTCTTGACAAAAGAGGTCACATCACGCTTCATCCGCTTCCACCAGAACTGTTCACATAAGTCCTTATACATCTTCCTCCCTCCTGGGTGGATACTGAATTGGCTACTATGAGCTCGCTCCAAGATTCCTCTACGCAACTCCGGCGTACCTGGAACTACCCATCGGTTACCGAGTCTCAAAGAACCATCCTCAGATACTCTGAACTTTGATGGCTGATCCTGAAGTGCTAATGATGTCCATCTCTGAACCTCATCATCTGTCCTCTGAGCTCTCCTGATGTTCTCATAGATATCTGGCTCAGCCAATAAAGTTGATACCCAAACCAGTGATGTGTCCACATCGAAGTCATAGCCCAGATGGCAATAAGAAGTCATCATAGCCGACAAATGCATGACATCTTCAGCAGTGTTCTTCACCTTCCGACTCAAGACGTCTGCTGTCAAATTGGCTTTCCCGGGATGGTACTCTATCTCGCAATCATAGTCTTTAAGCAGATCCATCCATCTCCTCTGACGCATATTCAATTCCGCCTGAGTGAACAAGAATTTCAGGCTCTTATGATCCGTATATATGGTAAAGGATGTACCATACAGGTAATGCCTCCAAATTTTCAGGGCAAAAATAATAGCCGCCAACTCCAAATCATGGACTGGGTATCTAGCCTCATGCGGTTTCAACTGTCTCGATGCATAAGCTACTATATGCTTATCTTGCATCAGGACACAACCCAAGCCCTGCAATGACGCGTCAATATAAAGGACAAACATCTTGTTCTCTGAAGGAATCACCAATACCGGCGCCGTGGTCAAACGATGCTTCAATTCTTGGAAGCTCTCCTTGCAAGCCTCTGACCAATAAAACGGTATTCCCTTCTGAGTCAACTGAGTCAAGGGTTTAGCAATCTTGGAAAATCCCTCGACGAAGCGTCGGTAATAGCCAGCCAAACCAAGAAAACTCCGAATCTCGGGCACAGAAGTGAGTGTAGCCCACTCCATCACCGCCTCAATCTTCCTGGGGTCCACTGAAATCCCACTGCTAGATATGACGTGCCCCAGAAATACTACACTGCTCAACCAAAACTCACACTTGCTGAGCTTGGCATATAATTGATGGTCTTTGAGGATCTGGAGCACTGTCCTCAAATGTCTCACGTGCTCTTCCTCGCTCCGGGAGTAGATGCGTATATCGTCAATAAACACAATGACGAACTGATCTAGATAGGGTTGAAATACCCGGTTCATCAAGCTCATAAAGACAGTCGGGGCGTTCGTCACACCGAACGGCATCACCAAGAACTCGTAGTGCCCATACCGAGTCCGAAATGCTGTTTTCTGCACATCCTCCTCCCTGACCCGTATATGGTGGTACTCGGATCTCAAATCAATTTTGCTATACAGCTTCGTGCCCTGCAACTGATCAAATAAATCATCAATCCTCGGGAGAGGATACTTGTTCTTCACCGTGGCCTTATCCAGTTGCCGGTAATCGATGAACAAACGCATCGAGCCATCTTTCTTTTTCACAAAAAGAACTGGTGCGCCCCAAGGCAATACGCTAGGGCGTATATATCCTTTATCAAGGAGCTCCTGTAACTGTTCCTTCAGTTCTCTTAGCTCTGCCGGTGCCATTCGATAAGGAGCACGAGAAATAGCGGACGTCCCCGGTAATAACTCAATCCCAAACTCGACTTCCCTAGTCGGTGGGAATCCTGGAATCTCCTCTGGGAAGACATCAGCAAATTTTGCTACCACTGGCACATCCTCAACCTTTAACTCCTTACCCTTTCCGAACGTGTCCACGGCATAGATGAGGTAGCCCGTGTGTCCACGTTCCAATAATTGGGACATCTTGATTGCCGAAATCAACGGAATCTTTGCACGAGACCCGTTGCCATAAAAAGTCCACTGAACTCCCAAACCAGATCTGAACCGAACTGTTCTCTGTCGACAATCTACCACTGCCTGATATCTGTTCAGAATGTCGATGCCCACAATGCAGTCGAAATCTGACATACCCAAAATAATCAAATCTGCCTTTATCTCATTGTCCTCAAAATAAATGAGGCAGTCCATCAGAAACCGATCAGCAACAACTCTCTTCCCAGTGGGTGTCGAGAACAATAGAGACGTGGGTAATGGAGACGTGCACATATGATGTCTCGCCACAAAGTCCGCAGACACGAAGGAGTGCGAAGCACCTGTGTCTATCAAAATAAAGGCGGAATATGTAAATAGTAGACACGTACCAGCTATAACCTCCTCTGGAACTGCATCGGCCTGCTCCCTGGTCAATGCATAGACCTGTCCTTGAGGTGGCCCCATCGCCTGTCCTCTCATATGACGAGGCACCATCGGTGGCCTCTGCTGCACTGTACCGCTAGAAAACCTCCCTCGACCTTCCCTGAGATCCGTCTGTCCTTCCCGGTTGGGGCAACGTCGAGCAATGTGGCCCGACCTGCCACAAATGTAGCACGCAGAACAATCTCGCATCAAATGCGGCCCTCCACAAAAGTGGTACTTGACATCTCCAGCTCTACTAGCTTGAGTCGGTCCCCCATAAGTAGATGCACCACTCCTCCGATAACCTTGCTTCCGGCCCTCCGGCCGCCTTCCGCTAAACTGAGAAGAAGCAGAAGAAGTCCCCCGCGACTTAAAAGATCCTCCTCGGGGCCTCAGATTTTCAGATGTTGATCTTTGTGATGGAGCTGGTGAGGGTATGGCCTCAGGATAGGCACTCACCCCTATCTCTGCTAACTCCGCTCTAACCAGTGCATCATCAAAAGATGTCGGGTTGTTAGAAATGACCCGATCAAATAGTTCCGGTCGCAGCCCCTTCAGGAAGTGCCTCATCTTGGCATGTCCATTTGTAGCAATATGTGGAACATACCTCAAGAAGGACGAGTAGTGCATGGCATAGTCCGAAACTGTCAGGTTCCCTTGCTTCAGATTCGTAAATTCATCCTCCTTAGTTTGCGTAGCCGCGGCAGAGAAGTACCGGTTTAGAAACCGGGTTCTGAATAAGGTCCAGTCAATTATCATACCTTGGGCCCTCAATTCCATTACAGTCGTCTTCCACCACATGGAAGACTTCTTCGCCAGTTGGAATTCAGCCAGTCTTAACCAAGCCGTCCTAGCACACGGCGCAGATACAAAAATCTGTTCTAGTCTCTCCAGCCACTCTTCGGCCTCTTCTCTTTTCTCTGTTCCTTCAAACATGGGTGGGTGGAAGGTCAAAAATTGAGTCAGGCTAAGCTCCCCTGGTAATAGTAACTGAGCAACCGGTTCCATGCCCACAGCAGGTGGGGGTAAAGGATTTGCCTGACCGATACTAGCATTCACGCTCCCAATATCACCCACCTCTTCGTTGAGGTTCCCCGCATTCATAGCCGCCATGCTGTAACACAAAGGTTAACAACAAATCCAAACAATATATATATGCTAAATCGTTAGACAATATGAATGACAAGCATGTTAGTATAACAATTGTATACATAAATATGCACCACATGCATAAACATGCACCAAATGTAAACACTTAGCCAATCATGCTAAGGCTACCCTTCACTCGTTCCCGGGTTCTGTAACCACTGCTCTGATACCACTAATGTAAGGACCCTAGTTCCTTAAGTGTGGATTAAAGGCGTAATAGAGCTAAACATGCATATAAGAATATAGAGTTCGTGTTGATGTATAGAGCCGTTAAGATTACAGGCCAAAATAAAATTTCCAAAAGGGATTAATTACATTCCCAGCCAATTGAATGTTAATCCTATAGTTTTACACTACTCCTAGAGTAGAAACTATACAAAAGAATTAGGCCTGCTATTCCAAAAGCACTCCTCACTGGCTCACCGCATCAACCCGCTTCAGCCCGTACGCCCAAAAGTACCTACAGGAACAACCCCAAAACCATGAGCATGTATATAAATCATATTCACAATAATATGATAATAATGCAATGCATAAACCATAAATGCGATTCACTTCCTGTATGTAACACATATAAAAGCTCCCTTGGTTGTCCATGTACCATAATTACAATCAATTGATTATAACACCAATAATGTATGTCATGACATGCATCCATTCCATGTATACCAATGGCCAATCCCAGTCTTATTATATCAGTGGCATAATACCCCTCGCGTTACATGACAGCGACATTAATACCCCTCGCTTCGACATACTAGCGGTATAATATCCCTCGCATCAACATGACAGCGGCATTATCCTTCGCTTCGACATGTTTGCGGCAAATATTCTTCATCGCTATAATATGACAGCGGCAAGTATTCTATCATCGCTTCGACATGAAGGCGGCAAGTATTCTTCATCACTGTAATATAATCTCGACCCACAATCACATGCAACCATAATGCATATTCCAATCATGTATGCAACCATAATGCATAATGGGACCATATACGCAACCATCATGCATAACCAATTTATAGCGTAATAAATACGTTTTACCGTCCGATGCCCGTACGTCTCACTACGTACCTTAGTTCCAAAAGTGGAGATATCGTGGACTTTATCTCCTAAGCTGTGTGGCCACCTGGGATGGTTCTACACATTCACACAAATCGATATTAGGAGCCAATAATAGTCCAATATCAAAAATTCCACAAAAAAATCCAAAAACACCAAATTTTGCCTTTCGCGATCGATAGCCTGGGGCGGGCGATCGATCGCGAGACCCTACTGCCCGATCCTGAATTTTCTCTGCTTTGGCGATCGATCGCCACAAATGGCGCGATCGATCGCCAGCCTCCCCGATCGATCGCCCAAGAGTGGTGATCGATCGCCAGGCGCTTCAAAAGTGCACTGCCAGCGCGCGATCGATCGCCTGAAATGGGCGATCGATCGCCAACCTCTGCAACCCGAAAACCACCATTTTTGCTCCAAAATTCATCTCCAATCCATACCCACTCTTCTACCTTCAAACCAACAACATCAAACACATAATAACCTTCAAAATACACTTTAAACATCCCAAAAATCCAACATTCAACCCAAATAATACCAACCCATAAAAACCCATTTCAAAACCATACAAAACTACAACAAATCCAATCCAAACACAACAAAAACAACAAGGAGGTATCCATACCTCTTGGGGACTCCAAATCTCCCAACAAACTCCACAAATCAAACTTTTGGAAGGATTTATCTTCACCTCTTTGCCCAATTTCGAAAATAGAGGAAAAGAAGGGTTTGGTGGTTGATTTTGGGAAAGTTAAAAAGTGAAGGTATAAAGGGGAATTGGGGTATAAGTGGGTTGGGTTTAATATAAATTACACCCCACAATTTCATGGTGTATAAAACACCCCAACATGATATTTTAAAAGGCATTTTACCATAATGCACCAAAATCACAATTAAAACATGATTCACCCAAATAATCACAAACCATTTCATTTAACCATTAATCCCCAATTACCCAACATGCATAACATGCACCCCAAAATGCTCTATCGGGTCACTCCTACCACGTGACTAAGCATTTCACCAAGATAATTAATGCCAACACAATTATTAATTATCACCATAAAAATCACATAAACATAATTAACGCCCAATTGCAATTAATTATTTCGGGGATATCACAGGATTGGTCCAGTTCCACCCAAATGGAACCCGGGATCGGTCGGATCCGATCCGAATCCGGTTCGATCCGACCCGTGAACAGTCTGATTGTAGCCTTTAACAATATAGCACAATGATCATGACAACAATAATTATACCAAGTATAGAAATGTTGATTATGGTGTGGGTTGTATTTGGAACGACATAGACCGGTTTTTGTAATTATTGAGAAGCAATAATTGTCATATTGGTAGAGCCATGAGGGAGGCATGACTTGTCCCCCTTGCCAAAAAATAAAAAAATTACAATTTTACCATTAAAAAATTATAATTTATCCCCTTAAATTATATTTTTACCCCTAAAATTTTTATTTTAAATATTTGAGTTGCACAATTAACATTAGTTATACATTTTAGTAAAGCAATAAGTGTGATCATACAATTGATATCAGAGTCAATGTCATATGTTTGATTCACATGAGCTGCAATAATTATCATTGCTGAGAGAACAGTCGAAATGTGGTGTTTGCATTGCTGTACGGTTTACAAGATTTGAAAGTTATAGCTTTTAATAAAACGATAATTTTTTTTATCTTGCATATATACTTCGGAGTTTGATTTTCTTAGATTTAAGTTTATTAAATTTGACACCATAAATCTGTTTGATATACCAAATACCAATATAGATTTTCCTTATCTCTTATATTACTGGATCACTTTTTTAGGTGATTTATTTAGTTTAGGTTAAAACATATAATGATGTGATTCGAGATTTTGATTATAAAGTAGAATAACGTGGTAATGCAAAATAACCATAAACACATCAAGATTTTTTACGTGGAAAATCCTCAAATTGAGAGAAAAACCACGGGACCTAGTCCAGGATAAAACTTCACTATGAATATTGGTGACTTACAAGACTTTCTAAACACACCAAAAAATCGCTCAATGACTTACACGAATATTTTTAGAGAAATAACGAAAAGAACCGAACAGACATAAATTTGCTCTCTTCGGAGTCTTTTTGCCCAGAAAAATCCAACCTCTTCTTTGAGGTTATCTAAGGGTATTTATAGGACTGCCCTCAGTAACTAACTCGCGGAAAACTAGCAACATGATGTCCTTTGATCGTGTAAATCAATATGTCATATGACATCACCTCACCCCCCAAAGTAAAGTAAGATGAGAGTAGCGAAATCTTGGTTTATTGTCTTCGGGTGAAATCCTGTCATGCTCAGGGTATTTTAACCGCCTAATTTTCCCGCCTAAACATTTCAAAACTCTGGCGACGTTTTGTTTCCCGAGGCACATCTATAACCGTTCATGGGATTTATTTTGAACGGTGTCGATTTAACGACTGTTCAAGTGGCCCCCACTATAAATACTCGCTCATTTCGTTGATTTAACTTACTTTTCTGCAATTCGCTTCCGAGCTAGCATTAGACGTCTGACCAACTTTTCCTTCCTACTTATTTCCTTTCCATTCATCGAGTATGTCTTCTTCTGACGATTATTCGAAAACTATAGATATGTTCGAGGAGGAGGGTATCCTAAGTCCCTCTCCTCGTCATTCTTCTTCATCTGATAGTGAAGAGACTTCCAGCTCGTCGTCAGCCCCTGATGCTCGCAGAGAAGAGCTTCAGGCTGCGACAGAGCAGGATCTGATAAAGGCCCGTGTTCCCTGGTTTGAGATATTTGAATCCGGGATTAAATCACAACGGCACATATCCAGTATCCAAACTAAATGGGGGATTTCCGAGGGGACATCTATTATAGTTCCCCCTCCCGGATCTCGCCCCCACCTGCCTCCCGAGGGTTACTTTCCCTTCTACATAGACCAACTCCGAGGGGGACTTCGTTTTCCTATCCCTCCTTTTTTTGTAGATGTTGCTTCCTATTTTGCCATCTCTCTAAGTCAGTTATTCCCCAACATTTATCGATTGTTGGCGGGTTTTTACATAGTCTTATCCTTTTTTGGCTTTTCTCCGACTCCCGAACTCTTCCACTGTTTCTTTCAATTAAATCGAAAGGAGATCGGGCTTTTTTACTTTTCTTCTCGAACAGAGATGGTTTTTCTGAAAAATTACCCATCCTCCATAAAAAATTGGAAAAGATTTTTCTTCTTTGCTCGCCCACTCCAACCCTGGGATTGTCCCATGGAGTGGAAAGAAAACTTACCGAAGGGCAAGTCAATCAAGGGGCTACTTGAGGGAGAAACATATCTATCAGTTCGTCGTAAGCTTGGCGATCAGTGTTTTAACCTTGGGGAGCTGATTGACAACGGACTGCTGTACTTGTTCCAGCTTAGTCCTAAGGGTGTTTCCCTAAAAATGCCCCTCGGTGAGTATTTACCGAGCATCTTGCTTTGTTTGCTTATTTTGTGTTAACATGCTTGAATAATTGCTATGATGTTTCCTTCTTGCAGAAAACAAGATGCTGAAAGCCAAGATTGCTGCTAGCCTGAAGAAAATTGCCGTACCAGAGAAGGCTACCAAACCGACCACTGGAACAAATCCTCCCCCATCTGTTACACTTGCTCCCCCCGAAGAGGTGATTGAAGTACCTGAGACGGAAGCCTTGATTCCTCGATCATTGAAGAGGGCGGCCCCCGAGGGCCAAGATTCTTCCTCTAAACTTCCTCCTACCAAGAAAACTCCTTCTCCTCGAATCTCCCTTACCCACCGAGCTAGTCCACCTCTTCAAACTCGAGCTGTTTCTCAACCTGCTCCTGGTGGTTCTAGCTCTTCTCGGCCAACCTCCCGATATCATATACCCGATTGGATTTATCCCCCCAACGTCCCCATTCTGAGAAAACCGGACCCCAAAATTTCTCACTCCATTATTTGCAATTGGGCCAATTCTCCCGACCGTAAATACCTCGGAGGATTGGCCTTCAGCAACTTGATAAATGATTTTTCCACTTCCCTCACTCAGGTAACTTATATCCATTTCCATCTGATGAACTTTTTGCCTTCGGTAAATTAACTTCATTTATTCTCTTGCAGACCAATCTAATGGCCGGCGAGATTATGACTCGCTTTCAATCTATGAGGTCCTCAGATGGGGAGAATCAAAAACATCTCAAACATCTAGAAGGTATCGGCGAGGAGATGAAGAAATCCATAAGGCTACTGGAAGAACAATACTCTGCTGCCGTTGCTACTCGGGATAAGACAGTGGCAGCTCTCGAGGAAGCGCACAAGAAATTAGCCGACCTTGAGGAGGCTAACACCACTTTATCCGGGCAGTTCAGGTCCGTGACTGAAGAGAATAAATTCCTCTTAGAGCAACTTTCACAAGAGAAATCATTGTGAGCTGAAGAGGGCAAGTCCCTTTCTGAACAGCTTGACCAGGAGAAACTATCTCGGGCTGCTCAGATCGAAGAATCCTGGCTCATCAAGAAAGAAGAATTTATGAAGTCTGAAGAGTATGGTGATAATCTGGGCGAACGCGCTGCCAAGTTCCTTAGCTATGGCTTTGAAGCGTCTGTTCGTCAATTTAAAGCCGCTGGCTATCCTCCTGAAGGAGCTTCAACAGACTTTATAAATGTTGATGAGGCCCTGAATACCATTCCCGATGAGTTCCTCCAGCTGTAGATTTAGGGCTATACCCCTTTTGTTTTAATTTTTTAAAATTGTAATCTTTTGACGATGATATTATGACTTTCCTTGTCTTCTTACACTCTTGTGCAAGCTAGTCTCTCCACCAAGCAAATTTTTAAGCAAATAAAGCTTGATTAGAAAATATCCCGAAGTAACAGAGCTCGGGGAAAAGACATCCCGAGCAGATAAATATGATCGGCCTTTAGAGAGAACATCCCCAGCATAATAACATGATACAACTTAAGTTTAAACGTTGACCAAACATCCCGATCCAACGAGTAAACGATGGTATTTTTAAGTTTAAACGTTGACCAAACATCCTGATCCAACGAGTAAACCGAACATTGCTCGCTACCCCGAGCACAATAACTTAGTCCCATTTTAGGTTCAAATACAGACCAAACTTCCCGATCTTGTATTTAACCCGCCAACAATGGACTATAATAACATAAGCTCGCTACCCCGAGCATAATCACTTAGTATTTTTAAGTTTAAACGTTGACCAAACATCCCGATCCAACGAGTAAACGATGGTATTTTTAAGTTTAAACGTTGACCAAACATCCCGATCCAACGAGTAAACCGAACATTGCTCGCTACCCTGAGCACAATCACTTAGTATTTTTAAGTTTAAACGTTGACCAAACATCCCGATCCAACGAGTAAACGATGGTATTTTTAAGTTTAAACGTTGACCAAACATCCCGATCCAACGAGTAAACCGAACATTGCTCGCTACCCCGAGCACAATAACTTAGTCCCATTTTAGGTTCAAATACAGACCAAACTTCCCGATCCTGTATTTAACCCGCCAACAATGGACTATAATAACATAAGCTCGCTACCCCGAGCATAATCACTTAGTCCCATTTTAGGTTCAAATACAGACCAAACTTCCCGATCCTGTATTTAACCCGCCAACAATGGACTATAATAACATAAGCTCGCTGCCCCGAGCATAATCACTTAGTCCCATTTTAGGTTCAAATACAGACCAAACTTCCCGATCATGTATTTAACCCGCCAACAATGGACTATAATAACATAAGCTCGCTACCCCGAGCATAATCACTTAGTCCCATTTTAGGTTCAAATACAGACCAAACTTCCCGATCCTGTATTTAACCCGCCAACAATGGACTATAATAACATAAGCTCGCTACCCCGAACTGACCAAGGGACTGGCTGAGGTGCTCCTCTTCCGGGATTTATGTTAACTTTAGGAGTGAAATTATTGTCTTTGAACTCCTCGTTAAATCCCCGCCCTCCATCAGACTCATTAGATCTCCCACCTCGGAAACCTCCTCCTCGACATCCTCTTCCTCGGAAGGACCCTCCTTGGATCATTCCTCCTCGGAAAGGTCCCCCCCTATGAGGTCCACCCCGCCCCCTCTTCGGCATACTTTGGTTTATGGCTACTTCCCGATGAGGTCTCATCGGTAGATACTGGTCAAAACTTCTTTTGATTGGCTCCACTGGTTTATTCTTTCTGTTCACTTCCTCCCCAATTTTACCATCTCTTCTTTGCTTCATCCTTTGGGCTTCTTCCAAATTAATGTATTTGGAAGCTCTTCCCAACAGTTCATCATAATCAGAAGGTGGCTTTTTCGCCAGAGATCGGAATAAGTTTCCTTCTTTTAATCCTTGAGTGAACGCGCTGATGAGTATTTCAGAGGTGACATGTGGAATATCAAGACATGCATGACTAAATCTTTTCAGAAATCTCGAAGAGATTCCTTCTCCGCTTGCTTAATCCCGAACAGGCTAAGAGCTGTTCTCTTGCAACTCCGGCTGCTTGCAAATTGATGCAAAAATAGAGAACTAAACTTCGGGAAAGAGTCTATGACTCTTGCTGGCAACTGATTAAACCATGCTTGCACTGCACCCGATAATGTAGTCAAGAAAACCCGACACTTCACTCCATCCGTGAGTTGATGAAGAAGCGAAGCGTTTTCAAATCGAGACAGATATTCTTCGGGATCTGTACCACCATCATAGTTTCCCACATTCAGAGTCCTAAAGTTTGGGGGCAAGGGATCGTCAACCACATGGGAAGCAAATGGAGTACTCCTCTGCGGAGGATATAGACGTCCTTCCATCTTATTACGCATCTGCTGCATCTCACTTTTCAGCTCTTCCATTTGGCGATTTAGAGCTTTATCAGTTTCATCACTCAAATGACTAGGAATATTTCTAACTTCTTCAGGTTCTTTTTCAGGTTCCTTTTCAGGCTCCTGTCCGGAGGCCAACTCTTCCCCTTCTTCTTCTTGCACAGTTTCTTGTTTCTGGGGAGGGGCCATAAATTGCCTCATGATCTCTCCGACAGTTTTAGTTATCATTTCTGTCAAATGCTCCATGGGCATTCCCCCAGCGGGAAATGACCGAGGAACATGTTGAGATGATCCCTCATCTTCTGGCCCTTCTCTGGGTTCATCAAGCGAGTATGGATGACAATTGGATCCATTTCCCCTGGAAGCTTGCCCCCTACCTTTACCTCTGGCCATCTTGCCTTTTGATTTATCTTTTGTTAGAAAACTCGTCCTACTTCAACGTCTTTGCCCTAAACTTCCCACAGACGGCGCCAATGATGTGATTCGAGATTTTGATTATAAAGTAGAATAACGTGGTAATGCAAAATAACAATAAACACACCAAGTTTTTTACGTGGAAAACCCTCAAATTGAGAGAAAAATCACGGGACCTAGTCCATGATAAAACTTCACTATGAATATTGGTGACTTACAAGACTTTCTAAACACACCAAAAAATCGCTCAATGACTTACACGAATATTTTTAGAGAAATAACGAAAAGAACCGAACAGACATAAATTTGCTCTCTTCGGAGTCTTTTTGCCCAGAAAAATCCAACATCTTCTTTGAGGTTATCTAAGGGTATTTATAGGACTGCCCTCAGTAACTAACTCGCGGAAAACTAGCAACATGATGTCCTTTGATCGTGGCTTGATGGGAGCTAAGCGTGTCCGAGAAATCCGCCCCATTAATGCACGTTCAATCCCAGCCGGTTAATTAGTTTTAACTATGACCGGGTCTTCCGCTACGCTTTGACCAAAATCCCGAAGAGGGTAAAGGATGCTCGATAATATGCTGATCAGTATCCTGTGTTCGGTAACCATCTCTTCGGTCTAACTTCTACTCGGCGTTTTTAGGGTTTGTATCTTCATAAATGGATTTTACCCGAGAAAATCAATATGTCATATGACATCAATATATATTTCAAAAATATTATGAATTTAAATATTCAATAAAGGTAGTACGGATGAATATAATGTAAGTTCTCACTCAATCAGGCATGTTTATAGCGGCTAATTTGTTTTTAAATTAGTCTTTTTTCAAAAACAAAAACAAAAACATTAACGTTATTCATAATCTTATATTTAAGTTAGTTCGAAAATTAGGGGAAAATGATACACACATTAAATCTCATATTATGCCTTTAGTTACTAAGCGATAAGTGGATATAAGGGGCTGCACAACACGGGTATCAGTATGTCAAGTTTATTATGCCACAGATAGTGAGAATCATTTCATCTACTGGTGCACATATGATATGTCATGCAATTCGCAATAATCTTCAAGAAAAATACCCATTAATTGCTGTTGGGTAGGCACGAACCCTTGACCTTGCTCCGATATCAATTATTATGATCCAGCGTTTACCACTATGTCAAAATCTATAGCTATTAGTAAATACACAAATTTATTTCATTATGCATGGCATTGCAAGTCCGCATACTAAACGATAAGCGGATATAAGTGGATGTATTATACGGTTGTCAATGGATCAAACTTGTTATATCATAAACGATAAGAAGCATTTTATCTATAAATACACAAATAATATAACGTATAATTCCCAATAAGTACTATAATTTTGCGTAAGGTACTAATGCTAATATTTTATAAGTTTGTTCAATGTTCCTTGTAAATTCTTCTATCTGCAACGATTGGATGGAACTAGATCCGAATTTAATTCTCATCTTAACTTTTGAAGATTTATGTTTATATATTCTTAGAAAACGTGGATGGTGGAGAATAATCTAAATAAATCCCATTAAAAACAACTACGGTTACAGAATATTAAAACTTTCACCATTTTTAAATTTAAAGAAATTAAATTCTTCTCGGTTGTAAGTTTCCACTGCTGGGATTTGCCAATACTTTTTCGATACATCTACAAATTGTTTTTTTTTTTTTCACATTTAAACTTTGCCAAAATTTGTCGGGTCATCACCAAAAGATGAATAGGTAATGCCACAGTTTGGTTACTTTTCGTACGTATGCAAGCAAGTAGATCTGACCACGATTCAAAAAACTTTGATTTTTAATCTTAACCTTTCTTGACAATTTTGGTTATGATTCATGAACCGACAGTAATGATTACGGTAACCAATAGTTACAGTTCGACCCTTATGTTTAAAGAAAATTTAAAAATATTATTGGAATTTGAAAAATGTAAAAAGTATTTGAATGTGTGCTTCTCCATGGATTAACCATAAAATAGCGTGAAATAAATTAAAGCTCAAATAATCAAAATATATAAGATATATTTGTTTAATTAATATATACAAATTATAACATTCTATTTAGATCAACAAAACTCTTATATCTTTGTGATTGAAGTTATTATTCAAGTTGAAGGTTATGAGTTCAAATATACACCATAACATATGTTTTAAATTTTATCTAAAAAAAATTAAAATAAACCTTTAGAAAATTATAACCCCTAACTGGTCCGCCTATAAACTGGTCGTTTACAGGTCCGATCCATTGAATTATTGACCCTGTTAACCGGCCCGTTGACCACAGGTTGATTCAAGGTCATTTATGACCCTTGATCGGGTATACGCTCAAGTTTTTAGGAACTCAAACTCAATTTAAAAAATTGATTTTTAATTTAATGTAAACTCGATTCATTTCTATTCCTATAATTGTTTTATATTGTTCCAAAAACTTTTACCTTTAATATTGCTCCACCACTAACTGAAATTAGGCACAATTCGTCACTGACAGAATATGTTTCTCTATTCTAAATTCCGATCCATCCTATGAAAGAAAAAGGTGTAAAGAAAAGGAGAGCTTTAACTTTGTGTAGGATATTCTATCCATTTCATTACAAGTTCTATCAACTAAGAAAACATATATTATAACAGTAAAATATCATGACAATTAAATCAATTGGATTTAATCATTATTTAAATAATATTATTCACAAATTAAAATCGTAATTATTAATTTTTTTGTTCACATGCGAGTTTAATTATTAGTAATTATATCTTATCTCCATTTTCTTGTTATCCAAAAGGATGGAGACATTGACTGTGGCGTTAATCACATGATTCAGACGGACTGGTTGAAATAGAGAACGTCACCGGACTTCTATGCGATCGTAATATCCCGCTGAATTTGAAGGAAATTTTTTATAGAACCGTCTTTAGACCTGCAATGTTGTATGGTGTTGAATGCTGGACACCCAAGAGAAATCGCATCCAGAAGATGAGTGTGGCAGAGATGTGTATGCTTCGTTGGATGTGCGATAAAACCAGAAGAGATAAAATAAAGACGAAGGTATTCAAGCTGAAGTATGTATATCTTGTATAGAATAAAAGATTCAAGAAAGTCATTTACGTTGGATGGTCACGTACGACGTAGACTCAGCAATGCACATATGCGTCGAGTAGAGTTCATGGATTTCGGCGTTTCACGAGAGCGAAAGGGCGACCGAAGAAAACATGGCTCGAAGTTATACGCAAAGACTTGGAGTTCTTTTGGACTAAAGAGGATATTCTGACCGTTAGAAGTGTTTGGAGAAGATTGATGCATGTGTCCGACCCAACTTGATTATCTTTATTGTTTATGTAGAATATCTCAATTTACTCGGATTAAAGGCTTAGTTGTTATTGTTGATGCGAGTATAATGGGCCGGGTGAGACGTCAATGGTATATAATTTTAATAAAAAATTGCATAATGATACATGTAATTGTCAAAAACTATATCAAATACATTTATATAAACTATAAACTAACATATATACAGAGATTATCACTAAAAATATTCTTCTAGTTTTATAGAGGGGAATTTTCAAGAAATTAAAAAGAGAAGAGGGGCATCATTATAAATGCTGTGTGGTGATTTTTTCTACCATGACATATACCAAATAAATCTTGATGTAAATAAAGAATAAACTTTATGTCAAAATTCTTGAGAGGTTCTCTGCAAATAAATTCCATGAAAAGGGATGAAAATGAACTGATCGAGGTTACACAGGTACAATTTTGAACTTTTGATGCCATACAAAGAATAATGCAGAGGCTATCTACAGGATTATTTGATGTTTCCCTTAAGATAGCATCACTAACCCCCAACATTGCAACACATATCTTAATCTTATGGTTAATGACGATATTCTTAAGGGTAACATCAAATAAACTTTATTTGCATAAAGGTGCACTCAAATATAGAATTTTCAAAACCGGTTTAAGTTAGGACGTTTTCATATTTAAGTTCGAGTTTGGATTAGCTCAAATGTATTTATATAGTCGAAGCTCGATATGTTCGAGCTTAGTTGTATTAAAAAGTTATAATCATAGAAAGATTTATATTCAAAGTTAATGATATTTCCCACTTGTCATTAACATCCCATAAAGGGGGGGTTTTAACTTTTTAATCCAAAAAAAAAATTTATTTAACAAAATAATCGTTTTTTTATTATTATTAAAGTAACCTAAGTCGCCATGTCAGATGGCGACTTCATTTGAAGTCGCCATCTGACATGGCGACTTCTACAAAAATTATTAAAAAAATATTATTTTTCCGATGTCGCCATGTCAGATGGTGATTTTAGGTGAAGTCGCCATCTGACATGGCGACTTCCATAAAAATTCTTAAAAAAAATATTATTTTCTGATGTCGCCATCTGACATGGCGACATCTTTTAAAAAATAATTTTTTAAAAGATATCGCCATGTAGGATGTCGACATTATATTAAAAAATTATTTTTTTCGTCGGTGTCGGTATATAACGACATAAATTATTTTTGTTTTTAAATATTGTCGCCATCTGAGATGGCGACAAAAAAATAAAAAAAATTTATTTAATGTCGTCATTTTAGATGGCGACAATAATCAATTACTTTGTCTATAAAACTGAACAAAATGTTACTCATTTTGAAATATAAAGCAAAATCTCTTCGGCTTTCGAACAAATTCTCTTCAGAATTCGTGAAAATTCAAATTCTCTTCAGAATTCGTGAATATTTTCTCTGCAGGTATGTTGTTATACAAATAATTAAATTTAATAATATTATATATATTGTACTAATTTATAAATTTGTGTTTATTTTTAAGGTATGTCAATTAAAGCTTTGTTGTATTGGGGAGGCGGTATATTACAAGATTCAGAATCTGTTAGATATGATCGTGGTCCGTCGAAAGGCATGACAATATCTCGCACTATTAATTATTTGCAGTTAGTGAACGACGTATATGATATTACTGGCATCGACCGTAACCAGTTCATTCTGAAAATATATTGTAAATATATATTTAGTGATTTTTCTGGGATAAAACAAACAATTTTTCCCGTTGACAGTGATTACAATTTAGCATGGGTATTGGATTCTGAACAAAATTATAGTTGTTTGGAGATGTATATACAAACAGAACGGAGAGATTATGATTTTATTACAGAAATGCCAACAAGTGGTAGTGGTTCATTTGTAGTAGATACAGAAAGACCAACTACCTCTAGGATTCAAGATGATGCTCCTATAGTTGCTGACAATATTGTTCCCGAGCCACTAGCAGACAGTTTTGTGGATTTTGGAGATGATTTTCAGGCTGAACCGGAGCGAATTCCATCTGAGGATGAGTCTGATGACGATGGGGTTGATATTGAAGAAGTGCCAGATAATGTACCAGACACAACCACAACAAATACTCATGTCATTTATCCAACAATTCCATTCTTCTCAATGACACATCCCGAAGTATTTGGAGACTCATTAGACATTCCAACAGGTAGATGGGGGAGTTATTACGACTACTACCAAGGGGATATCCATCTAGATATGGTTTTCAAAAATAAAGCTCATTTGCAGGCAGCTGTAAAGGATTACTCTGTACGTGTTGCGAAACGGGAGTACCGCGTTGTCAAGAGTACAAAAACATTGTGGAAAGTGGTGTGCAAACACAGTACAGAAGATATGCCTTGTAGATGGTACTTGCGGGCCTCGTTGAAGAAAAAAGTTGGTTTATTCAAAATAAACAAGTATAGAGGTTCTCACACTTGCCTTTTGAGTGAGCTGTCGGTCGATCATGCAAATTTGGACAAAAACATGATTGCTAGCTTGTTAGTGGGAATTGTTCGGCGTGATCCAGCTTACGAAATAAAGTATGTAATTCAAACAGTGAAAGATAAATATGGATTTGAGATCTCCTATGCAAAAGGATGGTTTAGTTTACGACGTGCTGTTGAGAATGTGTATGGAACATGGGAGAGCTCCGTGAGCAAATTGCCTTACTATATGGGAGCTTTGCAAAAATGGAATCCCGGCACAGTCGTTGAGTGGGTTCACCTTGAAAATGCCAGACCAATAGAAAAGACTTTGAATTACGTGTTCTGGGCCTTCCATCCATGTGTACAAGGATTTCAACATTGCCGCCGGGTAATAAGTGTGGATGGAACACATCTGTATACGAAATATCAACATAAGATGTTGATTGCCGTGGCAATGGATGCGAATAATCAAATCTTACCTTTGGCATTTGCAATTGTTGACGAAGAAAACTTTGTGTCATTGAGATGGTTTTTGGAGATGATTAGCAAGCATATTATGAGAAGATCTGATGGTGGTGTATGTTTGATTTCTGACCGTCATCCAGGCCTCATTGCTGCAGCCGATTGTATTCCTGACTTCAAATCACCCCTTGGAGTACATCGATTTTGTTTGAGACATGTTTGTTCAAACTTTAATAGTCGCTTCAAATCCGTTCATTTGAAAGACTTGTGTTGGAGAGCGGGATCAGAAAACCAGGTCAGAAAATTTGATCGCACAATGGAAGAGATTAAACTTATAGAACCAAGGGCTTTTGATTACTTGAGTCGTATTGATAAGTGTCAATGGTCCCTTGATCATGACGGAGGCTGGGGTTGTGGTATCATGACCACAAATATGTCAGAATGCATAAATGGAGTTATGAAAGGTGCTCGTCGACTTCCAATCACCGCCATTGTGCAATTAACTTTTGATCGTTGTGTGCTATATTTTTTCGAACGGCTTAAGAAGACAGAGCGAATGATTCAAAATAATCAAGAATGGCTAGATTATGTGTTCGAAAGATATGGTCGTGCTGACTATCATTCCATCCATCATGATGTCCAGATGTTCGATCGTAGACGTCTAACCGCTTCTGTTATCACAAGAGTATAAGCAGGACGTGGGGGTAATATGCATGTTGTGTATTTAAAATCCGGGGAATGCTCTTGTGGAAAATTGAAAGAGTTCGGAATACCTTGCTCGCATGTGATCCAAGTGTGTCGAAAGTATGGATTAAACGCTAAAACTTTTGTGAAGCCATATTACAATATGAATGAATATTGGAGAACATATCAAGGAGAATTCGAACCAATGTGGGGGGAGGAGCATTGGGACACCCCATGTTTTGAGTTGTACCACAACTCCACTCTGCGAAAAAACAGAAGAGTAGGTCGAGATCGAACAACGCGCATTCAGAATGAGATGGACTGGCCAGAAGCCCGTGCAAGACGACAAAGTGCTTCAACTTTTCGAAATCAATAAATTTTTGAACGTGTAATTGATTGTATGTTTATTGTGTAAATGATTTTATGTTATTGTGACATTATTGTATGTTTACGTTACATTATTGTGACATTATTGTACGTTTAATTACGAAATTATTGTATGTCGATTGTATGCTCAAAGAACAAACATTTTCTCAAATTTAATCTATAAGAATCGGTTACTATTTTCAACATAATGATGACTTCACCGACGACGACGAGGAGCTAGATTTCCTCCAGTACCACAAGGAGGAGGATTTGTATGTCTTCTAACTCTTCGTTGTTGAACGACTTCTTCGCCCCTTTCCCTTGCCACAGGTGTGTTGGCAGGCTGCTGAATTGGCGTCAATTGAGGGAATAGATCTGGCGAGACATCGAAAGGTGAAGTCCTAACTGCATATGTCACAAACCCAAGACTGACATCTGTACCCATGTTGCTGAACTGGGGTTGAGTGGACATGGGGGGATATGGCGTGAAGGGAGATAAATCATATGATTGTACAGGAACAGGGATATAATAGTCTGTACACATATCTGGCTCTATCCACGTAGATGGACCTGCAATATCTATCTGCATATGTGCAGATGGACCTGCAATATCTGTCCACGTAGATGGACCTGCAATATCTGTCTGCATATGTGTAGATGGAGTGCCTGCATGGAACCGATGTGTATCAACAGGCTGGACTTCATTGTATGGCGGGAAGTTTCTGTCTCGTCGTTCACGAGCCACTCGCACCACATTGTCGAACATAGTCATGTGTTGCCTCATCGACTCTGTCGTAATAGGCACTCCATCAGCCAGATGTCGGTCATAGCTTGTAGTTAACTGTTCCATCTGCTCAATCTGCAAAGTACAAAAGTCCATATAAAATTTATACATCGAAACACAAATATAAAAATAAAATTTCACGTAATTAACGTACCACATGCTGCCATGCCGGGCCATCACCATGTTGATATCCTGTCTGTACAAAATATTCTTGACGCCCAATGTATCTACGTGTGACTTGTTCATACCACTCACTGTATCCGCCAACAACGTAGTAATCACTGTCAGTAAATCGTGGTCTGTCTACACGTAGATCATTTGCCCTCTCCCAGCAAAGTATGTGTGCTCTATGCCTAGTGCTCCAGTTTTTGTTGACATTTCCCCTTCGACCAACATTATGCAAAGCCTCATCCCCCGATGGTGGATCTTCTGGGATATCTTGTAGCATCCCAAATTGTCGCAGTACTCGATCAGATCGTTGCATTTCAACTATGTCGAAGAAAATCAACGGTCCCTTATATGTCCCCAACTCAGTGATTCCTTCAGTGTACTCATCAGGGTACGGCTGCCAATTAAACTGCAAAACAACATTGCTTTACATACTATGAAAAGAGTGTATTTTTGTACAAACTAATTTAACAGCATACTTACTTGAGTTACTGGCTGGTCATCGAGGATGTCCCTTATGATGCGTATGGAATGACTCCAAGTTTCTGTAAAGATTAAATGACATGACCACCCGTATATATTCAAATAAATGATTAAATGCATTAACACATAAAATCAATTATAAAACAATGCATATGCGTATTACCTTACACCATATGGAGCAGAAGGTAACACATTGTCTGGGCCGACCATTATTGGCCCAATATCAGATCTATCGCTACCCAATTGCGGAGTCAAACTTGAGATTCGTGACCATGCCCAAATCTCATTTATTGTAGTGACATCAATAACACAAGTTAGATTGACCAGAAACATATTTTAATTATTAAAACAAACAAACATATTATTTACCTGTAAAAGTTGCAATGCACCACCTATAACTTTTTTCCCTTTATCTGATGACGTGCACAACTCACGATATAAGTATGCCAACACAGCACTGCCCCAACTATATGTACTGGCAGAGTCGATATCCTCCAACTTCTGTAAATACAATAACCTAACAAAATTGTCTGAGGAATCAGGGCACATAATCCCCCCTAACATCAATAACGCACAAACCCTTGTAAACTTAGCAACATCATCTGGCGTACTATGTACCCCCAAGGGATTTTGTAGCAAATGATTTTTCAAAACAACTAACCTCAACCTCGCACCTTTAAAATCCTTGATATCTGGTATGAATCCTAAATATGTATGGCAATATTCTTGCCATTCAGGTAGAGTCCTATCATAATCTATTCCAGACACTACGATGCCATCTACTGGCAACGCCCATATTACTGCAATGTCTTGCAGTGTGATGGACGCTTCTCCTGATCTAAAATGAAACGTGTGTGTTTCACGGCGCCATCTCTCAACTAAAGTCGTGATCAGGTGCATGTCAAGTTCAATCTTACCACACCTATAGATACCATAAAATCTAATAACGTGCAACAAATTAACAACACGTATATCTAATGGACACATATCCCAAAAATAGCTATCTGGGTTTCTCACACGAAGTATACTATCCATATCACCTGTCCATTCATCCTCAGATCGATGTGAAGACTGCAACGACAAAAGATGTGTGTCAACCGGGCCTGGTTGTCTCATTTGATCCATCCTGAAATATAATACAAAAATTAACAACATTAATCTCAACATTACAAAAACTACCCGTCCGCCGCCCACCGCCACCGCCCACCACCTGCCAACGTCGCCGCCGGCCACCACCGCCGCCCACCGAAGTCAACTTGAATTTTAATTATTCATATCATCAAAATATACACCAACAAATAATATACTCATATTAAATATATCTAAATCATAATTTATCTAAGATACACAAATAACAAAATAAAAAAGCTTACCTTAAATATTTTGGAAAAAAATAGCTTGATTTTTGCAGAGATGTTGGAAGAAAATTTGAGAACGAGCGGACGAAAGAAAATGAGAACGATGGAAGAAATTTTCGCAGTAGAAGAAAATGAGAGCATGAGCGAGTGCGGCGGTGAGGAAAGGGTTAGGGCTAGTTAAAATACATTGGTGTCGCCATCTCAGATGGCGACATCAATAAATTAAATTGATGTCGCCAACTGCGATGGCGATATCAATAAATTAAATTGGTGTCGTCAACTCAGATGGCGACATCAAAAAAAATAATTTTTTTATTAAAGTCGTCATGTCAGATGACGACTTCAAATGAAGTCGCCATCTGATATGGCGACTTAGGTTAGTTTGATAATAAAAAAAAAAAATCGGTTAAATTAAAATCGAATATTTGATTAACAAAATCCATAAAGGGACAATTCATATTAAGTTGGCAAAACACAAACAAGTGGAAGCATGAAGGAATACATGGACGCTTTACATCAAGGCCATTTATATCCTGAAAAGACCATACTACCCACAAGTGTATATATTTTGTACACGAGTCTGTCCCAAAGAGGATAACCATCTCGTATAGGTTTATGGTGTCTAAATCTATTATATATATTTGATAAATAATTTATTTCATTATTTCAAATAACGTGTTTTTTCAATATATTTTTATTTCTATTTTGAAAATTTTAAAATAACCATTAATATTTTACTTTTAAAACATTCTTTAAATCCAAATAAATTCTTTCAAAAACAATCTAAATATTAAAGCTTATGATCGGGTTTTTGGAAACGAACATTTATGGTTTTTTGAATAGGCAGTTTACATCACTGTGTTTCGAAAATAGATATTTCATCTCATTTGATTTTCAAAATAGACAGTTTATCATCAAATATTTTGAACATAGGCAGTTAAACCATATAATTACTATTTACAAACCACCATGAATAAAATATATGTTAACGATACCATAACGATAAATTACCACATAGATCGTCACGGAAGTTTTTAGGTATCAGATGTGAGCATCAAATTAATGTGGGACCATGTATCCCAAACCCAAGTGCCCTATGAATCATCAAATATTTATGAAAAAAGATATGTTATTTTCCTTTTCTTGAAAAAAGATATCTCTCAGAATAAGAAATAGATATCGTCACTGTCACAAGTACCTGATTGCCAATATTGAGAGTTTAATATAATTTCGAGAATTTTAGGCTTTTAAAAAGAAAGGCTCGTTGATATTGACTTCTAAACAATTTTCTTGCTATCACAAATTCTATGGCTAATTAATTGCGTCCCATCATCACAAACTTCTAATCCATTCAAATCCCACGATCGCATAAAAAACCGACAAATTTTAAATGTTTAGATTATATTTTTATTGGTGAAAATCGAGCCACGTTGGGAAAGTGCCACGCAAAAAAAAAAATTTATTACTATAAATAAATTGTTTTTTAAAATATTTATATTTTACCTTTCAAAAATTATAATTTACTCCTTAAAAATTACATTTTAACCTTATTAAACAAAATTATGCATCCACTGAAAATAAATACACTAATAAAAAAGAATGTGCAATTACACTGTGTATATCCACGTAAATAGTATCAGTTAATTGCAGCATCTAAATCTCTAAACAAGGCATACGAAAGATACAATTTTATCCAAAGTCAAGCGACTATCTAGAAGTTGATCAACGTAGTCGCAAACAACTTAGTCTTCCTTGCACTCCAAATATAGTTGATCGTGCTAGACATAGTCAAGGATCGAGCTTTCGCAAGCTGAGATATACCCATGTCGATATCAACTGGCGGATGCAGGATTTTAGGAAAGATGTGACAAAAAATTTAAAAATAAAAATTTTAGGCCAATAATGTTGGGTTTTGGGAACCCGAATAATCTTGATTTTGATGTTAACAAAACTTGTTATTGTATTGCTAACATATTGCATCAAGTGTGCAGTTCATAGATGATATCTTATAGCTTGATGATGTGCTAAGAAATGGGTTGAAGTAAACTGTACCAATAGACAAAAGTAAAAGTCTACTGGACTAGTAGATACAACCAGCAGACTAGATTCGAAAGTTTACTTGACGAAAACATGGCTTGTTGGTGCAAAGTTGAAAGGTCTACCAGATCTTCTACCGGAACGTCTACCGGATCGTCTACGGATCATCTAGCGGACTACCTGCAGACCTTGGACAACAAGGTTGGCATCAGACCTTGGGCCAGTAGACTTCGAAGTAGTAAAGGCCAGCAGACTTTGCACCAGTAGAGTTCAGCGGACTTCGAAGTAGTAAAGGCCAGCGGACTTCTAACTAGTAAAGGCCAGCGGACCTCAAACCAGTAGAGGCCAGCGGACTCGACAAGCAGACTTGAGCAGCGGACCCGACCAGTGGACTCGGGCAACAGACTGGAGCAGCGGACCCAACCAGCAGACTTCCAAAAATAGACCAGAAAGTATGACCGTTGCAATTTTTGAAAGCTTACAATATCCCAACGTTTATATTCTTGTATCTAACGTATATATCATTACTTGTGGCTATAGACACATGATTTGGAAGCTCAATAACAGCTGACTGGAGATCAATACAAGCCTTCCAAAGCAAACCCACTTGGGATTCAATTGGGGAACTTCAAAGACAAAAGCTGCTAAATGGAGAGCACTCCACAAACCTTTGACAACTCTTACCTTGCTGTATCAGATTCATTATGAAATCATTTGTGCCTTTGTATTCACTCTATTCATTGTATTTGTGAGCTAAAATAGAAGAGTGAATATCATTATTATAGTTGGTGATTCATCACAACTGGATGAGAGGTCTTTGTATGTGAGACATTAAAGAACATACATAGTTGAGTTGGTAGGAGTTCTAGTTGGATGGGAAATGCCCAACTGGATCATGTTTGTACAAAGAGTTGTATAAATCAAAGTCTTCTAGTGTATTCTTCCATGAGATGGAAGAAGGGGAGATATAGAAACGTTGTGCTTCGAACTTCCAGAAATAAATGCTTGTGTTATTTACTTTACTGTATTTATTTACTTTACCGTTTTTACATATTTTCTTGCATACTTTTAAAATGCATTTCAAATGGTTAATCGGTTCTAGAGCGGGTTATTTCAAGTGTCTTCAGCTCGGTTTTGTAACCGAACTCGGTATAATCTCTCGGTGCAATTATTTCAAGAACACGAGCTATTGAAGCTCAAGTTGGTTGAACTCGCGTGCGGATTGACAACCCACCACCAGAATCAATCCTAACAAGTGGTATCAGAGAGGGTCGTTCTTGGAAAGCATTTTAACCGATTTTAAACTGAAATCTTTTAAAGAAAATTTTCCAGCATGCAATTATTTTCATAGCATAATTTTCAAAAACTTGGTGTATGAAAATTTTAGCATAAAAATCAATTTCATTGCATTCATTATGCACAAAAATATTTTTAAATCTGTTCTAAGC
Organism: Haberlea rhodopensis; assembly: GCA_907163345.1. NCBI lineage: Eukaryota > Viridiplantae > Streptophyta > Magnoliopsida > Lamiales > Gesneriaceae > Haberlea > Haberlea rhodopensis. The sequence continues at coordinate 10,001,624 of CAJQUN010000014.1, forward strand.
TTTTTTTAGTTTATAATTGTTAATTTGAAATTTTTTTCTAACAATTTTTGAAGCATTTCAGTTTTCTGGCAACTTGCAGTGACTTTGGGAAAATCGGCATAACTTCTTGCTCGGATGTCCAAATGACAAACCGCTTTTTGCGTCGCAAACTAAACTCATAGAGGATTGCAACGGTATAGGTCTTGTAGCCTAATTCTTCATGAGGAAAAGCAGTTTATTCTGCAAAGAATACTCAAGTGTGCTGCAGCAGAAAATATGAAATGGATATTGTTGAGTTTTGTCAAGAAATTCAAATTTGTTGCCAAGTATGCTTCACCAATCATCAAAAAAGGTTATTTTTGTTCAAAAAATCAATGTGCATTGCATTTTTTTTTTAAATTTGTTTTAACCAACCCCATTTGACCCTCACTTGCTCAAATTTTCACAACATTTTAAAATTAAGAGGGAGTAAATTTTATTTGTCTTCCTTTTTGATTCACACAAAAAGGGAGACAAATATGTTAAAATAAAAATATGGTTTTTCTTGTTATACAACATTGTGCTTTATGCTCATATTTTTATTCAAGTTTTGTGATCATCAAATGGGGGAGATTGTTGGGTTGGGTTTTGGGAACCCGAATAATCTTGATTTTGATGTTAACAAAACTTGTTGTTGTGTTGCTAACATATTTCATCAAGTGTGCAGTTCATAGATGATATAATATAGCTTGATGATGTGCTAAGAAATGGGTTGAAGTAAACTGAACCAGTAGACAAAAGTAAAGGTCTACTGGACCAGTAGATACAAACATCAGACTAGATTCGAAGGTTTACTTGACGAAAACATGTCTGGAAGAGCTTGCTGGTGCAAAGCTGAAAGGTCTACCAGATCGTCTATCGGAACGTCTACTAGATCTTTTATCGGATCATCTACCGGACTACCAGCATACCTTGGACAGCAAGGTTGGCAGCAAACCTTGGGCCAGCAGACTTCGAAGTAGTAAAAGCCAGCAGAATTCGCACCAGTAGAGTCCAAAACTTCGAAGTAGTAGAGGCCGGTGGACTTCTAACAATGCCAGCGGACCTCTAACCAGTAGAGACCAGCAGACCTCTAACCAGTAGAGGCCAGGAGACTTCGAACCAGTAAAGGCCAGCGGGCTCGACCAGCAGACTCGGCCAGCGGACTTCCAAAAGTGGTCCAGAAAGTGAATATGACCATTGCAATGTTTGAAAGCTTACCAAAACTGTCACAACGGTTATATTCTTGTATCTAACGTATATATCATTACTTGGGGCTATATATACAAGATTTGGAAGCTCAATAACAGCTGATTGAAAATCAATCTAAGCCTTCCAAAGCAAACCCACTTGGGATTCAATTGGGGAACTTCAAAGACAAAAGCTGTTAAATGAAGAGCATTCCCCAAACCTTTGGCACATCTTACCTTGTTGTATCAGATTCATTATGTAATCATTTGTGCCTTTATATTCACTCTATTCATTGTATTTGTGAGCTAACATAGAAGAGTGAATATCATTGTAACAGTTGGTGATTTCATCACAACTGTATGAGAGGTCTTTGTATGTGAGACATTAAATAACAAACATAGTTGAGTTGCTAGGAGTTCTAGTTGGATGGGGAATGCCCAACTTGATCGGTTTTGTACAAAGAGTTGTATAAATCAAAGTCTTCTAGTGTATAGGTGAGACGTAGAAGCGTTGTGCTTCGAACTTCTAGAAACAAATACTTGTGTTATTTACTTTACTGCATTTATTTAATTTACTGTTTTTACATATTTTCTTGCATACTTTTAAAATGCCTTTCAAATGGTTAAGCTGGTTATGTCGAGTGTCTTTCGCTCGGTTTTGTAAACGAACTCGATATCATCTCTCGGTGCAATTATTTCCAGAACACGAGCTATTGAAGCTCAAGTTGGTTGAACTCGGGTGCGGATTAACAACCCACCCCCAGAATCGATCCTAACAAACAAAAAAATTTGGGTTCAAAATATAATTAAAAGGAGGCAAAATGTATTTTTTAAGGGGCAATCTATAATTTTTTAAGGGTAAACTTGCAATTTTTGAGAATGTTTTCTTTTTTTTAAGGTAAAAAAAACTTTTTTTTTTTTGGGAAGGGTGGCACTTGCTCCCCCTTGCCCCTACCTCCCTCCGCCCTTGTCGCTATCTATAATTTTATATATTAGCGATCCTGCACGCGTTGGGAGTAGGGTGCAGCTGCTTGTCTTTTATTTATTTGAATTATAAATTTTTATTTATTTATTTGGATTTTGTTTGTATTTTTAAATTATTAATGCAACTTGTGTTTTATTTTTACATGTTTTATTTGTGTTGTGAGAGAGATTTTTGGAAAATAAAAAAATGTATTATATGTCTAAGGTGCTCTTGTTCTATCAATAGTACAAATAAAGAGTTTATAAGTGATATATTTAAATTCGTGGATAAATTGATTTTTAATAAAAAAAAAAATTATAACAGAATATGAAATAATAAATTATTTAAATTTATGCCATAATATTTGAAATAGATAATAAATAAAAAATTAATTTAAAAATTTTGAGATACACCTATTCTCTGAGCCAAGTATTTTGTTATCCCTACTAATAGTGTCTTGTGAGGATAGTAATCATTAGATGATAATATTTTTACTCATGTTAGAAAAAATATTTACATATAAATAGGTCTTCACTATTATATACGGTAGATTCATCCATTTGATATAATTGTTGATATGTCTTAAGGCAACCAAACCGATTCTCTGCTGCATGACGTTAACATCACCTAAGTTTGTTCCGTGGTAATGACATGTTACATCTACAGAAGAACCATTAATGAACCCATAATTATTTTGCATAAGAAAAAGGCAAACAAGTAGCAAAAAAAAAAGTAAAAAACAAAGGCAAAATGGCCCCAATCATTACATGCAATGGCATACATCACCCATTTTATCTGTTTTCCAAATGGATGTCTCTTTGCTGCTTATGTAAGCCGCCTAATTTATATAGTCTTCCTAATGTCAATCGAAATGCAAGAGTAAAATCGATTTTGTTAAATAAAATTCCCACATAACTGTGGTGAAATTTTTGATCAACGATAAAACGTTTACCATTAAACTAAAAATTATAACTTATTGTAAAAATATAATTTTATTTTCTTATAGGCAGAATAAATACTCATATTCTAAGCGACACGTGGACATAATGTGCTGCATCATATATGTGTCAATGTGTTAGGTTGTTCAGCCAATAGACGACATATAACGATATCTTCATTCACGAATCCACGGAAGGACTTCATAAAAAAATAAAACAGAAACAATTATCTACATCGATATTAATTTCATAATTACTCATTATTTTATTGGTCGAAAACAACTCTCATATAAAACGACCCCATTAGAATATTCGAACTTCTCCTATAAATCCCTTGCCCTCTTCATGCATTGTCCCCTACCACCTCAAAATCATCCACAAAAGCAAGCCTAGATCAGCACAACACTTTTTTTATAAAAGAAACCAGCATCCAATCTAAAATCCAAGGAATGAACTATTTTCCTCATGAGAACCCTTCAATCCCTTCCCACTTCAACTTGGATCAAATCAATTCAAAACCTTTTCTTGATCTCAACACATTCAACTTCCCAAATCATCAAACTCTTCCAATAGAAGAATATGTCCTCACGAATTCTCAGTGCATCAGCAGTAACTCGACTTCTGATGAAGCAGAAGACCAGGACCAGCTAAGCAACATCGTTGATGATAGAAAGAAGAGGAGGATGCTATCGAACAGAGAATCGGCGAGGAGATCAAGGATGCGTAAACAAAGGCACCTTGATGAACTCAGGTCTCATGTTCTTCAACTCAGGACTGAGCATCACAATCTCATCGATAAACTGAATATTCTTTCTGAGAGCCATGATAAAATTCTCCACGAAAACGTGCGGCTCAAAGAAGAAGCATCCGATCTTCGTGAAATGGTGACAGGACTTTTGATTAGCAATTCTTACAACATTTTTAGAGATCTTGATCAAGAAGACGTTTCATGCAACGCAGCTCATGTCAGGGCTGAATTCACGAACCAGTCTGTCACCGCTTAATTATGCAGAAAAGGGTTAATTTAGTTCCGGGACAATAAACTCTTTTACTAACTGAGGGCGGGAGTGGGGGTGGTCTTTAATTTGTAAAATCAACGTAAAAACTGGTTCATCTCGCCGCATATTATCAAACTCTTGTATATCGTTTGATATATTCATAAGAATGAAATAAGTTCATATTTATCGTACCAAAAGATGACATACTGTTAAAAAAACAATTATTACCAATACTGGAGTGAGATCTTTTTCCCACTTTTCGATAAAACATTTGAGCAAGCTCTAGGATTTCTGAAACCGAGGCTCGTTTTTTCAGAAATAAAATCCGAGCAGTATGACAAGCAATTGATCAATAATAATTGAAAAGCTTCAAACATATAAAACATAACATATATTGTAAAGAGGGCGATGATTGTCTCAGCCAAAAATATAGATAAAATAATTTAAATTGTTTTGACAAATTAGCAGAATTGAGAAAATAAATAACAGTAAAATGGCAAACCTGGTATAATATGAAGCTCTCGTTATGCATTGAGTCTAAGAAGAAATCGGGCCATTTAGGCATAATGTACGTAACATTTCCCTTGCACTATTGTTTCCGCCGCTCGAATCCGTGACCTCGAGTCTCCAGATCACACAGTAACAACTTTGCCGGCATACCACCTTTTAGAAAATAAATAACAGTAAAAAATAGGAAAAAATACCTAAAGAATAATACAGGGGTAGGGGTGTAAAATGCCCCTAAAAGAATAATATAGCAATTTTGAGGTCTTCACTGCGGCTTCCTCTTTGATTGCTGGTTCGATAACAAGGCAATAACTGAGCACCTATCAATTGTATTAGTAGTATACAAATAAGTTTTATTATCTATCAAAATAAATATGTAATAGTTTTTATGACTTGAAAACAAGCTTTACACTAAGGATCCCGCGTATGACAACAAATGCATTCAGTTTTAGGTGGTAGTTAAAATTGCTGATGCTCAAGTGTCAATTTTCTAGTCTTGCAGATCAAACTTTCTTTGGACAATCATTCATGTCGCTCCGCAAGAATCCAATGCCGTTAGTCACCTTGAGTTCCATATATGGTAACGAATATCGAATATAAACTCAAGAAACTCAGGCAACACGAGGTCAACAGTGGAAAACATCAGAAAACATGATAGACATTGAGTAGCTATGGATAAATCAGGCTCCAAGTGCTGGAAACATGGCCCCCATCATCCGCGTACTGCTTCGAGCAGCATGCAAAGGCAATGGGACAAATGGTGGTGGAGATGGTGGCGATAGTGGATGCGATCATGATTCGAGAAGCTACCACAAGAAGAGAAACACTTGAAAAGGCACCCCCACTATCACTACTCCTGCTACTGTTTCATATTTTGGTGAGGCAAGCAGTGTATAGAATTTGGTTTGATCTAATCATTCTTTATGAGCTCAGTGTTTATACAAAAGTATGTGATTCATGTGTTTCTTGTTAAATATTACACTATTTTGCGCTTGAACATACGTGGGCATGAACTCCAAATAAAATGAAACATGCATGTCTAAAAAATTCAATGCTGATGAGATTCATTATTTCTCGTGTTCGGTATAACTAAGTGTTTGCGATAAATAAACAAAAAACACCTCAATTTTTACGTGGAAAACCCTCAAGAATGAACGAAAAACCACGGGACCTTGTCCAGTATAAATTCTTTACTATAAAAATGGATTTGTTACAGGGCTCTGATACAAAATAAGAATAACAAACTCATAAACAAGAATATCATAAATGAATACGAGAAATGACCGAACAGACTTAAAATGCTCCTTCGGAGTCTTTTCTTGCCTCAAAAGTCCAACCCTGTGATGAGACCACAAGTGTGTATTTATAGGGCTGATCACGGTGGTTAACTCGTGGGAAATTCGGAACACGACCTCCTCTGATCGTGGCGTTATTGGGGCCAGCGTGTCCGGAAAATCCGTACTCCATTATTGCAAGTTTATCTCCGTCGGTTGATTTGTTGGTTACGCACGGGTTTTCCGCTATTCTTTGACCAATATGCCAAGTATGGTTTAATAGTGTTCGGGCACCTTGTGTTCGAGGTTATGTCATCGGGATATTTCTGTTCGGTATTTGTGCGGGATTTTACCCGAGGAAACCGATATGTCATATGACATCACCTCACCCCTGAAGTAAAGCAAGACGAGAATATTGAAGTCTTGTTTTATCGTCTTATGGTAAAATCCTGATTTGACGTGCTCGGGGGTTTTTTGCCGCGCTTTTTTCCCACCCTAAGTTTTCAAAACGCCGCGCGACATTTCGTTTCCCGAGGCACATCTGCGACAGTCCATTCAACTTATTTCAGACGGCATGGATTTAACAACTGTTCACATGGTCCCCCCTATAAATACTCCGCCACTCCCCCTTATTTGTTTTACTTTGCTTCATTATTTTTCCGAGCTAGCATCAAACGATCGAACAACTGATCTTCAGGCTTTTCAAGCATTTACCTACCAAGTATGACTTCCTCTTCGGATGATTCCTCCTTGAGGGAAATAGAGATGTACGGCACCCAAACTGAGGAAAGAGTTACTACTCTTCCTCCTCTGCCTTCATCCTCCTCGGATAGCGAAGAGACTCTAAGTTCTTCAGCTGCTCGCAAAGAGGAAGAACGGGCTGTTACAGAACAAGACTTGGTGACAGCTAAGGTCCCCTGGTTCGAAATTTTTGAATCCAGGATCCAGACGACCAGCATCTAGCCAGCATTAGTACCAAATGAGACATTTCTGAGGGGACTTCTATTATTGCTCCCCATTTAAGATCTAGCCCTCGTCTGCCCATCAACTTCGAGGGGGCCTTCGCTTTCCTATCCCCCCCTTTTTTTTTTGTTGAAGTGGCCTCTTATTTGCCATCTCCCCCAGCCAATTATTCCCAAACAGTTATTGACTGTTGGCGGGCTTCTTTATAGTCCTTTTCTTTCTGGGTTCTACCCTTACCTCCGAACTCTTTCATTACTTTTCTCATTGAATAAGAAAGAGATCGGGTTTTTTTTTATTTTTCTTCCCAGACGGGAGTTGGTTCCTCAAGAACTACCCGTCGTCAATAAAAAATTGGAAAAAATTCTACTTTTTTGCTCGTCCACTCCAGCCTTGGGATTGTCGCTTGGAGTGGAGAGAAAACCTCCCGAATGGCAAATCAGTCAAGGGGCACCTTGAGAAGGAACCATATCTGTTGGTTCATAGCAAACTTGGTGATCAGTGCTATAATATGGCGGAGCTGATTGACGACGGACTGCTACACTTGTTCTTGCTGAGCCCGAAGGGTGCATCCTTGAAGATGCCCCTAGGTGAGTGTTTCTCAGCAGTCTTACTTGTTTGTATATTTTGATTAACCTGCTCAGACTAACTTCTGTCTGTTATTTGCAGAGACAAAAATGATGAAGGCTACTTGAAAGCTAAGTCCAAGAAAGGATAAGCTTCAGGGTCCAATGAGGAGGAGGAGTCCTTGGCTCATCGACCTCGAAAAAGAACAACCCTCGAGGGCCAGGATTCTTCTTCAAAAACCACCCCCCCACCCACCCACACACACACACACACAAAAAGCTTCTTCTTCAACTACTCTCACCATACCTCGAGCCTCTTTTCAACATATTCCTGGTGATAAGAGCACTCCTCGGCCCATCTCGAGATATCGCATACCAATCTGGGACTACTCTCCCCACGTCCCCATTTTGAAAAAACCAGACACCAAAATTTCCCATTCTATCACCTACTTCTCCCCTAACTCTCCCGACCGCAAGTACCTCAGGGAGCTGGCCTTCAGCAACCTGGTGAATGATTTCTCCACTTATTTTACCAAGGTAATTTTCTCTCAATGAAAATTTTCTAAGTATTTAGCTTCGGCATCCTTATGTTCTTATATGCAGGCCCATATGATGGCTGGTGAGCTCTTAACCCGATTCCACTCTATTCGCTCAGAAGTGGCAGGCCAGCGTAAGGAAGCTCATCAGTTTCAAAACATGTGTGAAGACTTGAAGAATACTGTGGGCATCCTTGAGAAGCGGCATTCCTCCATGAGGGCTGCACATGAGAAGGCGCATAAGGCCTTCAACGACGAGCGTAAGAAGTCAGCTGAAATTGAGGAGGCCAACAAGACCCTCTCGGAGCAGTACAAAACCAACTCCGAGCAACTTGCTCAAGAGAAATCATCTATTGATGCTCGAATAGAGGAGGCATGGCTCGCGAGGAAAGCTGATTTTTTTAAGTCTTCGGAGTATAGAAATATAGTGGCCGATTGCGCCTCAAAGTTTTTTTTATTATGGGTTTGAGGTCAGTGCTCGTCAATTTGAGGCTAAGTGTTATCTAGCTGAGGGGGTTCCAAAGGATTTCCTCGATCAAGATGTTGATCTGGAAAGCCTTCCTCCAAAGTTATTCGAGCCATATGATAGGATTACCCCTTTTTTTATGCTTTGCTCTTGTAATATCTTTTTCATGAATAAAGTAATTTTATTCAATTTGTTGCTCGAAATCCCGATCCCCCACACTTAAACAATTTTTTAAGGTTTAAACGTGGACCAAACGTCACGATCCCATGAGTAAAATAATAAAATTCTGAACAAGCTCTCTTCCCCGACCATAACCACTTAGGCAATTTTTTTAGATTTAAACATAGACCAAACATCTCAATCCCACAAGTAAACTAATAAAATTTCGAACAAGCTCGCTACCCCGAGCATAACCACTTAGGCAGTTTTTTAGATTTAAACGTGGACCAAACATCCCGATCCCACGAGTAAACCAATAAAATTCCGAACAAGCTCGCTACCCCGAGCATAACAACATAGGCAATTTTGTCTTTAAACGTGGACCAAACATCCCGATCCCACGAGTAAATTAATAAAATTCCGAACAAGCTCGCTACCCTCGCATAACCATTTAGGCAATTTTTTAGATTTAAATGTGGACCAAATATCCCGATCCTATGAGTAAACCAAAAAAAATTCACAACAACATAGGCAATTTTAGGTTTAAACGTGGACCAAACATCCCGATCCCACGAGTAAATAAATAAAATTCAGAACAAGCTAACTACCCCGAGCATTACAACATAGGCAATTTTATGTTTAAACATGGACCAAACATCCCGATCCCACGAGTAAACTAATAAAATTCCGAACAAGCTTGCTACCCCGAGCATAACCACTTAGGCAATTTTTTAAATTTAAATGTGGACCAAACATCCCGATCCCATGAGTAAACCAAAAAAATTCCGATCCAGCTCACTACCTTAGCACAACAACATAGGCAATTTTATGTTAAACGTGGACCAAACATCCCGATTCCACGAGCAAACAAATAAAATTCTAGCTCGCTACCCCGAGCACAACAACATAGACAATTTTATGTTCAAACGTGGACCAAAGATCCCGAGCCCACGAGTAAACCAATAAAATACCGAACAAGCTCGCTACCCCGAGCATAACCAATTAGGCAATTTTTTTTTATTTAAATGTGGACTGACATTCCCGATTCCACGAGCATACCAATAAAATTCCAAACAAACTCGCTACCCCGAGCATAATCACTTAGGCAATTTTAGATTTAAATGTGGACCAAACGTCCCGATCCCACGAGTGAACCAATAAAATTTCGATCCACCTCGCTACCCCGAGCACAACAACATAGGCAATTTTATGTTTAAACGTGGACCAAAATCCTGATCCCACGATAACCAATCAAGGTCGCTACCCCGAGCATAACCACTTAGGCAATTTTTTAGATTTAAACGTGGACCAAACGTCCCGATCCCATGAGTAAACAAATAAAATACCGAACAAGTTCGCTACCCCGAGCATAACCACTTAGGCATTTTTTTTAGATTTAAATGTGGACCAAATATCCTGATCCCATAGTAAACCAATAAAATTTCGAACAAGCTCGCTACCATGAGCACAACCACTTAGGCAATGTTTTAGATTTAAACATGGACCAAACAACGAGCAAACTAATAAAATTCTGAACAAGCTCGCTACCCCAAGCGTAACCACTTCGGTAAATTTTTGGATTATAATGTGGACCAAACATCCTGATCTCACGAGTAAACCAATAAACTTTCGATCTAGTATAGCGAATAATTCACTGGATCTCGGGGAAAAACAATGATTAGCTCTTGCTATTGGATTATAAGGTACGTAAAACGTATGAGCATAGTTAGATATATTATTGTCATTGTTAGATGAATAATATATTCTTGTTGCAATGAGTTATTGCATATTGTGAATTATGGTGATGCTGCTATTGAGCGAGCAATGAGTATGATGTTGTCGATGTTGAGCGATCATTGGTTATGATGCCGTCGTTGTAGTGCGTGTGAGAGGTTAGAGTACTGCCACTGTTTAGCAAGCGATGTGATACGTTGTGATGAAACTGTGAAAACATTAATTGAGATATATGTGATTTCTATAAATCATTAGTGTAATGATTTAGCTATATTTGATTATGAAATTGACGGTTGGAGAATGAGTTTAGTTAATCAATGTAATGATTAACTGATTTTAGAGTTTGATGATTTTGGTTATTGTGAGAACAAGAACAACATGAGGGATCCCATATGATGATGATACTATACAAAGGGTATCTTTTAAATTTGCAGTTTTATATTCTGTAAATTATGAATTGTGAGATTGATGTTATTGAGATTGTGGGGTTGGTATGCTCACCCCGTGTGCTGGTTGTTTCTATTGAAACATGTAGAACATGTACAACATTGGCTCTAGATATGAGTTCGAGCTGTTGATTATGAATGCTTCTGGGGCTGAGGTACCAATATTGGTATTGGGTGACATGTTTATACAATAGATACACATTTATTTATTCAATGCTTGTTTGTGAGCATTCTCATATGTGTACATTGTTTGTATAAAGGTTGTGAAATTTCTCTTTTCATTTATAATTTGCATGCGATTAATTATGAAGAATTGCATGATGAATTGAGAATATGAGATTGGTGCATTGTACAGTGTATACTTGTGTTAGTTGGATTGTATTGGGAATTGAATGAGAAGATGATTAATGTCAAAAAATTTATAGTTGTCAGGACATTGCTAGTGAAGCATGTATAAGAACTCCCTAACGACATGAAAGTATGCACTAATATATGTGATAATGCACTAATAGCGGGTTAAGGTAGTGATGCCTTACATTAATGGTATCAGAGCAGTGGTTTGCTCTTTTGGACTGTTGAGGGTCAAGGGATGTGTTGATAGAAATGAATATCACATAGTTTACGCATGATTACGGTTTTAGGTCAATGTGACATAGTTTTTGTACGCTTATGTGCATCTATGATATGAGATCACAAATAAAATGTTATTGCTAACCACTGTGGCTGCAGGATCGTATGGAATACAATGGAAATGATATTGATTGAAATGATTTGCACCTTATGTAATAAGTGCTAAGAAATCTGATTTTGTAGGAATATCAGAGAATGAGAAACGAGATGTGATGTCTAAGGATAGGGAGGTAGACAATGATGTGACGTCAATAGGTGACGGCAGATGATGTGATGACCAGGTATGGTTGCCTTGTGATTATGAGGATGCATGTATATGCATGCATTGAAATCGATTTATTATCGTGATGCATGGATTCTTGATATTGTTATTATGCGTACGAATGTATTGCAATTGTGTAACTACTACGATTATATAGATTAGCGCTGGATCAGGATATTTATCGATGTCATATCATAGCACGGGATGCTGATATGTCGAAGCGAGAGATATCATTGAGCCGCTGATATAATGTTGTAGAGAGATATTATGTTGATTTGTGTATATTGAGATCATTGTAATGATGCATATGTGTTGAGTAGCGATGGATCAGAATATTTGCAATGTGTTATTGAGCGCTGGATCAGGATATTTGTCGTTGTCATGTCGTAGCGCGGGTCGTTGATATGTCAAAGCGAGTGATATCATTGAGTTGTTGATAATTCGAAGCGAGGGATATTATTGAGCCACGAATATAAAGGATATTTGTCGCTGCTTTATCGGACGATGAATCGGGGTATTTGCTGTTGTCATATCGTAGTGCGGGACGCTGATATGTCGAAGCGAGGGATATCATTGAGCCACCGATAACTTAAAGCGAGGGATATTATTTTTCTGCTGTCGAAGCGATGAGTTTAGGAACAAGGTTATACATACATGTGAGTCACCTCTTGAGTCCGAAAGGAACAAAGTGATACATACATGTGAGTCACCTCTTGAATCCGAAAGGAACAAAGTGCTACATATATGTGAGTCACATCTTAAGTCTGAAAGGAACAAAATGCTACATACATGTGAGTCGCCTCTTGAGTCCAGGATTATGACGTTGTATATGTATCGATGGATTATACCGCTGTATACGTAGCGCTGGATTGTGTCGATGTATACATAGTGTGGGATTGTACCGCCATTGAGCGATGAGTATGAATTGTGTACCGTCGTTGGGCGATGAATATTGATGTGCTGCTATTGTATTAGCAATGATTGTGGATGTCATGTGTTGACATATACCGTCATGAGTTGACAAAGATATTATGGATGTCATGTGTTGACATGTACCGTCACGAGTTGACGAGGATATTATGGATGTCATGTGTTGACATGTACCGTCACGAGTTGACGAGGATATTGTTGATGTCATGTGTTGACATGCACCATCACGAGTTGACGAGGATATTATGGATGTCATGTGTTGACATGTACCGTCACGAGTTGACGAGGATATTGTGGATGTCATGTGTTGACATGTACCATCACGAGTTGACGAGAATAACATGTACCATCACGAATTGACGAGAATATTATGAATGCCACGTGTTGACATGTACCGTCACATGTTGACAAGGTATTTTGCAATGATACGGTATGGCGAGCGAGGTTGACTTGTACCGCCGTTGCGAGGAAAAATACATATACGGATGTATGTATTGAGTTATATGATTTGAGTGCCACTGGTTGGCTCAAGATGGTGTGTTCGTAAGGGTGCTTAACGGATCGTACCGATCCGGTTTGATCCGGAACCGGCCGGATCCGGATCCGTTAAGCACGGAATCGGTCCGGTCAGTTAAGGAACCGGATCGGACCCGGTTCCGGTTCCAACCGGTTCCGGGTCAATCCGGTCCGGCCCAAAATTTTTTTTTCAATATTTTTTTTAATGTTCTAAATGTTTCCCCAATATTCATCACAATTTCAATATATTTCTTCTTCATTTCATAATATAGATGCATACAAATAATTGTAAAGACATAACAATTAAAAAAAAAATATTGTTGTTTAGCACTCTTCATAATTGATAAGTATTGTTTTTGCGTTCTCTTCTTCTTGCTCGTCATAATGATTTACGAATTCGTCAACCGCCAAATCTCTTCTATTCTTACATTCTGCTTCAAACCAATCTTTAAGTAACGTGAGCATGCATAACAAATCAGCAGAGAGACTACTTCTGTATTCTCCAATAATTCGGCCACGTGTTGAGAATGCAGATTCAGAAGCGACGCTTGAAGCTTGTACCGCATACACGTCTCTAGCCATTTTGACTAAGATAGGGAATTGTGCCGCATTTTACTTCCACCATTGTAACACGTCGAAGTTGTCTTCCGTTACAAATTGATAATTCAGATAAATTTGCAACTCAGTCGACGTGCTAGTAGAATGCCCTTTTTCCCTTAAGTTTTTTTCCTGCCCAGCATCCTAAGCAAATTGATGCCCCCACCTTTAGTTTGAGCTTGGGGTTGTTCTTCAGCAGGCCTTTGTTACGATGATTCACTTGCCTGTTGATTATAATACAATTGAAATATATTTTGGAGAGATCGCATTTTAGACGTCATTTGATCGTCAACAACCTTCCTCAAAAATTTAGCATATTATTCAAAAAATATCTCAAATGAAGATAAACATTGACTAGGATCTAGCAATGTTGCGATGCAGTGCGCGTGTGGGATTTTTTCCCAATATTTTATAAATTTAGTTTCCATTGCACTAACAAAAGCATGCAAGTCATAGTCATCTATAAATTCTATAAACTTATCAAACATATTAAATACTAAAGGAAGAAAAATAAACGGAAGTTGGATAAGTAACACCGGATAAGCGTTCCGTCGCTTCTTTGAAAGTACCTAACAATGATACACAATTTTCAACAAATTCCCAATCCTCATTAGTCAAATAAATACTATCATCGGTATCAGGCATTTGATATGAACTATAAAATGAAGTTAAAATATCTTTGTAAGGTAACATAGCATTCAACATATTGTACAACGAATTCCACCTAGTTTCTATTGGTGATGGAAAAAGAAGATGATGTAAACCATTAGATAAGCATAATTGTTTCCAATCGAGAGCAGTATTTCATTTTGTCAATACATGCTGAGTGATTGTCCTCATAACCAACTTTAACAGCCAAATTAATCACATGACATGCACATCTAACATGAAAAAAAATACCATCAAGCATTGGTTTCAGATAGGTATTTAAATCACGCATCGCAGCATTGTTATTCGCAACATTGTCTAATGTGATCGAAAATACCTTATCCTGAATTCCATAATGTCTACAAGTGTTGAATACATATTTAGCAATTACATAACCAGTATGTGCACAATCTAACTCATCTAAAGACAAAATCCGTTTTTGCATACACCAATTATCATCAATCCAATGACAAGTGACAACAAGATATGAATCTGAATTTACATTTGTCCAAATATCGGTTGTTAAGCTAACCCTACAAGGCAAACTAGAAAGATGTTGAAACAATGCATTTCTATATTCAACAAATACGTCCATACAATTTCTTTTTAGTGTGTGCTGGAAATATGTTTAAACATGGGTTGTATAGACGAAGCAAATTCAATAAAATCAGCATGTTCAGCTTGTATAAAAGGTAGTTCATATCTAATCACATATCTAACATGTGGGGTCCTCATTACTTAATCCATTTTGTATCAATTAAGCATACATACGTGAGTCTGAACTAAGTACAAGCATGAACTGATTAAGAGTATCTTACTAGTTAAGTTGTTACAAAACCTAACCAACTATACATCACATGTACAAACAAAAACCTACTACAAGATAACTCCTAAGCAGTGGTTCAGCTCGCAGCGGAAAATGACTCACATCCCGTCTCCCCACGTCTATGAGTCCCTACAGAAACATTCACACAATGAGTATAGATAACAACTATCTCAGTGCAATATCAAAACACAATATCAATATCAATGATAAAGCACAATAAATCATCTAACGTGAATGTTCTGTATCATGCATCCACAAACGCACTATGTCATGACATGTCTCAACAATTACCCTATTATCACGAGCCTCATATGATATGCCTATTCAGCTCAATATGTCAGTGGAACCACATCACATCTTCATATTAGCAGCACATATCATAGTACCATACTCATCTGTGATAATAGCCAGAGCATATACCCACACCAGGCTTATATCTCTCAAGCCAAAGCATATGTAGTATATCTATCGTGGCAACGATCCCAGCCAAAGCATATACCACACCAGACATATCTATCAAGGCACTGATCGTACCAAAGCATATACACATATCTATCAAGTCATCCATCCCAATCATATGAAATCCATGTATGTACATGCATATGATACTACCAATCATATGATACAAGCGAACATAAATCATATGATATCAAAACCATAACATCATCATCACATCATATCTATACTCCGTACGTCAACACGTACCTGTATTGCGACACAAAAGCGATAAATCAGGCGTTGATGGCTAATTGCCTCTTTGCCCTGTCCCCTGTGATGATGCTACAAGCACATGAACAATATACCATGCTATAAGAGGTTTTAATATCAAAAGCTACAAAAATATAACATTTGGTCTACCGATCGATCGGTCTCTCTAGCGATCGATCGGTCCAAACAAGTAACCCTAGCGATCGGTCGGTTAAAAGCTAGCGATCGATCGCTTAAATGGTTGAATTTCTCAAAAATGCTACGGCATTTCATCGATCGATCGGTCGCTTTCAGCGATCGATCGGTACATGAACGGCCTTACTTTCCCCTGTTTTACCGATCGATCGGTACAATCCTACCGATCGATCGGTCGATGACAAAATTTTTAAACCATGGCGATTTTGAGCTTATCTTCCTAGCCCTTCTCCTACAACTCGAAATTCAACTTTAAAACATGTTTTATGCAAGCTTTTGCACCATATCAATATGTTTCTCTCCTCATACAACTCAAAATCTTTGCATGAGAACAAGTATCAATTCAAAGCATACACCATAAAAATCACATGTATCCATTTTCCCTTAACTAAGTCCATATACTTCATATGCTATATAATTCTTACCAAGAAAGGATGAAGTCACTTCATTTAGCTTCCTAGCTTGATTATCACATGAAATCCAAGCAAAAGATGGAAAGAGGAAGCAAAAGTTGGAAGAGGGTTTTGTAGAGATTTGTAGGTGAATTATGGTGTATTGTGTGAACGAATTCTGATTGTTGTAATTTATAACCACCTCTTCACATGCAAACTCAAATGTAACTCACATATACTTGTTAATGCACCTTCAACTCAAATACACATGCTAATGCATCTTCAAATGCAAATAAATGTGCACCAAGGTCATGTTCCACTACTCAATTCATATCTCTTCCTTCTCTTGCATATCAAATCATCCATATGTCAAGACTATACATATATTTGTTCACAACTCACATATCTCCTATGTTTCTTGTTTATGTTACCTCATAGTAATTCATTCTTTTATTATCTCGATCATCACTCGGTTCCACCCGAACTCGAGTCCACATCGTATCGTAATTATTCTAAATTACGTCATAATCATTGGACACGTATATAAAGTAAATCGAGGCATTACAATTCTCCCCTACTCAATAAATTTCGTCCTCGAAATTGCATAGACAAACCTCATAATACATGCTTCATATAAGAACATATAAGAGATATGGAACATAAGAAACATGTATAATTCACATATCAACATACCAGAAAATAAATCCGGATACCGTTGCATCATATGCTGCTCCATCTCCCACGTTGCCTCTTCGACACCCCGTCTGTCCCACTGTACCTTAACCATAGGAATCATTTTATTACGCAACCTGCGTTCAGCTTGATCCAAGATCATAACCGGTCGTTCCTCATACGACACATCTGTATCCAACTGTACATCAGGTAGCTGTAATACATGACTCGGGTCTGGTTCATACTTCCTCAACAGTGAAACATGAAAAACATTATGAATACTACTCAATGCCGGCGGTAATGCCAAACGATATGCCAACGTACCAATACGTTGTAACACCTCATACGGACCAACATACCGTGGAGACAATTTTCCACGCTTACCAAACCGTACTACACCTTTAAAAGGTGAGATTTTCAAGAATACACGGTCACCAACTTGAAATTCAAGTGGTCTACGTCGCTTGTTGGCATACGCAGCCTGTCTGTCCTGAGCAGCTTTAAGTTTCAATCTAATTAACTTCACTTTCTCTTCCATGTCATGAATCATATCCGGTCCATGTAAGGAAGACTGATCCACATCATCCCAATATAATGGCGATCTACATCGTCGCCCATACAAAGCCTCAAATGGTGCCATCTGTATACTAGACTGATAACTGTTGTTATATGAAAATTCTACTAATGGCAACGACTCTTGCCAAGAGATATCAAACTCTAATACACAGGCACGCAACATATCCTCAAGCGTCTGTATCGTACGCTCTGTTTGTCCATCTGTCTGAGGATGATATGCTGTACTCAACCGCACTTCAGTTTCCAACGCTGTCTGTAACCCTTCCCAGAAATGAGAAGTAAATCTCGGATCCCTATCCGATACAATGGAAACTGGAATACCATGTAATCTCACTACATGTTGAATGTACAACTGTGCCATTCTCAGATATGTAAACGTCATACAATATGGCACAAAATGAGATACTTTGGTGAGTCGATCAACAATCACCCAAATAGCATCGCAACCAGAAGACGTCCGTGGCAAATGAGTTACAAAATCCATCGTGATATGTTCCCATTTCCACTGAGGAATTTTCAAACTATGTAATTCACCTCCTGGTCTCTGTCTTTCCGCTTTCACTTGTTGACAGATCAAACGTCGTTTCACAAAGTTCAATACATCCTGTTTCATACGTTTCCACCAAAATTGTGTACGTAAATCATGATACATTTTCTTCCCTCCAGGATGTATACTGTATCTACTACAATGAGCACGTTGTAGTAGTTCTTGGCGTAGTCCTAATGAAGCAGGTACTACCCAACAGTTTCTGTACTTCAAAGTTCCATCACTTGTAAGTACAAATTGAGCTGTTTGTCCTTGACTTATCCTTTCCTTCCACTGTTGTACTTCATCATCAGTCAGTTGTGCCGTTTTGATTTTCTCAAAAACGTCGGGTTCAACCAACAATGTTGATACCCGTACGGGCACTAGTTCCACATCAAAATCATAACCCAAAGTACAACAAGAAGTCATTAATGCGGATAAATGAATCATCTCATCAGCCGTATGATGTACCTTTCGACTCAAAGCATCTGCTGTAAGATTAGCCTTTCCTGGATGATATTCAATCTCACAATCATAATCTTTCAACAGATCCATCCATCTCCTTTGCCTCATATTCAACTCCGCTTGAGTGAATAGAAATTTTAGACTCTTATGATCTGTGTATATGGTAAACGACGTACCATATAAATAATGTCGCCATATCTTCAATGCAAAGACAATGGCAGCCAATTCCAGATCATGTACTGGATATCTTATTTCATGTGGCTTCAACTGTCGTGAAGCATAAGCCACTACATGTTTGTCCTGCATCAATACACAACCCAAACCAAGTAAAGATGCATCAGTATATAATGCAAACCTGTCCTGCTCCGATGGAATGATCAAGACTGGAGCTGTAGTCAATCGATGTTTCAATTCCTGAAAACTATGCTCACAAGCCTCTGACCATTGAAATGATACTCCCTTCTGTGTCAAATGTGTCAATGGTTTGGCGATAGCTGAAAATCCTTCAACAAACCGTCTATAATATCCAGCCAAACCTAAGAAACTACGAATCTCTGGCACAGAAGTAGGTGCTGACCAATTCAACACTGCTTCCACTTTCTTTGGATCAACTGATATACCTTCTTCTGAAATTACATGCCCCAAAAAGCCGACACTAGTCAACCAAAACTCACACTAGTCAACCAAAACTCACACTTACTGAGTTTGGCATACAACTTATGTGTCCTCAACAATTGCAATACCATATGCAAATGTTGAACATGTTCTGCATCACTCTGCGAATAGATCAGTATATCATCGATAAAAACAATGACAAATCGATCAATGTATTCTTGGAAAACCCGATTTATTAAACTCATAAAGACAGCAGGAGCATTTGTCACTCCAAATGGCATCACCAGAAACTCATAATGTCCATAACGAGTTCTGAATGCTGTCTTCTGTATATCTCCTTCCCTCACACGTATTTGATGATATCCTGACCTCAAATCAATCTTAGAATAAATCCTTGAACCCTGCAACTGATCAAACAAATCATCAATACGAGGAAGAGGATATTTATTCTTTATGGTTACCTTGTTCAATTGTCGATAGTCAATACATAGTCGCATTGTCCCATCCTTATTCTTAACAAATAAAACCGGAGCACCCCAAGGCGATACACTAGGACGTATGTATCCCTTGTCCTAGTATTTCCACCACATCATAGCTTTCTTAGCTAACTGGAATTCAGCTAAGCGTAACCAAGCTGTCTTGGCACACGGTGCTGAAACAAATATTTGTTCTACACGTTCCAGCCACTCCTCTGACAGTTCCCCTGATTCATTCCCCTCAAACCTGGGTGGTTGATAACTCAGAAATTGCGTCAAAGTCAATTCTCCAGGCAACAGTACCTATTCCACTGGCCCTTGCTCAATCGGTGGTGGTGGCACAGGCCCCATCCTCACACTAGCATTGCCACTTAGGGCATCCCCAACATCCTCATGATACCCTCTGTCTGTCATAGCTGTAGATCAAGGGTTAACAATAACATTCACAATTATATAACATGTTAGAATAACATCATATTCCAAATCCTAACATGCTATTACCATTCTCAAAGTGTTTAGGTAACTCCCTAAGACACTTCCTCTACCCATGTTCACCCCGTTCTCGAACCACTGCTCTGATACCACTAATGTGGGGTCCTCATTACTTAATCCATTTTGTATCAATTAAGCATACATACTTGAGTCTGAACTAAGTACAAACATGAACTGATTAAGAGTATCTTACTAGTTAAGTTGTTACAAAACCTAACCAACTATACATCACATGTACAAACAAAAACCTACTACAAGATAACTCCTAAGCAGTGGTTCAGCTCGCAGCGGAAAATGACTCACATCCCGTCTCCCCACGTCTATGAGTCCCTACAGAAACATTCACACAATGAGTATAGAGAACAACTATCTCAGTGCAATATCAAAACACAATATCAATATCAATGATAAAGCACAATAAATCATCTAACGTGAATGTTCTGTATCATGCATCCACAAATGCACTATGTCATGACATGTCTCAACAATTACCCTATTATCACGAGCCCCATATGATATGCCTATTCAGCTCAATATGTCAGTGGAACCACATCACATCTTCATATTAGCAGCACATATCATAGTACCATACTCATCTGTGATAATAGCCAGAGCATATACCCACACCAGGCGTATATCTCTCAAGCCAAAGCATATGTAGTATATCTATCGTGGCAACGATCCCAGCCAAAGCATATACCACACCAGGCATATCTATCAAGGCACTGATCGTACCAAAGCATATACACATATATATCAAAGCATCCATCCCAATCATATGAAATCCATGTATGTACATGCATATGATACTACCAATCATATGATACAAGCGAACATAAATCATATGATATCAAAATCATAACATCATCATCACATCATATCTATACTCCGTACGTCAACACGTACCTGTATTGCGACACAAAAGCGATAAATCAGGCGTTGATGGCTAATTGCCTCTTTGCCCTGTCCCCTGTGATGATGCTACAAGCACATGAACAATATACCATGTTATAAGAGGTTTCAATATCAAAAGCTACAAAAATATAACATTTGGTCTACCGATCGATCGGTCTCTCTAGCGATCGATCGGTCCAAACAAGTAACCCTAGCGATCGGTCGGTCAAAAGCTAGCGATCGATCGCTTAAATGGTTGAATTTCTCAAAAATGCTACGGCATTTCACCGATCGATCGGTCGCTTTCAGCGATCGATCGGTACATGAACGGCCTTACTTTCCCCTGTTTTACCGATCGATCGGTACAATCCTACCGATCGATCGGTCGATGACAAAATTTTTAAACCATGGCGATTTTGAGCTTATCTTCCTAGCCCTTCTCCTACAACTCAAAATTCAACATTAAAACATGTTTTATGCAAGCTTTTGCACCATATCAATATGTTTCTCTCCTCATACAACTCAAAATCTTTGCACGAGAACAAGTATCAATTCAAAGCATACACCATAAAAATCACATGTATCCATTTTCCCTTAACTAAGTCCATATACTTCATATGCTATATAATTCTTACCAAGAAAGGATGAAGTCACTTCATTTAGCTTCCTAGCTTGATTATCACATGAAATCCAAGCAAAAGATGGAAAGAGGAAGCAAAAGTTAGAAGAGGGTTTTGTAGAGATTTGTAGGTGAATTATGGTGTATTGTGTGAATGAATTCTGATTGTTGTAATTTATAACCACCTCTTCACATGCAAACTCAAATGTAACTCACATATACTTGTTAATGCACCTTCAACTCAAATACACATGCTAATGCATCTTCAAATGCAAATAAATGTGCACCAAGGTCATGTTCCACTACACAATTCATATCTCTTCCTTCTCTTGCATATCAAATCATCCATATGTCAAGACTATACATATGTTTGTTCACAACTCACATATCTCCTATGTTTCTTGTTTATGTTACCTCATAGTAATTCATTCTTTTATTATCTCGATCATCACTCGGTTCCACTCGAACTCGAGTCCACATCGTACCGTAATTATTCTAAATTACGTCATAATCATTGGACACGTATATAAAGTAAATCGAGGCATTACATAACAAGTGACCTACGGTTAATTTCAGCAGTTAAAATAAAATTCGTGCCAGTGAGAACCTTAATTTGTGATTGTGTTGCTTCTCGACCTATTGGTTGTAATGTTGTCTCATCAAAATTATATTTTTTTACTAAGTGTTTTTTAAATGTTCCAGTGCCTCCACTGAACCACCAGCTTTATATGAATATTGCATTTTACATAATTTACATATTGCAACAGATCCATTAGTACCTTCTTTTTGAGCGAGTTCAAAGTGATCCCATATCTTACTTCTTTTGGCATGAGTCGGTTGTCTACTTGCTGTTGTAGTAGCTCCGGATGACTCCACTTGTTGTCTCTCTTGGGCTTGGGCAGCAGGAGGTTCGACAGGTTGTTCGGGTTGTTACGGCTCGACATTCATAGAGGAACCACCAATATTGAGGTCAGCAAAAAATCATAACTTTCATTTAACTCAGGTATTGGTATAGGCAAATTCATTGCCGAAGATGAACTCAGTGATAGACGACACGGGACGAGACCTCGACTGCGACCCCGGCTACGACCAGCGCCGCTGCTAGATGAAGATGCCATTATTATATATTAAATTGTAGATAGCACAACTGAGAGGAAAATATGAGATTGAAGTATAGAATTGTGAGAAGAATGAAAAAAATTCACACATATTTATAGATTTAAAAAAATAAAAATAAAAATAAAAGAACGTTGGCAAAGGCTAAGAGCCGTTGCCAACGTTCAGCATGGCAACGGCTTCATGCTGACAAAAGCATATTTTTATTTTTTATTTTTTATTTTTTAAAATTTAACCTGTTCCGATGCTGATAACCACCCCTATGTGTGCGTCAAAGGTTGACATGAGACCATTATGCCGAGCAGGTCTGCTCGATGGATAAATGGTTGTGCCGTACATGTAAGTGTACTGCATCACTTGTTGATGTCAATGTGTTACAAGTAAGGGTATCTTTGGGTATATTCGTTGAGTTGGTTCTGGCCAAGCGACTTGTGGTGTATATAATGGTCGAAGAACCTACATACATATATCGATGTTGTGTTAATGGATATGATCACATATACACATGAGAATATGTAAATAAATCCTAATGAGATAGGATTGAAATGTGATTGAGTGAGCACATTGGAATGTTCCTTGTGTATTGGTGTTAGATAACTGTTAGATTGTGATCTACTATTTCTAATGGTTGTGTTACGATGAGTAACTTATGATGTGATTCATGAATTGAGAAAGTGATTGCAGTAGGAAGATGGTACGGTATTGTATACCGGGATTGAACGTAAGACACGTTACCAGGTTTTGCATAAACCTAAGGAGGCATCAATTTGCTAGCTAGGTATGGTGATTTATTGTTGCAATAATATAGTGAGTTTGTTGTAACCACTGTACTGCTTGTCGGAACATGGTGAATCGTATGATGATACGATGAGAGGCTGTAGTGGACTATTGTAGTCACTATAATGCTTTTGAGTTTGAGGTAAGAGATAGGAACTGGTATTATGACAGCTCAGATTTGTTGGGAGTACCAACGTGAGTGTCAACAAGTTATTGTTATCTCTATTTGAGTGTTTTGCATTGAGGATGCAATGGTGAACTGTAACCGGAATTGTGGGATATAGTTATTGTGATAACACTATTATACCGATTGTATCTCTTTGGGAGATTTGGAGCAATGCTGTTGTGGAGACAGTTGGTATCGGTTACCGGTTGATTATGAATCAACCATGGTAAGCATTATTGGTGGTGGATCGGGTAATGGCTTTGTGTTATTTGTGAGACGTACGCGGAGATGTCCTAGGTAGATGCTCAAAAGTATTTGAGTACTATTCTATTAGTACGGGATTGTTAGAGTTTGTATACGTCGTGTATACGGATTTGAGAGTGATTGGTGATATTGGCATTGACACACTATCCTGAATTAATTATTGGTGCAATGATACATTTTAGTATAAATGTACCTAGATTGTTCGACGATGGTTCTAGTTTGGATATCCATGGATGCATGACACCTCCCTTGCGAGGAAAGAGGTATTGACATACCGGTTGGGAATCTTTGAAAGATTTGATGAGCCGGCGCGTGTGGTGTCGGTGATGAATTCACACCATTAGTCCTTGGTTTGTCAATCATTATTCCCTCTTGAGTGGGAAGAACTGAGCGATTAATAATCGTGTCTAGGGCTTGTGTGTGATTGGATATACCCAAGCCGAGTGCAATAAGTATGCATGTGGTGCGTTTGGCGTTCAAGCATAGGTATCGTTATGCATGTATGAATGCCAGCATTTATGCTTGTTGATTAGCGAGTTGTTGTGCTTGAAATAATGAATCTCTGATAAGAGATTGTAGTATCCTTGAGATTGGTAATCTCAATGGAAGTACGTTGTTAGAAAATTGGATGGTGTCCTTGTATTAGAATGGTTAATTCTAAGGGTAAACAAGTGATGACCATGATTCGAATTCGCTTGGTATCGTTGTCGACACATGTGGAGAGAATGCAATCGATTTTTCTTGCATGTTCTCTATGGAATGTTGAGACTCTGTGGAGTTTCAATAGAGTGTTTGGACCAAGATGTGATTCCTTGGAACACACGAATGTTGACATCTATGAAGATGTGTTTTTGTGTTGATCGGTAGACGTGAGTTGCCCGACCCTAGTTACAAGTGGTGCAACTACTCCTTTGATGGAGATGGAATTGGAGAATGGAAACAGAGATTAGTGTAGTATACTGTTGTATACTGGTGGTTTCCTTCATAGCGATGTGTATTTGACATCGTAGACCAAGTCATAGAGATGTCATTGAGGTGATATCTATGTTGGATCAAGAATTATTCGAGTAGATGGCAGTTGAGGTTGACTGACTGCTTTGGGTGGTTAACATCGAGGTATGTTAACATCTTTTAAAGATTGTGGTGGTTTCGGAGAATGTCTCCATTCCAGAGTTCGTTGCGAGGTCGATGTCCTCGCAGTTGGTGTTTCGTTCATGACGTATTCATGAATCGATAATATGCATTAGGATTGAGTTGCGAGGTCTTGGTGGTACTTGGAGTACGCGTGTGCATTTCGAGGATGAATTTTAATTAGTTGGGGATAAATGTGATATGCGGAAATTATCGTGTTAATCCTGGAGTGATTATAATCCCTAATGGGTTTTAATTTTGGCAATTATGAAATAATTGTGGTCTTGAAACTCTCGAGAATTTCAATCCGGTATTGGGATTGTTAGGGTTGAGATTCTATTCTCATTGAAGTGTTAAACCTTGAAATTGTGTTGGTAGAGGGATCTGGAGTGCGGGGAACTTTGGATTGAGGTTTGTGATGTAATTGAGTGAGTGAGAGATAATATTGAACACGTGTGATTTTTAATGAGTTATGGTGCGAGTATTTGAGACTCGGGGTTTTTGAGACTTGGTACTATATTACCAAGTGGACTCGGTGTTCAACCATTCTCCACTTCACTTCCCTATCTCCTCTTCACCGCCTCCTCTCTCTCTCTCTCCCATTTTCCCCTTTCTTCCCCTATTTTCCCCCTTGAAGAAAAATCGATGTTGGGGGTGTTGGTTTTGAGTATGGGTGTGAAAACACCATTAAAGCAAAATATTTTCGAAAAATTACAGGTCGCGATCGATCGCGGCTTGGGCGCCGATCGATCGCGACTTATCACTGAAATTTGAAGACGATAAACAGTGTTGGCGATTGGCGATCGATCACGGAGTCTAGATGATTGATCGCGAGAGGTCTGGCGATCGATCGCTAGAGGTCTGGCGATCGATCCCTGAGACTCGTCGATCGATTGCGGGAGTGTTTAACTTGGCAGTTGGTTTGCACGATCGATCGCGGGGAGACGGCGATCGATCGCGGCTCGTGGTCCTTGGTTTTTTTCAAATTTTGTTAAATGTAGGGATTTTGGAATTGGGGTGTGTTTAGTAGATTTTCATGATGATGTCTTCATTCCAGGAAATATTACACTTCAAAATGAAAGGGCTTGAGTTGAACATTATAAGATGTGTTACTCGTTCGAGTTAATCGTTAACTCATTGAATGTAGGATAAATGGGATATCTTGAGTAATATACATAGTTCAATATTTATGATTAATCATCGTGTTGGGATGATGTAATTGGAGGTTGAGTACATGCTTGAGCATGTGGTTGTATACTTATAATTGATTGTGAGTTATTAACTATGTATAGCGAATAATTCACCGAATCTCGGGGCAAAAGCAAGGATTAGCTCTTGCTATTGGATTATAAGGTACGTATAACGTACAAGCATAGTTAGATATATTATTGTCATTGTTAGATGAATAATATAATCTTGTTGCGATGAGTTATTGCATATTGTGAATTATGGTGATGCTGATATTGAGCGAGCAATGAGTATGATGTTGTCGATGTTGATCGAGCATTGATTATGATGTCGCCGCTGTTGAGCGTGCGAGAGGTTAGAGTGTCGTCGCTGTTGAGCGAGCGATGTGATACGATGTGATGAAACTGTGAAATCATTAATTGAGATATATGTGATTTCTGTAAATCATTAGTGTAATGATTTAGCTATATTTGATTATGTTGGAATCGAAGAGGGGGGTGAATGAGTTTCCTTGGCTACTTTAGCTTTTTAAAATGAGTTTGCAAAAACAAAAGAGTTTGCGCTTGCGGAAGCCTTACGTCAATCGATAAATAAAAAGAACAAAATAAATAAATGCGTAAAGGAAATAAAGCAATAAAAGACAAGAGATTTGTTATAGAAGTTCGGCGATGAATCGCCTACGTCTCCTCTTCCCGGTTAGATAACCTCCAACCGAGGTTCCACTAGAACAATTGATCTTGGCCTTGAGGGCTCCAAGTTAGCCACAACACAACTCTTCCCGAGTTACAAAGCTCTTCCCGAGCACACTACTCTTCCCGAGTACACAAAGCTCTTCCCGAGCTACCAACACTCTTCACGAGTCTCTTGGCCTTAAGGGCTCCAAGGATAGCCACACACTTGCACCAACTAGACTTGTTGGTGACTTTACAATTTTCCAACTTGCTTTGGTGTTGGAGGACCTTTACAATAGATCAAATCAAAAACACCTTCACGGTGCACTCACACGAAGAAAACAAAACTTTAACAAAGAAGAGAATTACAAACTCCAATACAACAACAATGTATGGAGATTGCAATACAATTTGAAATAATAATTATCAAGACTTTGTAGAAGTTTGTAGGCTTGTTCCTTAGCTTCAAAATGCTCCCAAGCATCCATATTTATAGTGTAGGAGGCCCCCTAGGCTCCTACTAGCCGTTTCTACACAAAAGGCTGAAATCACTCCTCGATCGCCTCAGCCATCACCTCAGGCGCTCTCCATCGCCGTGCTCCAACGGTCATCATAAATCACGGATCGCCTCAGGCGATCCAAATGAAATCCCAATGTCGTAGCCTCAGCAGCCTAAAATCTTGCATCACCTCGGGCGAAGTCCACATCGCCTCAGGCGTTCCAGCCATTGCCTCGGGCGTTCAGTCCATCGCCTCAAACGATCTCCCCTGCGCGCATGCCCGCGCATTGCCTCGGCGTCGCCTCTATCGATGTGCGGGGCGAAGTGCCAAATGGTTGCCATCGCCTCAGGCATTGGTCGTCATCGCCTGGGGCGATCTTCCTCGCATGCTCGCCTAGCCATCGCCTCTGTCGATGTGCGTGGCGATGCCCCGCCTGGCACCCATCGCCTGGGGCGATCCAGGCCAGAATATGCACAATCGATTTTCTTCATTTCATTCCACTTTTCATCACTTAATCTGCACACTAAGTAGATGCATTAGTATAACAAACACAAGTTTTGTTGATCATCAAAACTCAAAGATTGACCGGGGATAATTTAACGCATTAAACGCAACCATGCGTTTAAGGCTCAACAATCTCCCCCTTTTTTATGATCACAAAACTTGATAAACTTGAATAAGTAATATGCATGTAATGTGAGTAAAAATGACTCTCCCTTAACAATTGCATAACAAATACAAGTTAAACAAGTAAAGCATCAAACAAATAACTCCCCCCCCTCAAACCATGCATACATAAGCTCTCCCCCTTAAACTATGAATGTATTAAGGTTCAAGTTTATCACAAAATTCTCCCCCTTTTTGTGATAATCAAAAAGCATAAAATTTAAATAAACATAGCTCAAATATGTTGACACATAGCCATATTTTAACAATTTTACACATGGTCCTCACCAAGCATGTAATAGCTATTAAATCAATTAGTGAAATACACATGCGTTTAAGGCACTCAACAATAAATTCTAAATGTTGCAATGTGTGCATATGTTCATGCATTCATGCCCAATAAACAATAAAATTATCAATGCATTATAACAAATCATATAATTGCACATTTTCACATAGCATATTCAAATTTGAATGCAAGGCATATCAAGATACTTACTATAAAAGGATAAGCATACATCATGCATTTAACAATTATGCTAAGGGGTTATGCATTTTACTCCAATGAATATTGAGCTTCAATATTTATTGATCACAATTACTTTGTGCCAAATAAATTTTGAATTGCTCTTTTAACATGTAAAAAGTAAATTTTACCCTCGATGACAAGAGTTCGTTCTTGTCATAGGTCCGACGCCTCTCGCCTCTTCTATGGTGGTGAATAGAATAAACTCATCCTTTGAGTTGCTTGGTCCTTCATTCTCCAATCCATGGTTGTCCCTACAAAACAAATTAACAATAGGGGGTCTTTGGTACCCATTTGATTTTTGGGTCCTAGAGGGTTAACTTTCAATGGCACTTTTGGAATCCATTTCCACCTCTTATTAGGTTGGTATTGGATTCTAGCAAACCTACATTTATTCTTAATATGGCCATTTTTGCAACAATAATTGCAAGTAGGAGAATTGTGCTTGGCTTTAGCTAACAAGCTTGAAAATGTTTTAGATTTGCTTGAGTAGCCTAACCCGGCTTTGTCAAAGCTACAACGTTGTAAGCCAAGCAACACATTCATCTTTAAACTACTCTCATTAAACTTGGCAAAAGATGTCTTTAAATCATGCACTTGATTTTTCAAAATAATATTTTCTTCTTCCTTCTTAGCCAAGTCTAGCTTAAGCACTTTATTGTTCTTCTTGGTTCTACCAAGACAATCAATGAGTTCATTATAAGCATCTAATAATTCATCATAAGATTGTACATCATTATCATCCTCTTCATCTTCATCTCCAAGAGCCATTAGACATAGATTAGCTGCTTCTTCTTCATCGGAGTCACTATCACTCCATGTGGCTATAAACGCCTTCTTCTTGCCTTTGTCTTCATTCTTCTTTCTAGGGCATTTGTTAGCATAATGGCCTTTTTCTTGACGATTATAGCAAGTTACCTCATGTTTGGATTCTTGTTTGGTAGCATTAGAGGTCTTTGACTTGCTATGTTTGTTGAAGAGCTTCTTGAACTTCTTTGTGAACAACATCATCTCTTCATCATCATCATCTTCTTCATCATCGGAATGGTCTTTCCTTCCAACCAAGGCGATCCCCTTTCTCATAGATCTATCATCCTCCTTTATGCCTTTCCTTGTTGATACTTCAAGTTCATGAGTCACCAAGGTGCCATGAAGCTCATCAAGGTCATAAGATGCACTTTCTCCTTTGTTGGACTCAATGATGGCGGTTCTCTTCGCATCCCATTCCTTAGGCAATGCTCTTAGGGCTCTCCTCCATATTTGCTTTGGATGGTACTTCTCTCCAAGTTGAGCAAGCTCATTTATGATAAGGGTGAGCCTCCTAAACATGGAATCCACGTCTTCTCCGGACTCCATCTCAAAAGTCTCATATTTGAGTTGCAATAGGTCTATCTTTGTCTCCTTCACTTGGTTATCCTTCACTTGGTTGGTTCCTTCATGACAAATTTGCAATTTGTCCCATATCTCCATTGCGGTTGAGCACATTGAGATCCGGTTGTACTCCTTCATATCTAAAGCACAATGCAAAATATTAATAGCTTTAGCATTTTGAGATATTAAAATCATGTCCGCTATAGTGAAATCGTCCATTTCTTTGGGAACACTTATTCCCCCAACTTCCTTTAAATGAATATGTGGACCTTTCATTATGATCTTCCAAAGGTCATAATCTACGGATTGGATATATAGAGAAATTCTATTTTTCCAATACCCAGAGTTATCACCCGTGAAGAGCGGAGGTCTATTTGTCGATTGACCTTGAGCAAACTCATTTGCTAGATTAGCCATAAAAAGATTTTGATTTAAAAACAAAAAATCAAATGGCTCTGATACCACTTGTTGGAATCGAAGAGGGGGGTGAATGAGATTCCTTGGCTACTTTAGTTTTTTAAAATGAGTGTGCAAAAACAAAAGAGTTTGCGCTTGCGGAAGCCTTACATCAATCGATAAATAAAAAGAACAAAATAAATAAACGCGTAAAGGAAATAAAGCAATAAAAGACAAGAGATTTGTTATAGAAGTTCGGCGATGAATCGCCTACGTCTCCTCTTCCCGGTTAGATAACCTCCAACCGAGGTTCCACTAGAACAATTGATCTTGGCCTTGAGGGCTCCAAGTTAGCCACAACACAACTCTTCCCGAGTTACAAAGCTCTTCCCGAGCACACTACTCTTCCCGAGTACACAACGCTCTTCCCGAGCACAATACTCTTCCCGAGTACACAAAGCTCTTCCCGAGCTACCAACACTCTTCACGAGTCTTCTTGGCCTTAAGGGCTCCAAGGATAGCCACACACTTGCACCAACTAGACTTGTTGATGACTTTACAATTTTCCAACTTGCTTTGGTGTTGGGGGACCTTTACAATAGATCAAATCAAAAACACATTCACGGTGCACTCACACGAAGAAAACAAGACTTTAACAAAGAAGAGAATTACGAACTCCAATACAACAACAATGTATGGAGATTGCAATACAATTTGAAATAATAATTATCAAGACTTTGTAGAAGTTTGTAGGTTTGTTCCTTAGCTTCAAAATGCTCCCAAGCATCCATATTTATAGTGTAGGAGGCCCCCTAGGCTCCTACTAGCCGTTGCTACACAAAAGGCTGAAATCACTCCTCGATCGCCTCAGCCATCGCCGTGCTCCAATGGTCAGCATAAATCACGGATCGCCTCAGGCGATGCCCCGATCGCCTCAGGTGATCCAAATTAAATCCCAATGCCGTAGCCTCAGCAGCCTAAAACCTCGGGCGAAGTCCACATCGCCTCAGGCGTTCCAGCCATCGCCTCGGGCGTTCAGTCCATCGCCTCAAACGATCTCCCCTGCGCGCATGCCCGCGCATTGCCTCGGCGTCGCCTCTGTCGATGTGCGGGGCGAAGTGCCAAATGGTTGTCATCGCCTCAGGCGTTGGTTATCATCGCCTGGGGCGATCTTCCTCGCATGCTCTCCTAGCCATTGCCTCTGTCGATGTGCGTGGCGATGCCCCGCCTGGCACCCATCGCCTAGGGGGATGATCACCATCGCCTGGGGCGATCCAGGCCAGAATATGCACAATCGATTTTCTTCATTTCATTCCACTTTTCATCACTTAATCTGCACACTAAGTAGATGCATTAGTATAACAAACACAAGTTTTGTTGATCATCAAAACTCAAAGATTGACCGGGGATAATTTAACGCATTAAACGCAGCCATGCGTTTAAGGCTTAACAGATTATGAAATTGACGGTTTGAGAATGAGTTTAGTTAATCAATGTAATGATTAACTGATTTTAGAGTTGGATGATTTTGGTTATTGTGAGAACATGAACAACATGAGAGATCTCATATGATGATGATACTATACATGGAGTATATTTAAAATTTACATCTTTATATTATGTAAATTATGAATTGTGAGATTGATGCTATTGAGATTGTGTGATTGGTATGCTCACCCCGTGTTGGGGTTAATTATGTTGAAACAAGTAAAACAGGTACATCATTGGCCGTGGAGATGTGTTCGAGCTGTTGATTAGGAATACTTCTCGGGCTGAGGTACCAATATTGGTATTGGGTGACATGTTTTTACAATAGAAACACATTTATTTATTCAATGATTGTTTTTTAGCATCTCATATGTGTACATGGTTCGTATAAAGGTTGTGCGATTTCTCTTTTCATTAATGATTTGCATGCGATTAATTCTGGAGAAGTGCATGATGAATTGAGAATATGAGATTGGTGCATTGTACAGTGTATACTTGTGTTAGTTGGATTGTATTGGGAATTGAATGAGAAGATGATTAATGTCAAAAAAATTAGTTGTCAGGACATTGCTAGTGAAGCATGTATAAGAATTCACTAATGATATGAAAGTATGCACTAATATATGTGATAACGCACTAATAGCGGGTTAAGGTAGCGAGTCCTTACATCCCATATAGTAAGGCAACTTATTCACGGAGCTCTCTCATGTTCCATACACATTCTCAACAGCATGTTGCAAACTAAACCATCCTTTTGCATAAGAGATCTCAAATCCATATTTATCTTTAACTGTTTGAATTACATACTTTATTTCGTAAGCTGGATCACGTCGAACAATTCCCACTAACAAGCTAGCAATCATGTTTTTGTCCTAATTTGCATGATCGATCGACAGTTCACTCAAAAGGCAAGTGTTAGAACCTCTATACTTGTTTATTTTGAATAATCCAACTTTTTTATTCAACGAAGCACGCATGTACCATCTACAAGGTCTATCTTCTGTATTGTGTTTGCACTCCACTTTTCACAATGTTTTTGTACTCTTGACGAAACGGTACTTCCGTTTTGCAACACGTACAAATTAATCATTTACAGCTGCCTGCGCATGAGCTTTATTTTGTAAGACCATATCTAGATGGATATCCCCTTTGAAGTAGTCGTAATACTCCCCCATCTACATGTTGGAATATCTGCTGAGTCTCCAAATACTTCGGGATGTGTCATTGAGAAGAATGGGATTGTTGGATAAAGGACACGAGTATTTGTCGTGGTTGTTTCCGTTACAGTAACTGACACTTCTTGTGTGATTGATATCTCCTCATCTTGATTTGCAATTGTTTCAGACATGACACAAATGTCAACCTCATCGTACAACATCATCCTCAGACGGGATCTCCTATGGTTCAGACTGAAATCATTTCCCAATTCAGCAAAACTGTCTGCTAGTTGCTCAGGAGCAATAATATCAGCACCTATGGGATCGTCATCTGGGGATCTACAAGAGGTAGTCAGTCCTTCTGCAACTACTGGCAAACAATCTACATTTTCTAGAATATAATCATAGTTTCGTGGTTCTGTTTCTACGTAAATTCCAAGCAACTATGACCCCACCCTGTTCTGAATCCAATAGCCATGCTAAATTATAATCATTATCTATTGGCAAAATTGTATGTTGTATCCCGTAAAAATCTCTGAACACGTGTCTTGCATATATTTTCAGAAGGAACTGGTTGCGGTCGATGCCAGTGATATTATATATTTCATTCAACAACTGCCTAAAATTAATTGTGCGAGCTATTGTTGTACCTGTTAATAGACCACGATCATATCTAATGGTATCTGAGTTTTGTAATATATTACATCCCCAAAACAATAAAATTTGAATCGGCATCTCTAAAAAAATTAAAATTATTACAAGTAATTAATAAATTCATTTTAACAAATTTATATAATCTAAATAAGAAGATGATAAAAATCTAGAATATAACAAGATTTTTACCTGAAAAATACTTGAAGAGCGGCAAATTAAGATTAGAGATTCGACAATTTCAACGATAAAATCAGAGAAAAAAAACTATAAATGTTATGTGATTTCATGTCGGTGTAGAAAATGGAGGGCTTTGGCTGGATTTTTATACTTAAGAAGGCGTCTTCTTATAAAAAAAATAATATTTTTCATAAAAAACGCCATATCAAATTGCGCCTTCAGCAAAAAAAATTATTTTTTATACTTAACAATATTTTTTTCAGATTTTATGTATAGAATTTTTTTATGTACTATATACGGTCATTTGTAATAATTTTCACTCCACATTTTTTTTATGATCAACCTATCTATATAGAGAGGGCACTCAAACTTAAGTCCACAATAGGGAGAGAGTGATCAAAAAGGAAAAAAAAATTGATATATTTTAGAAACCAAAAATAGTTATTATTGTGTTTATTTTTTGATAATATAATATAGTGTAAATGGTGCATAATTGATAGTTTAGTGATGAACTACCAAAATATAACTAGAAGGCGAAAACAAATTTTTCATGATTTGAGTTATTTAATTATTTTCAATGATGCAATTTTCATTGCCAAAACCCATATCTATGCTATAATTGATCGTAACAAATAAACTTCATGCTTCAATAAATTTTGTGTTTGAGTTTTTACTATTTAATAAAAATAAAATATGTACAGTAAAAGTTTATCCAATAGGACTTGAACACATAATGTCTTTCTTGTAATTCATGAGAAGCCCGTAAGCTCTAATTAATGGGTTACATTATACTGAGTCAAAAAAATTGAATTTTTTTTTGTCCTCTCTTTTATGATTTTTGAGTTGGGAAACTCGAGTTAAATAGTTGTTACTCCACGACAGTGCCCTATGGATGCTA
Organism: Haberlea rhodopensis; assembly: GCA_907163345.1. NCBI lineage: Eukaryota > Viridiplantae > Streptophyta > Magnoliopsida > Lamiales > Gesneriaceae > Haberlea > Haberlea rhodopensis. Next base: position 10,036,544 of record CAJQUN010000014.1, read on the forward strand.
CCTTTGGGAATATTGTCATTCATGCATCCAATAATTATATTGTCATGTAGCCCTATGGATGCTACCTTTGAATGTGAATATTCTCTTTAAACTACATTATATTTTATAATAATATTTCATTATTCATGACTAAATATGTACTAAAAGTATTAGATTTATTTAATGAAATATTGTTTTCGCATATTCTTTGATCAAAGAAATTATAATAAAAATATGATTTAATTAAAATTTGTATTTTCCTCTGGTATTGTTCAAGAACTTTTTTTTTTCGAATTCTTAAAAACATTATTAATGCTGTTTTAAACGGGCCTGTCATTTTTTTTGCTAAGTAAACGGGCTTACATTAATCATTATTATGGGAAAAGTTCAGGCCGATACCCAATAATAAAACTTTATTCATCCTAGTCAAGCAAAAAATTACAATCATTTAAGTCAATTTTAGGTTAAAATGACAAAAATGCCCTTAATAAGAAAAGACGGCAATCTCAAAAAATTTCAATCTCTTACTTCCAGTACTTCGTTCGATCTCTTTCTTTCACCACTTCGATTCAAATCTCCTCGTAAATCTCTCTCGCCAGTTACGGTTTATTACAGTTGGTTTTTCTCTTCATCTCTTCGATTTTTCGTTTCATCACTTCGTTCTAGATTTTTTTTTCAATTCCGGTATGTGTGTGTATGTATGAGTATATATATATATATATATATATATATATATATATATATATATATATATATTGTTTATTGCTTTTTGAGGTTTTTTAGTTATTATGTATTTGTGTCCGTGCTTCTTTGCTCATTTTCAGAATTTACAATCTGAAACATGCAACGAAGAAGATGACCCAGAGAAAAATTAATTGGTAAACAAAAATTATAAAAAATAACTTGTGCACAAAAATTATAAAAAATAACTGGTCCATGAAAATTATTACCAGTAACTGGTGCACGAAAGATTGAAAATCAGTAACGGATGCACGAAAAATCAGTAATTGATGAACGAAAATTAAAATCAACTACTGATGCACGAAACATAGAAAAAGTATGTGATGCACGAACCATAATCGCAAGTGAGTGATGCACAAACCATACAGTTAAGTAAGTGATGCATGAACCATTTAATTTCGTGCATCAGTTCGCTTTTTACAAATTTTGTGCATCAGTTAATTAACACAAACTTCGTGCACCAGTGTTGTATTTTCGTGCATCAGTGTTATATTTTCGTGCACCGAGGTAATATTTTCGTGCACCAGTTACTTTCTATCATTTTCGTGCACCAGCTATTTTTATGATTTTCGTGCACCAAGGTTATATTTTTGTGCACTAGTTACTTTTTATCATTTTCGTGCACCAGTTACTTTTTATGATTTTCGTGCACCAATGTTATATTTTCGTGTACCAGTTACTTTTTATAATTTTCGTGCCCCAATTACTTTTTCTCTGTGTCATCTTCTTCGTTGCAATATCATGTTGTCAGGCTGTAAATTTTGGAAATGAGCAAACAAGCTCGGACATCAATGCATACCTTACTTCTTCATCTATATGCATTAGTCAAAGCCATGAGATATTGTTTTTTTTAAAAAAAAACATACCAACAGACTTTCGCTATCTATAATTTAGCATCGGTATTCAAATTTATAATCGCATACACACACAGTATACACACACACGATGGAATGTGCAGAGCAGATCCGAAAATTTTATGTGCAGAGTAGTCCGATGTCTTCTTCGATTCAAAAAGATTTCAAATGCTACGAACAATTTAGATTCTTCGATTCAAATATGTTTCATGTGCATAACATTTTAGCAAATAATTTTTAGGTCGGGGCGACGAGATGAGGCGACAGGATGATGGAGAAAATAATGATCTGAGAATCGTCGAAAAATTGGAGATTTTACGTACAGAGGGGGAACATAGATGACATAAAGAGTTAATCTGAAATTAGGTTTAGAGTTTTTTTATAACTTAAGGGTATTTTGGGAACTAAAAAAGTTCTTTGCAAACCAACTCTTTAAAAAGTGCATTTATGTGAATATAATTCTCTCATGCGTGTATTTTTTTGTAAACATTATTTTTTGCCAAACTTATTTGATTTAACTTTCTAGAAACATCACCAATATGCAATTTCCCCTATTATTATCTATAGTGTTTACAAAGTTTCGTTTACTTTTCATGTTTTCAAGGGTATTGGGCAGGTGCCAGTTAATTGGGCCTTCTAATCCTCATTTCCAGACGCAATTCTAATGGCATTGCCCGGTAGGAACTGTTTACTTAAATTGCATTTTTGGGGTGAAATAATTTTTAAGTGCGGTACAAACGAATCGAGTAAGTTCACGAGTTTTTCGAGTTGACTTAAACAATATTCAATTTCTATTTGAATTTGTCGGATTCGAGCCGAATTCTAATTTTTCGAGCCGAATTCGAGCTTAAAATATTTTGTTCGATAATTCACAAGCTTTAATATTTTATTGATATAACCTAATTATATATTAAATAAATATAATTCAAACTTTTGAGTATTTATTTTCAAATAATAGTCCGAGTATTTATTTTCAAGTAATAGTTCGAATAACCCACAAAACATATTTGAATACTTCGAGTCGAGCTCAATTCAAGCTAAATCCGAGCAAAACATATTTAACTATTTGAGCTTCGAATCAAGCTCGAGGTTGAATTCGAACCTTAAGTTCTCTTGATGTGTGTCTCGATTCAATTTGTTTTAGCCATAGTTTTAAACCCAATATTTGAAGCTAAATACCCATTTAATTTTGAATATAGTGATAAAATTTATTGTTCTTTAATAATGTGTATGCGTACTATTTTCATCTCTTTATAATTTGTCGATTCTTTTATTCATTTCTAATAATTCAAGTACACGTCCAACTATCATATTCTTTATGTATTACTTTTTATTTTCTAAAATATTGTTTACAGTATACAAGTTTTTTTTTGTTTTTTAAAAAATAGGGTTTTCAAATTCGAATAATTTCATATACTACTACAAACTGAATTAAGTTGAGTATCGCACTAATCGACACGAACCCTCACACAACTAGTTTTGGTTGATGCACAAGAAATTATTCGTTGTGCAAGAATCTGAGGATTTGTTCCAACTCGCATTTGTTTTCCCTGCATGCGATCAGTCTTGTGGTGAACTCAATGTTACATTATAAATAGATAACTTGGATGTTCATCACACGTTCAATAGCATTTATTGTTGTTACCTGGTGTGCGTTGTATACAGTGCTTCAGACCTGCGCGCGTTGAAAATAATGACATGCACAATATCAAATCGAGGCAAGTGATATTTTGTCTTTAAGAAGATTTTGTCGTGCTCATGGTGCGTATGGAGCAATCTTCTCCCAAGATATAAAGATTTTTACTTGTGATAGTTGCAGTACAAATCACAAGCCTCACAAACCACAAAGGTTGCAAACTTTCTTATTCAAGAACAAGATATTAAATAATGCAAAATGCACTTTCACTTGATTTCTCTCTCGATTTACGTGAAATGATTTGAATATCAATTGTTTCAAATGAGGGAGTTATATCAATAGAATCCTAGAGACACAGCCAAGGGATGCAATTTCGAGGCATTCCTTCACAAAAAAATTGAACATTTTCATGAAAATGTGCAAGGCCATGTGTTGACGCCTATGCATCGACCTTACTGCCTAAGACAAAATCCAAGCAGTGCGCCTGCATGGCCCCCTAGCCGCCACACCTCCCAGTCTGCCTGGTGCGTTCAGGCAGACTTATGGGCGCCTCGGCGCTAGTTTTCTGCTCGATAAACCGTATTTTTGGCATTTTTCATATGTTTAAACTTGCGTCTCTAGCTTAACTTAATTCTTTAAGCCTTGCTTAATATTAATTCTTCAAGCTTCAATTTCTAATTTGCCTAAATTTACTTAATTAAGCCTAAAATTTCCAGCATTTATCATGTTTTTAAGCCACGACATACATAATGAATATTGATTCATTTTATCATTAAATTAAAGTTCTTTTATTTCTCCCCTGCTTTGTTGTATAAATCTTCAATGGTGTTAATTATTAATAAAAACTAGGGTGAGGCTTGAAAAACACTACGGATGTGTGTTATAGGGCATTTGGAATCATATGAACAAGATAATATTTATGGATAACATTTTGCCGATCCATAATTTGATTGCTAACATTAAAATCAGACTATGAAATTGGTTGACAATGTTAACACTAGACTTGACACCATATTAAGTGATAGATTGCCTTTGAGAATGACCGTGTGTTTAGGGTTAGATTTATAAATTTATACTAGGGTATGTGACTTCCCAATAGCATGTCGTCCTCAATTCTTGTATTTATTCTTGTTGTAATATGTTGATTATGTTTGCGATTGTGCGATAAGGTGAACAACCCTAATGTTTATTTGCAATATTGTTTTTTCCTTATAAAAAAAAGTACTAATTCGATGTTCATAATATATGGAATTTTATAATTGAGACTTACATGGTTAGTATATAAATATGGTAAAGAATGTAAAAATAAAGAATCTAAAAATACGTTTGTGGCATTAGGAATTTTTTGGGATGGAATATTACTTACGCACCACAGAAAGGAACGAAAAAGAAGGGTGGGAAATGAAGGAATCCAAAGCTCTAAAGGGTAATTCTTCGAAAGAAAATTTGGGAATAAATTCTTTTATGCCTCAATTAACTGATTAAGATGTTAAAATTTACAAATCATTCAACCTTTATATATACAAACTCGCAATTATGCATCTAGATTGATTCCAACTTTAATGCATCAAAATTTATTAAAATTATAATAAATTTAGGCTTATTTAAATATATTTATAATTCTAGTATTTTTTTAATTTGAAAAATGATATGGATTATGGGAAAATTATGATTAAATAAATTATATGAATAATTTATATTGACAAAAGTCCAATGGATTATATTGTTGTTGCAATTCGGATTTTTCTGGTAAAACAGGAAGCTAAGATTTCTGATTATTCATACTTTAATCGAATTAAATATAGTGGATATCCTAATCTCGTAGATCCAACCATTCTCGACAAAAATTATGATTTATTCTCAAAGAGGCGAAGAAATTAGATTTATCATCCCACTTCAATCGCGTTCCGGAAAACATCTCATTATCTTATTTGTCTAGAAGAAAAACAAAAATTATGAAATTGCAATCTTATAAAATTATCTACATTGAATTTAAATTTTAAATATTATACCTAATGTACGGATGTATGATTATAATTTAATAGATATTCAGTTAATTAAGGGTGATTACAGTTTCATTTGAGCGGTTTTTCACAAAAATCTAAACTGAATTGTTATTTACGATTCAGTTTGAAAGATTTTTCTAAATAACTTTTGGTAAAGCGAAAAATGCTTGATCATACAGTTATAGTACATAGTGGTTAAAGGATTCCCAAGTTTATTGGATTGGAGATGTTCTTTAATGTGTTCTTTTCCTTATGGACAAAAGATCAATCCAAATATAAATTATACGAGTTGGTATAATACATGTTTATAGGTACAATTTCATTTCATTCAAATTCAAAACATTTTGTTAAAAAAACAATTATTTCCTACTCATTTGGGTACCACCCACTAACCCCAAATCTCCATTAGGATTATTTTCAACTGTCCCCACTAATTTTTTTTTTTTTGACCACCTTTTGGATCCAATACCAAAATTTGTGTATGCGAGATATTAGAGAGAGTTATTTAAAGGGGGACTTTCTTAATTGATTGATGATAAATTCATTTGATTGGTACGTAAAAAACAAATATTATTTTAGAGAGATCATTAATTTAATTTACGGAGGTTTTACTGTCTTAGAGGTAGATATTCACATGTTAATGTAGCGTCTGGATGAAAACCAAATATATAAATTATAAGATAATAGTGTTGGTAACATTTTTCAAAGCTATGAACTTCGAGCCCTTGATTATAATTTTAAAACATTTTTAGTCGTAATCACAAAATACTTTTAGTTCTAGTTATTAGTCCATACATATCAATCTATTTGTTAAACAAATTCTAGAAGAGAAATTTGTTTTTCTTATTACTTCTTTTTAATTAATTTCATAAACCTAAAAAATAAAGAGGGTGATAGTTAGAGACATATCTAGGATTTTGGACATGGGGTTGGAGTCTAGGGCTAAAAAACTAATTGAATCAGCTCGCCATCTTTTCGAGTTGGCTTAAAAAAATAAATATTGAATTCAAGTTGAACATGATAATGCTTGAACTTTTTTGTAGCCGAATTCAACCCAAATTAATTTGTTCGATATTGAGTAAACTGACATTCTTTAACTCGTTTAAATTCACAACCCTAGTTACCTAAGGGGAAAATGGTGAATTAAAAGGGGCTTTGGTGGGAGGAAAAGGCGATAGGAATTTGACAGAAAGTAAACCACCTTCTTTTGTATTTTTCCTCTCCTCAAGAGACGGGCCTACAATGATAGGAACATGAACCAACTTCAATGCGATAAAATTCAATTAGAAGAACAGCTGCCTTTTCTTCAATAAAAATATCAAATTGCACGATAAATTTCTTAATATCTTGAAATTTTTCTACAGCTTTTTTTCAGATATTATCATCTGAATATAGTTAATTGGAGCTTTGTTTGTGTTCTCCTTTTTATATTTTGTCCATGTATGAATTCATTCATCAAATGTATCAAAACAAGAATTTTAAAAATGGTTATTACTTTGTAGCAGTTCAAATTTTTTAAATAAGGGTAAATCGAGACAAAAACTTATTGGCTGGAATTTTTTGTACTCGATGGTGTCAGTCATGCATTAGGAAAAAAAGAATGTTACATTATTTACTAAGATAATACGAGTTTGTTTGATCTCATCCTTCATTGGTTTTTTTTAATATCGTCCTTAAAAATGGTGTTCTTGTAGTTGTATCTTGCGTAGGGACGGACCCAAAAAGAATTTTTTGTGGGGGGCGAATTTTGTTTTAATAATACTTAAGGATTAAGTAAAGAATTTTTTGTGGAAGGTAATTTTTTTTATGTCGTAAGATATCGCTCTCACGGTACCACCGTTATGTGCCGGATAAAAAAACTAATAACATGATGCAGATAGTGTGCAGTATGCCATCTTTAAAATATTAATATATTATAGATTTTATAAATGTAAATATATACTAAAGGGCATTTCAATATAATAATAATAATAATAATAATAATAATAAATAATAATGTCATCAGCTCCATTGCTTTATACAGTTGTCCCGAATAAATGGTGTTTTGTAATATGATTCTTAGACAATCAGCACTTTTAGACGCTCTCAAACAAATTAAAGATACTAAAAAAATTCTCCAATTATATAATTTGATAACTATATTTTTAATTTACCTCCACCGTTCACCCAAATGGTATTTTCAACAGGGTAACCTCTACGCCTCTACCTTTACCTTTACAGTTACAGATTCCCTTCACATTTTAGCTTGAAAACCACTTAATATAGTTTTGGTTAGTTTTTAACTCAATTTCTTGAGAGCGATAATTGTCCCTATTAGAAGAACAATCGAAACATTATGTTTGGGATGCTGCACGTTTAAAATATTGAAGTTGTACAGTCATCATTAACTATGGCGTTTGTTAAAACGACAAGCATTTGATCCTAATTATAAATCAAATATGATTTGATATGTAGAAGTTACCATTCAACATAAGTAATAATCACGTATGGGACTGGAAAAATACTATAATAAACTTGGTATATCAAATATTAACTCACATATCAATATATACATACATAGATATGTGTCTTAGTATTTTGATATATCGGGTTTACCTAAGCATGTTCCACGGGACTGCATAATTGAAGATGGAGTCTCTATTATTTGCTATGAAAGTTATGATTGCCAATGGAACCCAAAGAACTTTGACCCAGGTCAATGCATGATGATCTCCACTACGCACGTGTTTCAAAGTACAATGCCTCAAAGCAAGACATTATCATTTCGTTAAATGATTCATATTTCAAATATTATATCGTCCCATTTGTATGATGTATTTTATTTGAATCTAGAGATTTGATTTGATAATGAATTTGAAATGACGCATATTTTATATGCATTTCAAATATCATAATTATCATTATATTTACATAAATTAGTGAAGATGTGGATTTGAAATACACTCAGTATAATTCATCTAAGCAATTAATGGATTTCAAATCCATAGCTTCAAATCCCCCGATCTAAATACATCATTATCGTTCTTTCGACTGGATCTTGATTGAGTTATAGAATTTAAGTTCAAAAAGTTTGAGTTCATAAGTTATAGATCAGGAGCTTGCGAGTCTAGCTCAATTCAGATATGATGATAGTGCGAGGGATTCTGTTGTTATGTGGAATTAAACATTAATGTAAATTTAATTAACACAAAATTACTGTTAGTTTATATTATGTTTTCTGGTTATTATATTTTTTTCTTTCCGAATTATTCTTTTATCATGAGTGCTTATCAGCTTGAATTTAAATTCCCTTCAGTTAATTGTGCTAAAAATTTGTTAAAATTTTATAGTGTGAGTTATCTTATTTTTCTATAAGTCTCTTTTTTTTTTTTAGCATAAACGTATATTAGATTAAGTAACAACATTTACAAAGAAGATCCATCCAAATGCCAAAATCCACAACGAAACTTAGCGATAAAGACATGCGCCAAACTTAATCAATACAAACCCCAGGAAAAGTGTACTAAAAGGGCCCATTTGGATCATGGATAGCAATAGAAGTGCAAGACTGCATACAGGAGATATCAGAGACCACCAGAGTCAATCGGGTCACTTCAAATCAAGCAGGACACGATGAGGTCGAAGGAGGGATCTTCCTTCTATGAACCAAAAGGTACACAAGAAGCAATAACTGATAACAAACATCAAACACGTAAGCTTCCGTATCCAAAATCCGCAATATATAGGAAATGATTAACTCATTTTTTCTGAGATTTTATTAATTTTATTTTTAATTATGAAAAATAAATATTCTATAGTAAATAACACCATTTTTCTCTAGTTTTTTTTCGATATTCCACTTTTTAGAAAGTTAGGTAACACCATTAAGTAAGTCATTGTTCAGTCAAAAGGTCAAAAAATAATATTTACCAAAATGTTAAATTTTGGCTCGATTCGATTCATTTACACTCTTATTATCAACTTTAACCTAATTTTCAGGTTACTAAACAAAGATACTTTGATATGTTAGAAAATATTGAGAAAAAAAATCTTAACATAGATTATAGTCGTACCACATGTATTTAATATGTTTAAATATGATTTTTCTACTTTGTTAATTATTATTTAGATCAATTTTTATCGGTTTATTTGATGTTAATCTTATAGGATTGCAACGCATGTCACCGATCGGTTCGGTTGAAGTATCAAATGAACCGAAAATTTGGCAGAATGTTTAGAGACCGACATATCTGATGAAAACTTGGGGAAATCCAAAGCAAATCCCAATACACATTATTTTCATATTTTCTTATTTTGTGTGTAATGTACATATTTTATAAACTTTTTAAATTTTAGCTTGCACTTTTAGGTGACATTACCCAAAAGAATTTTAAACATGTACAAAATTATAGTCATATTATCCATTTAAATACAGATTTTTTTGCTCACATTTACTTGCAAACTATTTTTAAAAATATATTATACACCCAATAATTCCATATGTCGGATCACTATTTTTTTTTAAACAATTATATGATTTCGCAACATACTGAAGTCTGAAGTAAAAAATAGATTTTTAAATTTTAATGTTTAAAAATATTATATTTTCTTTAAATATTGTACATTAGCGAAAACGGCACCAATTTGTTGGAAGGTTCTGACAAAGATTTTTAATTTTTATATGTTATATTAGTTCATAGTGCTTCACAGTTAGCAAATCAACACCTTTCCATTTTAAAATTTTACAATATGCAAAATTAAAAAGATAAAAGAAGAATCCAAAGGGGTATCTAAGTTGGTGGAGTAGTGTGAGCTTGGGATCGTAAAGTCATGGGTTCGACTCTCCCTGCCAACACTTCTCGGTCTGCGTCTGTCTTACCGGGTTTGCCTATTGTGGTTTACCTGGTTGATGTGGTTTGTAGGCTACTGCGTCAGTCGAGGGTTTATCTAGTACGCATCCCAATGATTGCGACAGCAGGTTCCCAAAAAAAAAAAACAAAAAAAAGATAAAAGAAGCCAGTGACTCAAACCTCTAAACACAAGCATGATTGAAGGAATTTTCTTTTCTCCCACACTTTTGAATATTTCAAGATTGGGCAAATTTTAAAATCTTGCTTTAAATATATTCTTTTCTTCTACTTTGGTAGACAAGTGGCACCACCTTTCCCCTCACTTTTAATACAAAAACATGTGTATTTTCCTACTTTAGCCTGGACAGTACTTCTTGTATGGCTAAATACATCCGAAACTGTATTGTTTTCATGTGATATGCATGAGTTTCCAGTTTTAGAAGAAGATTAGTTGAAAAAAGAAAAAAACCAACTTCCACTAGCTTATTATCAGCAAGCTAAAACCACAGTTTGCTGGTTTTCTTGAACATCTGATTCAATGGATATGCTAAAGGAAAAGGGTGCTTTCTACAGTATGATTTTACTCAGTTTCTGGGCATGTGCCACTGCTTTGCTTACTCCTAATGGCGTGAATTTTGAAGGTATAGTCATGTAAATTTATCTTGTGGATTGAGTGGTCGTCCGGTTGATTCTAAATTCATGCAAATATCATTCATGTTACCAACTAATTAGCCAGTAGTTGGTAATTTTTTGGATGTTAGTACCTATGTTATTCATCAAGAAATTATTGACATGTTATAGAATTTGACATTATATTTAGAAAAATGTTTTTTCTTTGAAAATTCACAGTTCAAGCTTTGATGGATATAAAGAAATCATTGATTGATCCTCATGGGGTTCTAAATTTTGATGAGAATGCTGTTGATCCGTGTGGCTGGACTATAGTTGGATGTTCACATGAAAGTCAAGTCATTTCCCTGTAAGCCCGATCAAATTTTGCCACACCATATTTGGAAAATGTAAGAAACTTTCATGTTTTCGCATGTTTTATGCCTGAAACATTTGGAATGCTAATCTTCCAGATCAATCCCAAGTCAAAATTTATCCGGCACCATATCTCGCAGTATTGGCAATTTGACACACCTTACCAAAGTGTAAGTACCCCCGAAACTGGTATATCGAATTCATTCAAACCTTCTGATTTCAAATAAAACTCGAAGATTGGCTGTAATTTATATCAAGTGCTGGTTTGATTTGAACTTGTTGTTGCAGGTTGTTGCAGGATAATAATATATCAGGTCCAATCCCTCTTGAACTAGGAAGGCTACCAAAACTTCAAGAACTTGATCTTTCGGATAACTTGCTTACGGGAGAGATTCCAACTTCATTATCTCAACTGAAAAAACTTCAATACCTGTAAGGACATAAAAAACCTTGTGAGATGAAAAATATTTGCCATTCTCGAAACCATTTACTGTTAAAATGTTGAGTAAATCATCACAGGAGATTGAACAATAATAATCTTTTTATAAATAGGATGCTTAAATTTAGGGGCGTCGGCCTAATACATCTCGGTTTATTCTTTTGAAAACAGGAGATTGAACAATAATAATCTCAGTGGAGCTATTCCTTTAGCTTTGGGGAACTTGACTCAGCTGACATTTTTGTAAATTTTCTAGCCTTGTTTTACTATGGTTAATTTGTATATAACGCGGCAAGATTCTTCATCTGCTAATCTATACCATTTCAATTCATAATTCAGGGACTTGTCATTCAATAACTTGAGCGGTCCAGTGCCAAGACTTCTTGCTAAAACATTCAAGTAAGTTTCTCAAAATTTGGTAAACTTTAGTTTCACTTCCTCGGTGTCTCTTTATCTTTATCAGCTGCTACTAAGAGTGTAGGCCACCTTCATATTATTTTTTCCTCAAATTATTACTTTTTTCTGAAAAATATAAGTTTCCAAATAATGTAGCCCATTTAATCCTCTGGTCGATTTACATGTATTAATTTTGACAGCGTTTTAGGAAATCCGATGATATGTGCAACAGGCAAATACCCAGACTGCAATGGAACTGCACCAATGTCTCCATCTTTCTCGATGAATAATTCACAAAGTAAGAATCCCGAGCTACCTATAACTTTTAATGCAAGAAAACAATGAAGCCTTTGATTCTATTTGAATCTGGTCCATTAAAGATTTTTCTATATGTCCATTAAATCCTGTGAAATAAACGTCACATATTATGTTTCATCTTCAAGATCCTCAGCCATCAAGAAAGCCAAAAAATAACAGACTAGTCTTAGCATTCGGGACGAGCCTCGGATGCATCTGCTTACTGATTCTTGGATTTGGATTTCTGCTCTGGTGGAGACATAAACACAACAAGCAGATATTTTTCGACGCTAATGGTGAATACAACATAACCGTTTACAAATCCAAATTACTAGCAGCTACCCAATTTGTTCTCCTAAATACACTGTTTCTTTGTATTTCAGAACAACACCATGAAGAAGTGTGCCTAGGAAACTTGAGAAGGTTTCAGTTCAGAGAACTTCAGCTTGCTACTAAGAATTTTTGCAGTAAGAACATTCTTGGAAAAGGTGGTTTCGGAAATGTATACAAAGGTTACCTTCACGATGGAACTGTTGTAGCAGTAAAAAGGCTCAAAGATGCTAATAATGTCGGTGGGGAGATTCAATTCCAGACTGAGGTCGAGATGATCAGTCTAGCCGTTCATAGAAACCTCCTTCGACTTTATGGATTTTGCATCACTTCAACAGAAAGACTTCTGGTTTATCCCTTCATGTCCAATGGAAGTGTCGCTTCACGTCTCAAAGGTAAATATTCATCAAATCCTGCACTAAAAGTATGATTAGGATGATATATAGTGTACACATAATAATTTGCCAATTATCTCGAAGCCAAACCATCTTTGGATTGGGGAACTCGGAAAAGAATAGCATTAGGAGCAGCTAGAGGTTTGTTATATCTACACGAGCAATGCGATCCGAAGATAATTCACAGAGATGTGAAGGCAGCAAATATCCTTCTTGATGATTACTGTGAGGCAGTGGTTGGTGATTTTGGATTGGCGAAGCTTCTTGATCATCGGGATTCACATGTTACAACAGCAGTTCGTGGCACAGTAGGGCACATAGCTCCCGAGTATCTGTCCACAGGTCAATCTTCAGAAAAGACGGATGTTTTCGGGTTTGGGATTCTGCTGCTGGAGCTGCTAACTGGTCAAAGGGCTCTGGAATTTGGCAAAGCAGCTAATCAGAAAGGAGCCATGCTTGATTGGGTGAGTACAAAAAGCAATTATATTTTTCATGCAAGTAAACAGCAGTTAATATACATGTCATCTAAAAGTGTTCCCTCTTATATTTTGCATCAATATCGTGCATAGACACGTTTCTTACCCCTAAACCCTCCCCAGCTAAAATATCACTAATGCCATGCAACGATATGAGCAGGTGAAGAAAATTCATCAAGAAAAGAAACTTGACATGCTAGTAGATAAAAACCTTAAAAACAACTATGATCGAATAGAGCTAGAAGAAATGGCTCAAGTAGCATTATTATGCACACAATACCTTCCAAGCCATAGACCGAAAATGTCCGAAGTGGTTCGGATGCTTGGGGGAGATGGGCTTGCAGAAAAATGGGAAGCTTCTCAAAAAGCCGAGGCGACAAGATGCAGAGCCAACGAATTCTCCTCCTCTGAAAGATATTCTGATCTTACTGATGACTCTTCATTGCTTGTCCAAGCAATGGAACTCTCAGGTCCAAGATAACAATAGAGTTGACAAAGGAACACCAGCAAAAGAATATTAACAGAGCATTTATTTACAGATAATGGCCAGAGTTCTGTGAAATAATGTAATTATACATTCTACCATGTGAAGCAGGTGAATGAAATTTAGCCCTGATTGTATATAATAAGTTTTGAGAAATCGACATTAGGCTTATCTCAGGTATTATTTTGAGTGAACATGTTTAGGGTTTGCCACCAACTATGGTCCTTGCTAATAATGCTTTTGTAAACAAAAACAAGGATGGCCGACACCACCGGGAATCTTTCGTCATATGTTTTACAACTTTCACCCTCAATTTTCAGTCAGAAGGGAATGCATAAATTCAGTAAGATGCACAGATAGCAACATGCCCACAGATAAAAAAGCTGAATAACAGCTTTAGCCCTCTCTCTCAATCATGAAAGCATAATCTGAACATAGATTTGTACAAACCTTACTCAGGAAGATTCCAAAGCAGCAGAAATAAGAGATTATATAGAAATATTCATTTTCAAGTTTGAACATCGTCATAAAACTTCAACCAAGATATGCATACAAAATCTAACAAGTTTCATAGTAGCATATCTCATGCTTGATCAGGATTAAAAATGACTGTTGCTTGTGGCGAAGCCCGACGAAAGCTCAACATATCTATTGACATACTCAATCTTCTCTCACGCACGTATAGGCTCGGTGTTATACTCATCGACTCAAGGCCAGGTGAATGCTCGAGTAAATACTTGATAAAATTCAGTTCACTTGGCACACCAAAAACATCGGCCATCTTCACAGTTTTCAATCGATGAAACATGCAATTAGACGATAATTTTGTATCCCAAAAATCCAAATCAATATCGCTGGTTGCGGCTGATGAAGTTGAGGAACCCTACAGAAAAAAAAGATGAAATATTTAACCACTGCATCCACCGAAGGGAAAATAAAATCTAGCATATTGAAGTTACTCACAGAGATTTGTAGCTCTAGCAAATTTGGGGAGTTCTCAATTAGTTGAAGCACAACACACACCTCTTTCTCGTCATCAAAGCTAACTTGATATAACTCGATAAACTTTAAATGGTGATAAGTAAACAGATTCCATCCTCGACGATTACCAATACTCAAATACTGAACAGAAAAGAGACACACGAGTTCAAATTTACAAAGAAAATTACAGAAAATCATGAAACAATGGTGTATGCAAAACGGTAAACTTGTCTTACACATTTATACTATACTAGGTAAGTCAGGCAGGTAATATCTTACTTTTGTGAAGTATATATGCCCAATGAGCCTCTGAAGCTTGGGAACACCACCAAGAAACTTATCGAAGTTACAACTAGAACTATGTTCGAAATGCTCAGCAATGTCATCAGTCATATACATAGCAACAGATATAGCAATCAAATTTGGAGTGTTAGCAAGACAAATATCCTTGAATTCACCTTCTAAAATCAAGTATTTAAGTTTTGGAGCATGGACGGTGAGCTCTAAGCTATCGAAGTACGACAACGTCAGGGTCTCGAGAAGAGGGCAACTTGAAATGAGATATTCAATATCAGAGGGGGGAATTAAGACTTGCTGAAGATTGAGGTATTTCAAACACAAAAATCCTCTGAAGTTTGGTGGGGTTTCCAGTTCACATCGAACAAGCTCCAAACGAGTCAGCTTCTTACAAGAAAAAAGACAAGATGGTGCCCTAAACCACTCACCTTCTCCTAATTCAAGAACCAATTCTTTGACTTCTTTCCGTGAAATGAAAAGAAGCCATTGATCAACATCAGGAGCGCCTTGCAAGTATGATGTAGATAGAGCGAACTTATGAATCGGCCCATTATGTAGGAACAAAAGCTTGGTGATGAAGTTCAAAAGATTGTTTTCGACAACCGATCTATCATTGTCATACGTTACACAATTGTCATCGAACACAAGATGCGTCAGCGAGGCCCATCTAAATCTCCATCTTCTTGACAATATGCTCGTTCTTACAGCATCCCTTATCGGAAGCTTTGCGAGGATGATTTCAATGATGCTTTGAGGCAGTTCGCCTATCAGATCTTTATCAAAATCATTTTCCATTTGAACTTTTCAGCTTAATAATCCCTATTCAGCAACATAATGAAACCATTAACTAGGACAAACATCTATATGCTAAATAATTCCTACTCAGCAATTCTATATTTTGGGTTGGGGGAAAACACAAAACAATAAAAAAAAATACACGCAATCGTTCTGCATACATAGGAAAAAAGAAGACACGAAACATAACCTGGGAAAGATTACTCTGAATTCCAAATTACATAACAAGAAATGCTGGAAAACATATAAAAATAATATAATCTTTTTCCTTATCAAAAGACTTTACCTTCGTGGTCAAGCAAACAGAGCATGGTCCAGTTTTCAATAAAAAAAATAACAGATTTCCTAATCGTATCTTTTACTGGTAGATTGATAAACATGGTTAAAAATCAAGGACGTGATTCATAAAAAATTAAATTTCTCAAAAGTTCTCAACTTCCTTCCTACCCTTTTGCACACATGGAAAAACAACCCCATTTTCAATCAGAATAAGTCACCAAACTAAACATAAAAGGTTACAATTTCAAATGATTTCAATCAAAACTCAAAGGATTTCTTAATGCCTGATGAATTGAGCCCCACGATCAACACTTAAGGTCGCAACTTATACAATCCAATTTCTCCAAATTTCTCAACTTCCTCACTAACCCAGTACACAAATCCCAAACTACTACAACTCCATTTAATAATACCTGATGAATCACCCTAAATTTTCAAAAAAATATTTAAAAATAATAACAAAAAAAAATGAAAAGACAAATAAGAAAAAGTTTGGATCTTCCGGCAAACAAGAAAGGCAGGAAATGAAATAACGAAATCAGAAGTACAAAAAGCAATATAATTTACCCAAGGAAGAAAGTTAGATGAAACTGGACTTATTACTTCCTATGCGAAGCAGAGCAAGTGAAAACTAGGGGAAGCTTTTTGGAACTCTGTAATCTGTACAGGTAGCGTGAGATTTGGGGGGTTTTTTAACTAAATATTCGATTTTAAAAAATAATTTAACAATTTAATCGAATTTTTTTTTTTATTATCAAACTAACCTAAGTCGCCATGTGAGATGGCGACTTCAATTGAAGTCGCCATCTGACATGGCGACTTTAACAAAAAAAAAATTTTTTATGATATCGCCATCTGAGTTGGCGACATCAATATAATTTATTGATGTCGACATCTCAGTTGGCGACATCTATTTAATTTATATGGATGTCGCCATCTGAGATGGCGACACCATTAAATTATATTGATGTCGCCAACTCAGTTTGCGACATCAATAATATTTATTGGTGTCGTTATCTCAGATGGCGACACCAATGAATTTTAACCTAAAAACAACACGCCGCCGCACCATTCTCTCATTTTCTCTTCTTCTTCGTTTCTTCTTCGTTCTTCAGCTCCGCCGCAAATTCTTTCGTCCGTTCGTTCTCAAATTTTCTTCCTAACATTTCTGCAAAAATCAAGCTATTTCCAAAATATTTAAGGTAAGCTTTTTAATTTTGTTATTTATGTATCGTAGATAAATTATGATTTTAATATATGTAGTGGGAGTATTACTTGTTGGAGTATATTTTTGTGATGTGAAATATTAAAATTAAAGTTGACGAAGATGGAGGCGGCGACCGGCGGTGGTGGCCGGCGGCGGCGTCGGCCGGCGGCGGCGGTGGCAGGTGGTGGGCGGCGGCGGTGGGCGACAGACGGGTTGTTTTTGTAATGTTGAGTTTAATGTTGTTAATTTTTGTATTATATTTCAGGATGGATCAAATGAGACAACCAGGCCCGGTTGACACACATCTTTTGTCGTTGCAGTCTACACATCGATCTGAGGATGTATGGGCAGGTGATATGGATAGTATACTTCGTGTGAGAAACCCAGATAGCTATTTTTGGGATATGTGTCCATTAGATATACGTGTTGTTAATTTATTGCACGTTATTGGATTTTATGGTATCTATAGGTGTGGTAAGATTGAACTTGACATGCACCTGATCACGGCTTTAGTTGAGAGATGGCGCCGTGAAACACACACGTTTCATTTTAGATCAGGAGAAGCGTCCATCACACTGCAAGACATTGCAGTAATATGGGCGTTGCCAGTAGATGTCATCGTAGTGTCGGGGATTGATATTGATAGGGCTCTACCCGATTGGCAAGAATATTGCCATACATATTTAGGTTTCTTACCAGCCATCACAGACCTTAAGGGCGCACGTTTGAAATTAGTTGCTTTGCATAATCATTTGCTGCTCAATCCATTGGATGAAAATAGTACAGCAGATGATGTTGTTAAGTTCACAAGGGGTTGTGCGTTATTGATGTTTGGGGGGATTATGTGCCCTGATTCCTCAGGCAATTTTGTTAGATTATTATATTTACAAAAGTTGGAGGATATCGACTCTGCCAGTACATATAGTTGGGGCAGTGCTGTATTGGCATACTATATCGTGAGTTGTGCACGTCATCAGAGAAAGGGAAAAAAGTTATAGGTGGTGCAGTGCAACTCTTACAGGTAAATAATATGTTTGTTTTTTTTAATATTTAAAATATGTTTCTGGTCAATCTAACTTGTGTTATTGATGTCACTACAATAAATGAGATTTGGGCATGGTCACGAATCCCAAGTTTGACTCCGCAATTGGGTAGCGATAGATCTGATATTGGACCAATAATTGTCGGCCCAAACAATGTGTTACCTTCTGCTCCATATGGTGTAAGGTAGTACAAATATGCATTGTTTTATAGATGATCTTATATGTGAATGCATTTAATAATTTATTTGAATATATACAGGTGGTCGTGTCATTTAATCTTTACAGAAACTGGGAGTCATTCCATACGCATCATAAGGGACATCCTCGATGACCAGCCAGTAACTCAAGTAAGCATGCTGTTAAATTAATTTGTACAAAAATATACTCTTTCATAGTATGTAAAAGCAATGTTGTTTTGCAGTTTAATTGGCAGTCGTACCCTGATGAGTACACTGAAGGAATCACTGAGTTGGGGACATATAAGGGACCGTTGATTTTCTTCGACATAGTTGAAATGCAACGGTCTGATCGAGTACTGAGACAATTTGGGATGCTACAAGATATCCCAGAAGATCCACCATCGGGGGATGAGGCATTGCATAATGTTGGTAGAAGGGGAAATGTCAACAAAAATTGGAGCACTAGGCATATAGCTCACATACTTTGCTGGGAGAGGGCAAATGATCTACGTGTCGACAGACCACGATTTACTGACGGTGGTTACTACGTTGTTGGCGGATACAGTGAGTGGTATGAACAAGTGACACATAGATACATTGGGCGTCAAGAATACTTTGTACAGACAGGATATCAACATGGTGATGGCCCGGCATGGCAGCATGTGGTACGTTAATTACGTGAAATTTTAATTTTATATTTGTGTTTCGATGTATAAATTTTATATGGACATTTGTACTTTGCAGATTGAGCAGATGGAACAGTTATCTACAAGCTATGACCGACATCTGGCTGATGGAGTGCCTATTACGACAGAGTCGATGAGGCAACACAGGACTATGTTCGACAATGTGGTGCGAGTGGCTCGTGACCGACGAGACAGAAACTTCCCGCCATACAATGAAGTCCAGCCTGTTGATACACGACAGTTCCATGCAGGCACTCCATCTACGTGGACAGATATTGCAGGTCCATCTACGTGGACAGATATTGCAGGTCCATCTGCACATATGCAGACAGATATTGCAGGTCCATCCACGTGGACAGAGCCAGATATGACTACGGACTATTATATTCCTGTTCCTGTACAATCATATGATTTATCTCCCTTCACGCCATATCCCCCCATGTCCACTCAACCCCAGTTCAGCAGCATGGGTACAGATGTCAGTCTTGGGTTTGCGACATATGCAGCTAGGACTTCACCTTTCGATGTCTCGCCCGTTCTATTCCCTCAGTTGACGCCAATACAGGAGCCTGCCAACACACCTGTGGCAAGGGAAAGGGGCGAAGAAGTCGTTCAACAACGAAGAGTTAGAAGACAGACAAATCCTCCTCCTTGTGGTACGGGAGGAAATCTAGCTCCTCGTCGTCGTCGGTGAAGTCATCATTATGTTGTAAATAGTAACCGATTTTTATAGATTAAATTTGAGAAAATGTTTGTTTCTTTGAGAAAATGTTTGTTTCTTTGAGCATACATTCGACATACAATAATTTCGTAATTAAACGTACAATAATGTCACAATAACGTAAAATCATTTACACAATAAACATACAATCAATTACACGTTCAAAAATTTATTGATTTCGAGAAGTTGAAGCACTTTGTCGTCTTGCACGGGCTTCTGGCCAGTCCATCTCATTCGGAATGCGCGTTGTTCGATCTCGACCTACTCTTCTATTTTTCGCAGAGTGGAGTTGTGGTATAACTCAAAACATGGGGTGTCCCAATGCTCCTCCCCCCACATTGGTTAGAATTCTCCTTGATATGTGCTCCAATATTCATTCATATTGTAATATGGCTTCACAAAAGTTTTAGCGTTTAAGCCATACTTTCGACACACTTGGATCACATGCGAGCAAGGTATTCCGAACTCTTTCCATTTTCCACAAGAGCATTCCCCGGATTTTAAATACACAACATGCGTATTACCCCCACGTCCTGCTTGTACTCTTGTGATAACAGAAGCGGTTAGACGTCTACGATCGAACATCTGGACATCATGATGGATGGAATGATAGTCAGCACGACCATATCTTTCGAACACATAATCTGGCCATTCTTGATTATTTTGAATCATTCGCTCCGTCTTCTTAAGCCGTTCGAAAAAATAGAGCACACAACGATCAAAAGTTAATTGCACAATGGCGGTGATTGGAAGTCGACGTGCACCTTTCATAACTCCATTTATGCATTCTGACATATTTGTGGTCATGATACCACAACGCCAGCCTCCGTCATGAGCAAGCGACCATTGACACTTATCAATACGACTCAAGTAATCAAAAGCCCTTGGTTCTATAAGTTTAATCTCTTCCATTGTGCGATCAAATTTTCTGACCTGATTTTCTGATCCCGCTCTCCAACACAAGTCTTTCAAATGAACGGATTTGAAGCGACTATTAAAGTTTGAACAAACATGTCTCAAACAAAATCGATGTACTCCAAGGGGTGATTTGAAGTCAGGAATACAATCGGCTGCAGCAATGAGGCCTGGATGACGGTCAGAAATCAAACATACACCACCCTCAGATCTTCTCACAATATGCTTGCTAATCATCTCCAAAAACCATCTCCATGACACAAAGTTTTCTTCATCAACAATTGCAAATGCCAAAGGTAAGATTTGATTATTCGCATCCATTGCCACGGCAATCAACATCTTATGTTGATATTTCGTATACAGATGTGTTCCATCCACACTTATTACCCGGCGGCAATGCTGAAATCCTTGTACACATGGATGGAAGGCCCAGAACACGTAATTCAAAGTCTTTTCTATTGGTCTGGCATTTTCAAGGTGAACCCACTCAACGACTGTGCCGGGATTCCATTTTTGCAAAGCTCCCATATAGTAAGGCAATTTCCTCACGGAGCTCTCCCATGTTCCGTACACATTCTCAACAGCACGTCGTAAACTAAACCATCCTTTTGCATAGGAGATCTCAAATCCATATTTATCTTTCACTGTTTGAATTACATACTTTATTTCGTAAGCTGGATCACGCCGAACAATTCCCACTAACAAGCTAGCAATCATGTTTTTGTCCAAATTTGCATGATCGACCGACAGCTCACTCAAAAGGCAAGTGTGAGAACCTCCATACTTGTTTATTTTGAATAAACCAACTTTTTTCTTCAACGAGGCCCGCAGGTACCATCTACAAAACATATCTTCTGTACTGTGTTTGCACACCACTTTCCACAATGTTTTTGTACTCTTGACAACGCGGTACTCCCGTTTCGCAACATGTACAGAGTAATCCTTTACAGCTGCCTGCAAATGAGCTTTATTTTTGAAAACCATATCTAGATGGATATCCCCTTTCGAGTAGTCGTAGTAACTCCCCCATCTACCTGTTGGAATGTCTAATGAGTCTCCAAATACTTCGGGATGTGTCATTGAGAAGAATGGAATTGTTGGATAAAGGGCATGAGTATTTGTTGTGGTTGTGTCTGGTACATTATCTGGCACTTCTTCAATATCAACCTCATCGTCATCAGACTCATCCTCAGATGGAATTCCCTCCGGTTCAGTCTGAAAATCATCTCCAAAATCCACAAAACTGTCTGCTAATGGCTCGGGAACAATATTGTCAGCAACTATAGGAGCATCATCTTGAATCCTAGAGGTAGTTGGCATTTCTGTATCTACTACAAATGGACCACTACCACTTGTTGGCATTTCTGTAATAAAATCATAATCTCTCCGTTCTGTTTGTATATACATCTCCAAACAACTATAATTTTGTTCAGAATCCAATACCCATGCTAAATTGTAATCACTGTCAACGAGAAAAATTGTTTGTTTTATCCCAGAAAAATCACTAAATATATATTTACAATATATTTTCAGAATGAACTGGTTACGGTCGATACCAGTAATATCATATACGTCGTTCACTAACTGCAAATAATTAATAGTGCGAGATATTGTCATGCCTTTCGACGGACCACGATCATATCTAACAGATTCTGAATCTTGTAATATATTGCCTCCCCAATACAACAAAACTTTAATTGACATACCTTAAAATAAACACAAATTTAATAAATTTGTACAGTATATATAATATTATGAAATTTAATTATTTGTATAACAACATACCTGCAGAGAAAATATTCACGGATTCTGAAGAGAATTTGAATTTTCACGAATTCTGAAGAGAATTTGTTCGAAAGCCGAAGAGAATTTGTTATATTTCAAAAGGAGTAACATTTCAGTTTTATAGACAAAGTTTTTGATTATTGTCGCCATCTAAAATGGCGACATTAAATAAAAAAATATTTTTTTTTTGTCGCCATCTCAGATGGCGACAATATTTAAAAACAAAAAAAAAATCTGTCTTTATATACCGACATCGGCAAAACAATTATTTTTTAATATAATGTCGCCATCTAACATGGCGACATCTTTTAAAAAATTAAAAGATGCGCCATGTCAGATGGCGACTTCCGAAAATAATATTTTTTTTAAGATTTTTATGGATGTCGCCATGTTAGATGGCGACTTCATTTGAAGTCGCCATCTGACATGGCGTCATCGGAAAAATAATACTTTTTTTTAATAATTTTTGTTGAAGTCGCCATGTCAGATGGCGACTTCAAATGAAGTCGCCATCTGACATGGCGACATCAAAAAATAATAGTTTTTTTAATATTTTTTGTAGAAGTCGCCATGTGAGATGGCGACTTCAAATGAAGTCGCCATCTCACATGGCGACTTCAAATGAAGTCACTTTAATAATAGAAAAAAAAAACGATTATTTTGTTAAATAATTTAATTTTTTCGAATATTTAGTTAAAAAACCCAGATTTGGGGGTTCTGCAGTTAATTTGATTTTATATTCAACATAACATTATGATTATTTTGATTAATTTTAAAGTTTAAAAGAGAAAGTCTTTATTTTGTTTCTTAAATAAACATCGGGGAATTTGTGAAAAACTAAGGTAATAACATGTATGAAAGGTCGCACGTGAAATTATGTTTTACATGGCACCAATGGTGCTTTCTATGCTGTCTCGTGAAGGTTTTTATGCTGTCTCGTGAAGGTTAGGTTGATGATATTCTTAACGGTATCATTTTTTAAGGTATATCATTCATATGATAAGAATATTATCATCCAACAATGTTGCATACCTTAATAGCATAACCCTTAAGGGTAGTAACAACACAAGCTCCCACGAGGCAGTGCCTCATGAGATATTTGAGTTGTCCAAATTTAATTTGAGGAGTTGGTCATACTCCCCAAATTAAATTTGGGCAACTCATTCCCTACATGAGACAATACCCCATGGGTTAGTGTAAAAAAATCCGGCACCAATTAAGTAGATATTTTAATAAAAATTAAAATAAATACAGATATATGACATTAATTTTGTTTATATAATATAATTTTTTACCTTGTTTATATCAAATAAAAATGAATAACAACGACATTTAAAATTGTTCATTTATCCATTTTAAAGTTGTGGCAGAGGCAAATCACATGCATTTGTTGTTGCATTCTGGATTTTCTAGTTTCGTATGATTAGGAGTGTAAACACATCAAATCGAATCAAACTTAAGAAAATTTTAGTATTCGAGTTTGATCACAATTTTGAATATACATAGTTGGAGCTCAATTCGAAAGTTGAACTTTTATTATTTTTTGCTCAAATTCGATTGAAACATGACTCAAATCCGAGCTCAATTCGAAATTTCGAGTTTTTTCGAGCCATTATTAGATTTATTGCTCAAAAAGAAAAGGTAGCTCGAAATGATAGATCCCTAAAAATCAATACCAAACCCATAAATGTGAAGATGTGCTATAATCACATCATTATATTAGTCTTCATCCGTTGTACATTTTCAAACATAGACGAAGGAACAAAAAATCACAAAATACCTATAAGAGATAAACCTTGGAAGAAAAACATCAAAATTTCAGTAAATGCTCAGTACAGAGAAATGCTAAATACAAAAAAGTTCATTCATCTGCAAGGACAACACTGCCCAGGTAACCCCAAAAGTGCTTGGATGGGGGTAACCTCAGCCCCGACTCCCCCCACTGCCCACACCCTTTAACCCTCCCTCAGGAATTTTGGCAACAATTAACAAAGAGTAAAACTCCTCTTGCGCATCTTCATCATCATTTCTCTTCCGTACAATGTGGACAGAGATTCTCCTTGGCACGACGTATTCCAAGGCTCCTTACGTGTTTGTACTTCACATCGACTCTGACATAATTGGTTCTCATGGATTTATGGACCCACATTTACAAAAAAAAAAAGTTGAATGCATTACCGACTAACCCGAGCATAAGACCTGCGAAAGATGTTTGAAAGACAACAAGAGGGGTTTGCACTTGCAGAGTAGTAGGCGACTGAAATGGGTTACTTCTTGACTAGTCTATAAGGTAGCCAAGAATAATTTACTGAAATTATGTCTAAACAATATGGTTTCAGTAAAGGAGCTTTAAAGGTTTGATTAAATTTTTTAAAATCTAATAACATTAAAAATATAATTATATTAAAATAAAACTTGCGAACGGCTCGTGAAATTTCGAACAAAATCATTACAGCTAGAAAAAAAATTCGAATATGCTCGAGTTGGGCTCGAATACGATATTTTCAAATTCAAATCGAATACTATTCAAACGGGCTCGAAAAGCTAGCGAGTCGGCTCAATTCGTTTGCACCCTAATCATGATTCATAATGATTGCTTTTTATTTTATTTTTGTAAATATTATAAATATTTAAAAAATGTATAAATATTGAAAATATAAGGGAAATTGATCTAAAGGGGATTGAATCAAATCCAACTTTACTTGTGAACGCATGGGTTTGATTTGTGAAACTTGTTTATTTTGAAATAAACCCCTAAAATAATTATTTATAAAATTTTATTCTCATTGCATGTCTAAAGTTATTTTAAATCTTAGATGTTGTCGTGTCACAAGTGATAGTATCGAAGCTTCTGAACCAATTCGACTCGGTCTATATAAAAATTTTCCGAATGTTCATGCTAAATCCAAACTTAGGTGACTTCTCTAACTATATTGAAATAAGTGTCACATATTATGTTCCATATTAAAGATCCTCAACCACCAGGAAACTCAATCAGTCACAGACTTAGGCACGACATAAGCAGCTATTTAATTCATTCTCCTAAAAGTACAATGTTTCTTTCGATCTTGTATTTCAGAACACCATGAAGAAGTGTGCCTAGGAAATCTGAGAAGGTTTCAGTTCGAAGAACTTCAGATTGCCACACAAGTTTAGCAGTAAGAACATTTCTTGGGAAAGGTGGTTTTGGAATGTATACAAAGGTACCTTCAAGATGGAACTTTTGTAGCAGTAAAAATGCTCCAAGATGCGAATAACGTTGGTGGGGAGGTTCAATTCCAATTGCTATTACTATTAACTAAGGAAAGCAAGAGCATTTGTCAATCATGAACAAAACTGCGTTCTTCAAATTCCATAAAAGCACCACTCGAATAAAAAAATACCTTCATATAAATGAAGGAATACCAATAATCAAGTCTTCAGTCAACTGGTGGAATACATCGCATCAACCTGGGAGTATTAGCCGATCTGAGGGCGATTGAGGATTAAATCAAGCATTAAAGACATACCCGAACCGAGATCTCCAATCCATATATAAATCTTGTATGCAAGTTGGCACAGCGCTTTCACAATCTCGCTCATCTGGTCTGCCCTCCGAGCTCTGAGCTCTCCGGTCGCCCTTCGAGTTTGCCTACACTGTTGTGTGGGTAACTCGAAGCTGCGGGTTGACTGTCGCAACCCTTGTCCTCAAGCGTAACGGCCGGAATAGAGAGCTAAATGTTAGGCGAGCCCCGCATGGACCGAATCCGATGAGGGAATGCAAGGGCTCTTCTTTCACTACTTTAAGTAGCATCCCATTAGGGAAGATGGAACTTTTGTAGCAGTAAAAAGGCTTCAAGATGCGAATAACGTTGGTGGGGAGGTTCAATTCCAATTGCTATTACTATTAACTAAGGAAAGCAAGAGCATTTGTCAATCATGAATACAACTACGTTCTTCAAATTCCATAAAAGCACCACTCGAATAAAAAAATACCTTCATATAAATGAAGGAACGAGGAAACTTTCCTTTTACAATCAATCTTCGTGCTGATCTTCATCTTTAGAATCTGCAGAAGAAACAAGGGACATGGTTACAATTATCATTGAGGCTCCTCGATTCAAATCTTTTTTGCACGCACACAAGAATAACCATTTCTGTGCTAACCGGAAATTTTTTATGCTGGGTCAGTTTAAATTAAATTTATGAAAAATCTGTAAACTATATTCTTACCAGATCGATTATCATCGCTAAGGACTTGATTGACAAGCATCCGGAACATCACAACCACCAGTAGATATTAAGAACGAGCAACGAGAAAAGAAGAGAAGATATAGTAATAGATAGGTCCGTCCACTTTTTGTTTCTCCTTATCCAGTGTTTGAGTCACTTGGTAACTGCGTTGTAAGAGTAAAATAAGAATCAAATATAACAGGAACAAGTGACTTAGTAGTCTCAATCACTTACGACTAAATGCCTACTTCATATGATTCATACAAGTATACTGCTTATGACAGAGTATGAGAATAAACCTTGTGCTCCATAGGACCCAGAATGGCTAGTAAATGAGACGGAGTTAGACCCACGATAAGACAAAAAGCACAAATGAGAAGCTCGCCAATGCTTCCGTGCCACTGTATTTAGACATTACATCGCTGGCATCGTGAAGAGCTAAAACAATTGAACCAAAACGTGCAAACCTGAGTCAAGAAACAAAAATTTCTTAGTGCAATAGATTTCATATTTTCACAATGTACTGTCCCTACG
Source organism: Haberlea rhodopensis (assembly GCA_907163345.1). Classification (NCBI taxonomy): domain Eukaryota; kingdom Viridiplantae; phylum Streptophyta; class Magnoliopsida; order Lamiales; family Gesneriaceae; genus Haberlea; species Haberlea rhodopensis. The sequence continues at coordinate 10,064,024 of CAJQUN010000014.1, forward strand.
CTTGAAAAAACGTATTCAAATGGTCAATTGTAGGTAACTCTGATTTGTTCCTGTCTGAAGCTACAAGTTCAGCTTCTCTCATATATTTTCAACTTATGCTTGAACTCTATTAAACACTTGAAAAAACTATAACCAAACAATTTTCGAGGTGTTGAAAAGCAACAATCACCCCTGTTGCCCTCTGTGGCGAAAACTAAATGGCATAATGGTTCAAACAAGGCCTTAAGTCGCATAGTTACCATCAATTATAGTTTTTGGTATAGTATTAAGTGTTCAGTCCTACACCAGGTCTATCTGATTTCCTACTTTTAAGCTACTCCTTTCATTTTTGTTCATCCCTTTAAGTGTTCTCCAAATGGAGATTCTGTTTTTAAACGTAACAGCACAAGCTGAAAACTTGAGCAAACCTTGGTGTATAAGAAAACACAATGAGAATTAAAGCTGCAACATGATGACCCATAGAAACTCCAAAATCAGAACGCCTCGTTTCCCAAAATATCAAAGCAAAGATGGAGTATATGTAGAATCCACCAGCATATGTATAGAGTCCCTTCAGTTTCAACCTGTCTACCAGAAAACATTCAATAAACAAACTACGAAACAGAGATTCAAAAATATTTTTGATAAAAAAAAAAAAGAAAGGAAATTATACTTGTACTTTTGGTCAGGCCATGATTGGTTTCCAGGCCCAATCCAAAAATATTTGGTGTTTTTGAACCAAGGCTCGTCATATGTCAGGCTGGGGAAAAAATCTCAGCGGAAAGATAGTAAATGCATGTCCATGCTGACTACCTGAATTTGAATATTTTCTTCTTACGCTCTTGTGCTTCATTTTCAATGGCCTGCATTCCTTTTCCGAACATTAGACGTATCCCGATCTTTTGCAACATATTCTACAAGCAAAGTCGAGCAAACCATCATGTTAAGTAGAGAATTTTGAAGGTCAAATATTAGTTTGCAGAAAGTTGAAACTTATCAACTGTGTAATGAAAAAAAATACTAAAATGAAAAAAAAAAAACAAATTCTGATCGGAGACATAAATTATGGTTATCGGCATCACTGGTGAAGTAAGAACTAGCAGAAGAAATTGATTACTCGAATTTTTAGATGAAAAGCTCAAAATTATGTACGTTAATTTTAATACAAATTTCCTATGAAAGAATTCAACTTGTGGGCTAATGAAATACTTTTGAAATAAGTGATTATTCTTGATAAGTTCATCCAGCATCCATGTCAGGGGTAAAAGAATCACGAAATTATATAAATGCTATGGGTTAAAAAGAACGGAAAGAAACACCAGATACTGCGAAAAAATGAACAAATATTCTTAAAATAGCAACTAAAAGAGAAATTCAAGTTTTTCCGTGTGAGGAGGTTAGCATATTTAACCAGCAACGAAAAAGTGCATACCAGTTTAGCCTGTGCCAGACCAAGATTCTTGAAAATCCAAAGAGGAGGTAACACGAGAAAATCTCCAAGATGCTTAAAATAATTTATTTTATCTCGACTTAAGCTTTCTTGTTAAAACAGAAGCTTCATTTGGTTTAAGAAAATTACAGCCAGCAGGACACTGGAACATGCATGAAATGCCAAATAAACGCCCTAACTTGCCCGACCAAATTTAAACCTTCAAGAGAAATTTCAACAACTAAACTGGATTTTTGTAAATATCAATAACATAAAATATTAAACCATTATTAACCCACCTCTAATATCCGCGAACTTTTGGAACAAACTAGTTTCTAACGTGATACCATAGCCAAGAGCCAGAAGTTCAAAACTCCGGCAATTTTGTTCCATTATTCCGGCAATTTTGTTCCATTAAGTTGGTGCTGGATGCTTATTTATTGGCATCTATTGCTCAATACACAACCAACATGCATTCACACGTCTTGAACATTAACTTTGGGGTTGTGTTCCTGGACCTTGGCTTACACATGTGGGCGTATATTAAAATATAAACCAATTGCTGGCCAGCCTCCCATAATCTCAAGATTTGGGGCAAACTGATTTCTAATAAATGACACTCTAGTTAAATGTCTTCAATGCAGCCAAACTTTGCTTTTTAACTTGTTAGCTTATCATTTCCATACAACTTAACGCAAGCAGCCTTCAAATGTACCACATTTTAATGATTCAGGCTTGTCTGGTTGATACATTTTATAGCTTTTTATAAGATACATGAGCATTCCCAATTGATTTTGAGTTTGAACCCATGTATTCTTAACACGGTATCAGAGCAGTTTTTTCATATGATAAACTATTCCGCCCACGTATACACCGTCACCTGTGTTATCAATCCAGTGACTTATATAATATGGGTGTGATAAATTGTGCAACCACATTAAAATTTACAAGTTATAGTTATGTTAGCTATACATAGCTTACTTACTCCATTTGTTACCAATGGTTTTGAGTTGAACCTCTGTATTCTTTAACACCCTGTACTTAAAGCCTGAATATATTTGAAATCCATAACACGGTTGTTGTGATATGAATTCCAACTGGAGAAACACCATTTTCAACATTTAGACATTAGCTAGCTAAAGAATATAACATCCGATCCAAAATCAACAGCACCAACAAATAAGGTCTGTCAAATATCCTGAAAACGTCCCAATTTGTAAAAAAGGCCACGATTTTTTTAGGGAAAAACATACCTCATAAACAAATCCGTCGAGGAAAAATTGAACAGTAGGAAAGAAGATTGCGAAGAAAGGTAGCACGATGAAATCTCATATTTTGGGTAGGATTCTTGTTAGGATCGATTTCGGGGGTGGGTTGTCATTCCACACCCGAGTTCAACCAACTTGAGCTTCAATAGCTCGTGTTCTTGAAATAATTGCACCGAGAGATTATATTGAGTTCAGTTACAAAACCGAGCGGAAGACACTCGACATAACCTGCTCTAAAATCGATTACTCATTTGAAAGACATTTTAAAGATATGCAAGAAAGTATGTAAAAGCAGTAAGGTAAATAACACAAGCATTTGTTTCTGGAAGTTCGAAGCACAACGCTTCTACGTCTCCCCTTCTTCCATCTCATGGAAGGATACACTAGAAGACTTTGATTTATACAACTCTTTGTACAAACCCGGTCCAGTTGGGCATTCCCCATCCAACTAGAACTCCTAGCAACTCAACTATGTATGTTCTATAATGTCTCACATACAAAGACCTCTCAATCGGTTGTGATGAATCATCAACCGTTACAATGGTATTCACTCTTCTATTTAGCTCACAAATACAATGAATAGAGTGAATACAAAGGCACAAATGATTCCATAATGAATCTGATACAGCAAGGTAAGAGGTGCCAAAGGTTTGGGGAATGCTATTTATTTAGCAACTTTTGTCTTTGAAGTTCCCCAATTGAATCCCAAGTGGGTTTGCTTTGGAAGGCTTGGATTGATCTTCAATCCGCTGTTATTGAGCTTCCAAATCATGTATATATAGCCCCAAGTAATGATATATACGTTAGATACAAGAATATAACCGTTGGGACAATTTTGGTAAGCTTTCAAACATTGCAACGATCATATTCTGGTTTCTGGGCTTTTTCTGGAAGGCCTGCTGGTTGGATCCGGTAGGTGTGATCCGGTAGGTGCCATCCGGTAGGTGCCATCCGGTAGGTGCAATCCGGTAGGTGTGATCCGGTAGGTGCAATCCGGTAGGTGTCATCCGGTAGGTGTCATCCGGTAAGTGCAATTCGGTAGGTGTGATCCGGTAGGTGCCATCCAGTAGGTGTGATCCGGTAGGTGCCATCCGGTAGGTGCAATCCGGTAGGTGCCACCTGGTAGGTGTGATCCGGTAGGTGTTTCAGCTCTGCATCAGCAAGCTCTTGCAGACGTCTTTTCGTCAAGTAAACCTTCGAATTTGGTCTTCTGGCCTGAAATACGACTTGTAGATAATTGAGTTTTCTATCCAACCCCTATGGAATCAGGTCGTTTCAATATCCGAGCTATGAGATATGATCAATTTAGTCAGCCGTGCTCGGGGTCTACTGGGTGCTGAATTCTCATTTTAGCAACCAAACTCAAGGCCATTTCTTAGCAGATCATCAAGCTGTAAAATATCATCTATGAACTGCACACTTGATGAAATATGTTAGCAACACAATAACAAGTATTGTTAACATCAAAACCAAGATTATTCGGGTTTCCAAAACCCAACAATCTCCCCCTTTTTGATGATCACAAAACTTGAATAAAAATATGAACATTAGAGCACAATGTTGCATAACAAGAAAAAGTCATATTTTTTAAACAACATGTTTCTCCCCCTTTTTGTGTGAATCAAAAAAGGAAGACAAATAAATTTACTCCCCCTCAAGGATTGAGATTAAACTCTCCCCCTTAATTTTAAAAGGTTTGAAAATTTGAGCAAGTGAGGGGCAAATGGGGTAGGCTAAAACAAATTTAAAAGAATGCAATGCACATTAATTTTTGAAAAAATAACCTCTTTTGATGATGGATGAAGCATACTTGGCAACAAATTTGAATTTCTTGACAAAACTCAACAATGTCCATTCATCTTTCTGCGGTAGCAGCACACTTAGTCCAACTTGAACTAATAAACTGCTTTTCCTCGAGCAAGTTTGGGCTGCAAGACCTATACCGTTGCGATCCTCTATGAGTCTACTTTGCAAGGCAAAAAACGGTTTGTCATTTGGACATCCGAGCAAGAAGTTATGCCAATTTTCCCAAAGTCGCTGCAAGCTGCCAGAAAAAATGAATGCTTCGAAAATTGTTAGAAAAAAATTTCAAAATAAAACTTAAAATGAGTTTAGAACATATAGAACGAAAATTTGAACATTTAAAATAGATTATAAAATTATTTTCGTGCAAAATGAATGTAATGAAATTGATTTTTATGCTAAATATTTTCATACACCAAGTTTTAGAAAATTATACTATGAAAATAATTTCATGCTCATGAGAAAGTTTTCTTAAAAGATTTCGGTCTAAAATCAGTTAAAATGCTTTCCAAGAACAACCAGGCTCTGATGCCACTTGTTAGGATCGATTTCGGGGGTGGGTTGTCATTCCACACCCGAGTTCAACCAACTTGAGCTTCAATAGCTCGTGTTCTTGAAATAATTGCACCGAGAGATTATATCGAGTTCGGTTTACAAAATCGAGCGGAAGACACTCGACATAACCTGCTCTAAAACCGATTACTCATTTGAAAGGCGTTTTAAAGATATGCAAGAAAGTATGTAAAAGCAGTAAGGTAAATAACACAAGCATTTGTTTCTGGAAGTTCGAAGCACAACGCTTCTACGTCTCCCCTTCTTCCATCTCATGGAAGGATACACTAGAAGACTTTGATTTATACAACTCTTTGTACAAACCCGGTCCAGTTGGGCATTCCTCATCCAACTAGAACTCCTAGCAACTCAACTATGTATGTTCTATAATGTCTCACATACAAAGACCTCTTAATCGGTTGTGATGAATCATCAACCGTTACAATGGTATTCACTCTTCTCTTTAGCTCACAAATACAATGAATAGAGTGAATACAAAGGCACAAATGATTCCATAATGAATCTGATACATCAAGGTAAGAGGTGCCAAAGGTTTGGAGAGTGCTCTTCATTTAGCAACTTTTGTCTTTGAAGTTCCCCAATTGAATCCCAAGTGGGTTTGCTTTGGAAGGCTTGGATTGATCTTCAATTCGCTGTTATTGAGCTTCCAAATCATGTATATATAGCCCCAAGTAATGATATATACGTTAGATACAAGAATATAACCGTTGGGACAATTTTGGTAAGCTTTCAAACATTGCAACGGTCATATTCTGGTTTCTGGGCTTTTTCTGGAAGGCCTGCTGGTTGGATCCGGTAGGTGTGATCCGGTAGGTGGTAGGTGCAATCCGGTAGGTGTGATCCGGTAGGTGCAATCCGGTAGGTGTCATCCGGTAGGTGTCATCCGGTAGGTGCAATCTGGTAGGTGTGATCCGGTAGGTGCCATCCGGTATGTGCCATCCGGTAGGTGCAATCCGGTAGGTGTGATCTGGTAGGTGTTTCAGCTCTGCACCAGCAAGCTCTTGCAAACGTCTTTTCGTCAAGTAAACCTTCGAATTTGGTCTTCTGGCATGAAATACGACTTGTAGAGAATTGAGTTTTCTATCCAACCCCATTGGAATCAGGTCGTTTCAATATCCGAGCTATGAGATATAATCAATTTAGTCAGCAGTGCTCGGGGTCTACTGGGTGCTGAATTCTCATTTTAGCAACCAAACTCAAGGCCATTTCTTAGCAGATCATCAAGCTGTAAAATATCATCTATGAACTGCACACTTGATAAAATATGTTAGCAACACAATAACAAGTTTTGTTAACATCAAAACCAAGATTATTCGGGTTTCCAAAACCCAACAATTCTTGCACCCAGTCCAAAGATTTCGCCACCTCAAGAAAGCTCATGTTGAATACTGTAAGATATTAAAAACAACTTTATCTACTTGACTATGTACTGATCACTGATTAAATCTGAGACGCTAAGTATTTGTTTTTTTTGTGTCTCTGAAGCTATTAGTTTTTCGTTGATCTAAAAAAAGATGGATCTTCAACAAGTATTCCCGTTCTTCTCATTGTCCTACAAAACATTAATTAACTTATAAAAAACCCCATTTTAAAAAATTCTTCCCAACTGTTTTCAGGCAAAAAGCCAAAATTTCAAAAAATTTGACCCAAATCTTGACCCAACATATGCCCAAAATTATTTTAAATATTTTGACCCAAATTTTTTGTTAGTTTCAAAAGCCTATCTCTAAACTCTAAAGACTAAGCATAAATCTCCCAAGCCCACTCTCTCTCTCTCTCTCATTTCTCACATCACGATGCTCACCGACGGCTCTAGAGATTCAAAATCCTCGCCTCCCCGCAACTGCCACCATCGACTGTGATGGCCATGGATATCGTCTACGCTACGAGCTCAGGAGAGAAGAAGACCGCACTCTTTATGGCTTTGGTGCTGAGGATTCTAAACTTTATGTAGATTAGGTATTGGTGCCTTTTTTGTTAATAATTCCAGTAAACAAGCTCATTGGGATCATATTTCTTGGGCAATCGTTTTTTTGTAAGATAAATACAATAATTTCGCATACTGTTTTGTAGATTGGATATCATTCAGGATCTGATTTAGTGCATAAAAAAAATTTAGTTAAGGGAGGGGGCAGATTGATTAAGGGCATGATTATTTGTTTTTTCCCCCTCATCTCAATTTTTGGTGTCCGACACTACCCGAATATTTTGGGTACCCGAACAGTGGGGTAATGGTTTTCTTTTTTTCGGGTATCCAACCCGAAAAATCAGAATCCAAAAAACCTGACCCGACGCACACCCCTAGTTTTGATGAACTAGAATCATATATTCCACATGTCACTGATGGACTAAGGAATATATGGTTCAGTGATCAACCGGGTACTTGAACGCACCGTGGTTTTTAATAAAATCAAGATTCTGCATATTTGAGCATCAAATTGGATGTTGGGATAAATATATAACTGGCCCGTCCGAAGACAATCTTACATATTATCCGAAGACAATCCTACATATTGGTCGAAAATTGAAGAAAGTTGGAATTATATAAGGGAAATGTTACATAAGTTCATGATGCCTACGATGCAGATATTGATCCGTCGAAACATACATATATGGTGGCTTCATCTGAAGGGCCAGTTATAGATGATGTAATTGGAAATAGTCACCGTGATGCGGTCAGGAGTGATAGTGAACCCGAACTGTCATCGAGCATGTCTGGATATGATGAAGATGATATGCATGATGACAAAGATGATAATATGCATGGAGTTTCCATTCATGATACAACATCCGGTGAAAATCCTTGTGACGTGACACACGTGAATGACACACCACTTTTACAAAACACGAATGAAATGTCACCTTTTTTTTAATGTGGTCTACGAGGAACAGCTTCCTGGTTCTGTTGGTGTACCTTCTGGAACGCGAACGAGGTACTATAATCCAGAGAGAGGAGATGGCTGAAATCCAAGTAAAAACATATTTGTTGACATTCTACCTTTTTGTATGTGTGATCTATGCCTGTAATAGGCTCACCATCGACTCTCAATCCTCAAATAATAGAAACAAGGTAATGGTCGCCTCACCTGTTCTTAAGTGAAATGTATGTGTTTTATGGCGTCATCGCTCGACAAGAGCAGTAATCAAATGATTATCAAAAAGTTGATATCCGCAGCGCAAAACACCATAAAAACCCATATAATCAATGTATCTTAAAACATGTTCATTTATAATGTTATGACCATATAATCCCATATAAGGTTATCTATACGTTTAATTGATATTATAATATCAATATCATCTACATTAATATCACTCGATATATGTGTAGATTGTAAGTACAAAACACTAGAATCTTCTGGACCGGTGTATGATGTCATCCTACATTAAACAGGAAAAAAACGATTAAAAGTTTATATAATTATTAAATTGATACCTTCGAATTTTTGGCGAAGTAAGCAGAAATGGAGTTTAGGAGAAGAGAAATGGTTGAGAGGATGAAGAATAAGGGAATGGGATTTGATATAGATAGAGTCCCCACTGCAATGGACAGCGGGGGCGGGGCCTGCAAAATAGCAGGCTCCCACTATAGGTGGTAGCGGAAGTCTTCTAATGATCTGGCCCACATTGCAGGTGACAACGGGAACCATTTTTAAATGCCTCCGCTATCACCTAATGGTGTGCAATCGGCCAGTTCGGTTAATAACCGAACAGAACTTTACTTTAAGCGAGATAATCGAATTGTTTTTCAATCACTGAACAAAATATTTCTTCCTAAAAACTGATTTAACCGATATTTTTATGTAAAATAATTTCAGAACCAACAACTCAAGTCAGTGTACAATCATAACTTAGCAATTAAAAATTAACAAGACAACAACCAAATTAGCTACTCAAAATCCCATAAGAATACACTATGCAGAATTCAAATTACTACATAGATCACATAAGTCCGATGCACGATCGGATGCGGATGCGCGGATTTTCAAAAAAAATGAGTGCGGTGCGCCTAAAAATAAATAAATAAATATAAATACACACTGATGAAATAACGTTAAACATAAATAATATACACTGTATTTAACAAACTTGCATCGTTATTATATCATTTACAAATTTACAATATGAAGTTCTTAACAACTTTGGTGTTTGCAGCTTTACCATTCTTAAAAAAACATTAAAATTAGATTTTATTGAAGGATCTAACATTTGCAGCTTTGAAAAATGAAACCAATTGTACATATATATTTCAACATATTTGGTAATACTATAAATTTATTAAGAACGACTCATATTATTTTCGGATACTTATATTATTACCTTATGAAATGACCAATATAAACATTTAAATTAACTCAATAAAAATAAAAGTTTTATTTATAAAGTCCATTCTATTAATTTTCATGCAAAAAATTAAGATATCAAAATTATTATTATTTACTCCGTAAAAATGTTACAAAATCAGAGATTTATCCGACTTTCTTTTATCACATATTTTAATCTTTCATATGTTATTATGTCTTTTCATAATTCATTACATAATAGTGAATATTATCTATCTATTTACCATATAAATATAATTTTTTTACCAACCCGAAGTACTTAGAAACCATGAAAATTTATCTAAACCCAAATCGGAGAAATTTTTTTATAACAACAAAAAAGTAATAAAATTGGAGAATTAAAGAGGATTAACAAGACTTAGTAAGTCAGTGCGCGACTTAGTAAATCTTAGTGCGCGAATTATAAAATATTGCGCGAACTAGAAATTCATAAATCTCCTTAATACGGCGCACGCGCACCAAGTTCGTCAGTTTGCGTCCGGAGCGCCAGTGCGTGGATGGAGATATGAGGATTATGTGACTTAGATTACTACCAATCTGTGGACTGCCATATGGTAATCCTCAAGCATCAAAGTAAGCAGCAATTTTCAAACAAGCAACAACTTAATAAATAAGCAAGAATTTTCCAAAATATCACATATCCACCACCACTAGTGCATCTTTTGAAAGAAGATAGAAAAAATTGAAAGATTCATCAATCATGTTGTTCATCACATAACCTGCCAAAAGCAAATAAAAGGTTATTAGTGTAAATTAAATGTACTTATAAATCAAATAAAATATTTAAAACATATAATTTGTACAATATAATTCATTTATCACCCAGTGTTGTCGAAGAAGAAACGTCCAATGCAAATTTTACAAAACCTAAAAAAATGAATGTTGACAAACAAATAAGATATATTAGGAAAAAATCTATTATTTTAATAAAAATTTACCACTTTCAAGGTTTAAAACATCCTCCAAAATCTCTTCAACATTGATTGGTATTGAGCATGAATAAAGCCAATCTTGCGTACAGATAAGGCTTTCCACAACCATAGGAGTAGGTGTGTAAGCGAATCGAACATGTTTACGAACTTTTTGAGCCGGCTCGAAAAATATTTGATTTGTATTCACAATTTTGGAATTTGAGCAGAACTCGAACATGTTCGAACATTTTTTCGAGCCGAACTCGAGCCCAAATTACTTTGTTTGATAGTTCGCGAACTTTAATATTTTCGAACCTTTCGGATATTTTATTTCGAGCAATAGTTCGAATAGCTCACGAACATGTTCGAATATTTTCGAGCCGAACTCGAACTTTGATTCGAGCCAAATTCGAGCCAAATTTATAAAACTATTCGAACTTCGAATCGAACTCGAGCTCGAATATAACTCGAGCTCGAATATAACCATTTCGAGCCGAATTTGAACCTTAAATTTTCTGCATATTCGACTCGATTTGGAATGGCCACCGGTGCTGCAGATTCAGAAGCAAGTACTCGACCACCGTTGCTGAAAGCAGATTCAGAAGTAACTGTTTGATATTGGAATGGCCAACGCATAATGTACTCCTCAACAATTTCATTAAGATACTTGTCTAGCTCTGACATGCTACCATCAGCTATTTGTACCTTATGTCTCTTGTACTTCGCTAGGATCGGTTGTCTTTTCAAATCCGTTTGGCTAATTGTTTTTGGCTCAATATCACTTGATTCTTGAACAGACAACACTTTCGAGGTACTAGGCTCCATCTTCTCTTTATAATTCTTGTACAAACCAAGCAAAGTCTCCTTGACTGCCTTTCCCACTCTTGCACCATTTTCAGCTCCAAACAATTCCTCCAACATAAATTCCACAAAATCCAAGTTATGTCTTGGATCAAGCACCACCGCAATATAAAACAATTTATTCATCTTTTCGAGATCTCCCGAATACTTATCAATTTTCTTTTTCAATCTCACGCCAATGGAATAAACATCAAAATTATCACTTTTTTGTCACTCATTCGATATAGTATGAATAGGTCATTGATTCTCACTGGAATAAGTTGCAGTGTTTACAGTTTTATCCATAGATGGAAAACCACAAAGCAATAAACATTCATTTATACGAGAGATTTGTTCACAAACGGAACACAAATCAGATGGTCGGAAAAAAGAACAAAAAAGCGTAAAGCTTAATTCTTTAAAAGACTAATAGTTGCAAAAACAATAAATATTCATCTAAATCTAAGATTACGACCTCAAGAAGACACGAGAAACGAAATCAAATCTCTATTGGCGCAACCCTAATTTTCCAGAAGATAGCGAGAATTGTACGGTTTCGAAGTGGCGGTATAATTTTATCCCCATTAACCTATATATTTCTACGGTAAGGGCCGAGTGCATCACTGGACATTAATCTCGAGTAGTTGAAGTTTTTTTATAAATAAGATAAGGCCCAGTAGCATGGTGGCCCAAATTTAATTTTTTATTTTAAAAAAATTAATCGTTAACCGAAATTTAAAAAAATAAAAACCTTAACCAAACAGTATAACCGATATTTTTTTAAAAAAATAACCGAACTTCGAACTAATCGAACCGAATTTCGAATTAGTTCGGTTCGGTCAGTTAGTTCGTTTAATCGAATATTTGCTCACTCCTACTATCACCTGCAGCGGATGCCTTTTATTTTGCAGTTCTCTGCTACAGGTGATAGCGGATTGAAGTATTATGTAATATTTACACTTTCGGGGTGTTTTTGAAATATATTTTTTTAGATTATTTTTTAAAAAAAATCCAAGAACAGAAGTCAGAATACATTTATCTATTATCCCAGAAACACGCAGTTTGATTTAGATTTGTTTCTAATTAATCATTAGGACTAAATTAAAATTTTATATTTTTATATACAAAATATAGATAATAATAGAGAAATATTCCAGAAATTTTGAGAATCTTGGGAAATCAGAATATGAGAGATTACTGTAATACTTATGTTATAAATTTACTAAGATATGTTTTTTTTTTTATTAAATAAAGTAAGACATATTTTATTAATTCACTTACATTAATGAAGAACAACTATTACATGAGATTAATGCTTAATAATTATTTTTTTTAACATTTGTGCTAAGTCATGCGAATTAATCACCCTACCTTTGATTCGATTCTTACAAACAATTGCAATTTAATAATTGACAAGTTCGAGTTTATGTTGTGTTTTTGGACGGACAAAAAATTTAAATAAGGTAAATTTAAAAAATAATCTTATAAAATATCGACTTTTTCAATATTAGTCTCGGATTTTAGGACTAATTAAATATAATACAAAAAAAATTATTTATAATAAAAAATAGTCTCATATAAATGTTAACAAATTCAGTCCTACATAAGTTAGTTTAAACAAAAATGATCTCATAAACTTTCAAATCATTTTCGTTAAAAACAATAATTTAGAACTAATATTGATTAAAAATAAAAATTTGACTCTATTTTTGATTAAAAATTTTCTATGAAACTATACTTGATTAGTACTAAGAATTTGATATATATCACCGTCAGTATAATTATTGAAATCTAGATTATTGGAAAATATAATGCTGTACTATTTAAAATGAAATGAATTATATTATTATTATTAGAAATATAATGCTGTACTATTTAAAATGATATGAATTATATTATTATTATTATTATTTATTTTATGAAATAACAAACAAATCAATGCAGACAAGATATTAATTACACAAAGAAGGCACCGGGCAGTAATGACACTGATCTTGAAACTTGCAGTTTACCATAAGATCAGACAGCTAGCAATTATGATCATTGTAGCTACTCAGATTATGTACTGAAAATTGAAAAGACCACAATTTAACGAATATATATTTTTACATTTTTATATTGGTGATAAATATTTATTGTAATAAAATATAGTAATCATGAATTATATATACAACTTCAAATATTTTTCAAAGATATTAAATTAATTTTCTGAGAATTTCAAAACAATTTCGATGTATTCTTAGTGAGTGTTTGCAAATACTTTTGCAAACTGCTTATCAGCTTTTCAGATAAAAAAGCAGATTTTGAGTGTTTTATTTCTGTGCTTCTGCTATTGCTTCTCTAAAAATAAGCAGAAAAAAACAGAATTTGAGAAGCAGGTCATGACATGCTTTTGACTGCTTTAAATTGTTTTGTGGCAGTTTTGTAATTAATTGAAGTTTATTAAGCTGCTTTTTTATTTAAATAGCAAACACTAAATACTTTTGCTTAAAAACAACTTTTTCCAACTTTAAGCAAAAGCAACGTAGAAGCGCTTTGAATAAGCAATTGCAAACACGCCCTTAGAGGCAGTGACAAACCTATATATTGAGTTAGGGAAGTTGTTCCTCGAAAAATACTTTTTTTATTATCTTAAACATTTTTTTTGAAAAAAAATTACATTTTATCCTCCTATATTATATTTTGACCCCATAAAATTATTTTACAATCCATTTTTATGTTATTATTTTTTGTTAGTTCTAGTTCGTCAATCATAATGGATACTATTTGGCAAGAGTTTTTTTCCTTTCCTTTTTTCAATATGGTGATACGGTCATATGTAATGTGACGAAATATTGTATTCTCAATACAGTTTGTAATGTTGTCGCCCTCAAAGAGATGTCGATACGTGAAACTTATGACAAACCAACATATATCAAACTAAGAATTATTCTATCATATATCAATGGGAGCTCTGTTTATAGAGCTATCTTGTTTTGAAAATTCGTAAAATATAATGGCCTTGAAATCTGGCAAAGGAAAATTTTCCCAATTTTAAAACCGAATCAAAACAAGGTAATTCAAAAGACTCTAGCTAGGCTAGATGGTAAAGTCTTCATCTCTCTTTTGACATGGCTCCGTATCGAGCCAGACAATTTGCCCAAAAAATCTTTGTTAACACATTTCTCAACAACCCTAAAAAAAAAAACAAGGTAATTCAATTTTTTTTATAAAAGTTATTTCAAATCTATTTTTTAAAGTTCATTTTGTTTATAGATGTCGTGGAATGTTTAACCTTCCTGATAATTACAATAAAATGTTGAGACGAACATACAAAGCTTGAAACATTCTTTTTGACAAAGAAAAGAAATACTCTAGGGGTGTGCATTCGATTCGGTACATACCTAACCATTCGGTTCGGAATTTAAAAACCAATAACCAAACCAAAAATTTTTGGTATTGTTCGGTTTTTATCGAAAAGTTCGGTTCGGTAAAATCGATTTTTTTGGATTGGATGCTTTTTCAAAAGAAAATTCAAACGCTAATACATTATACATAACTGAAAATATATGGCACCTTATTTAGTGAAAAACATGCTTCTCATCTACAATCTACCAACACGAAATAATAAGGTGAGCATATAGTATAACATTAGCATGATAAAGAAAGTAAAATACAATCCAAAAACGATGAAGCCAATAATTTCCAAAATCCGATCAAAAATACATATAACATTATTATTTTTTATTTTGGTTTTCGGTTCGGTATGTACCGAATTTTTTTGGTTTGGGTCAATCAATTTACCGAACGGATGAACACTCCTACTATTCATACTTATCAATCCTATTCCAACAAGTTAAGGGCCATTGCCTACGTGCACACACAATGCATTTCACTATCATGAGCAAGATAAGGACTTTATTGTCTTCGAGTTTTCGAACCAAAAACTCACACATTTAATTCAGAAGCCTTTGGATTTTTGGCCGTTGTGTCACAAATTGTACAGTTGCACGTGAAGCTGTTTTATAAAAAAAAGTTGCATTTGATGATTTCAGTTCAACAATAAATTTGAAAATTTAGATCTGAAATAACTTCAATAATTAGGAATTTCAAAGTCATTGGTACTTTTAAAAAAAAAAATTAAAATTGAAGATGATGTATTTGAAATTCGTGAAATTCAAAATTAGCCAACAATTTGAATAGATTAATATTAAAGATTTAAAATCTAAATTCATCAAATTCTTCCATCCAAATGAAACCATTGGAGTGTCAACATCTTCCAAGTAAGACCTAGCTGCCATAATCAATATTGACCATAAAACAAAGATCCCAAGAAATTTAGCTGATTAGACTAATTAATAATTTTCCATCCACAACATTAATATTTTTAGAAAAATTTGATATGAAATTTGAATTGTTGTAACAATCCCATATAGACTTCATAACAAGTTGTGATCTACATGTAAGCATGAAGGAGTCGATGGAAGGGATGTACGAAGAAAAACACGCTATTAGATCATTATTACGTAAGATTAAGGTGCATATAATAAATACTGATAAATAAGCTTATTTGAAATCCATTATTCAAATCCCTCTCCAAATCAAATCCATTCTGCCAAATCAATCATTAATCCAAACATAACCTAAGACTCCATTCGAATGGATTTGGATTTCAAATCCTTAATATAAAAATATTCAAATTGTTTGGCTAATTTTGAATTCCATATATTTCAAATCACAATATTCAATTTTGAGGTATTTTCTAACAATACCAAGATATTTCACATTTCTAATTATTGAAGTTCCATTGCTGAAATAAAATCCTTCAATCAAAATGCAACCTAAAAAAATCACGAAGCGATTTGGCTTGTATATCAACTTCTCAAAATCAAGTTAATAATATCACAATCTCACATCGAAGTTGTAGTGTACTCTTTGACGTAGTATTAGTGGTTTGTTTTCATTTACTCCTAAGTCCTAACTGCAACCCAAAAAGATGTAAAATAAAATCTCTACCTAAAGGAATGTTGTCCCCATGATGTGCAAGATGTTCAAAAAATTGTCTTGAAATGGAGCCTAAATCGAAGTTAAAGTCGATATCTAAACTTGAAAAGAAGAAAGACAAATCAGCAGACAAGAAAAATTCAAAGGGGCCTCTCGTGTCTAATTCCAAACACATAACAAGAACATAGATGGAAATTTAGTAGGGAACCATGGCAAAATACAAACAACTCAAGCCTGTGATCAATCCAATAGCTAACCCTTTTGGAGGCAAAAATTTTTATCAACGAGAAAAGAATCACCTTGCCTCTCATGGGGGTGACCGAGTTGGTTGAGTAGGTGAGCACAGAGGTCTTTGGTCATAAGTTCGATTGCTCATACCAATACTAGAAATTTCTAGGTTGAGTTTATCGTATTATGTTTGTCTAATGCGATTTATGACATATTTTCACTCAGTTGCATCAGCATTATGGTTTACATTGCATACCCAAAGGGTAGCGGTCGCGAGTCCCGTTCATAAAAAAAGAAATGAAAAGAAAAGAATCCCTTTGGCAAAATAGACTACCATCCAAGACCGTGATAAAAGATGCAAAAGGGGCAAAAAGACAATTGATAGCATATGTGAAAAAATTAGTAACAGCTTCGTTTTGTCGTATAATGTGTTCGATCTTTTCCATTGTTTTACACCCCAAGTAAAAAGATAATCTTGTCTTTATGAGGGCGGTGACTGGAGCCATATAAAGAAGATTGCACAGAAGGTATTGTGTTACAGTAGTGGCCATATATGTTACTCCCTCATTCAATTTAACCACATGAAAGAAGCCAAAACACAGTTGGATTCACTGCAAAATTCACATGAAAGGATCTGATGACAAGATAGAGAATTAAAGTTCTTCATAATAAGAGTGTACTGGAGAGAGTCATTTCAAGCTATTTGAAATGATTGGTCTTATATATTCTTAACCATTTGTAGAGTGGGCCTTATATGTATCCCCATTGGAGAAGCAGCTTTATATTTATGAAGAAGACAGGAGAGTAAGTAAAGAATGGGTTTTTTTCTGAACTTTAATTATCGTCGAATCATGTTGGCCTCGTGTAGGTCCCATATATTTTTGTCAAACGATCGATCAAAGAAAAAAAAAGCATAAAGATTAGGAAGATTTCCATGTGCTAGGCGGCTAAAATATCTTCAACTTTAAAGGGTTCAAAAAAATCTGTTTACAAGTGTGCTTTAGTCCCTCATGTTTGGTTGATAGGGTTGATGTTGCCCAAGGACACTGTCGGTGGATTGCAACTACGAGACCCCTATAAAGCGCAGTGCCTTCTGTAATAAAGGTCAGAGAAGTTATTGTGCAAAGACAGCTAAGCAGTACTTTCTGTAAAGATTTCTATGCATGTAATTAGAGTCAAGTAGATATAGTGCATTGGCATCTAGTCAAGAAGAATGCAGATTGCCCAACAAAAAATCGGTAGTTTCCAAAAGGGTTCAACCTTTCTTGGATAAGTGAGTGTTGTAAATTGTTATTTTTGTATCTCTTTCAACAATGGATTCTTCAAAAATCCTTGAAGAAACTGAAGAATGTAGCAGCAACGAATCCGGATGGACGATGTATATAGCATCACCAGACCGAGAACTCAATTACGATGATTATGAAGATGAAGAGGGATATAGCAATGGTGAACAAATCTACACAAAAGATCCTAAAAAAGACGCTGAGGTTGTCGATAGCGATGACTCGATGGCTTCTGATGCATCCTCTGGCCCAAGTTATCAGGGCCATCTATACGAACATGTTGACAGAATTCACGGTTCGAGTCATGAAGGGAATAAAAGGGGAAACAAACATGTTGGTAAGAAGCATCAACAGCAGGAGAGCAAGAAACATGATGAGCCGAAAAAGGAAGCAAAAGATAAGTATGGAAACAAGAAAATAAGTGCTGCAAAATCAAAGAACGAGTAACGTCCTTTTTCCCAATGAGGAATGCGCAAGCTGGTATATATATATGCATCCACTTTGTAGTTTTTGGTTCCCTGTTTTATGCAATATAGCAAGTATCAAACCAGCTTGTGCAAACTGTGGCTTTTGAGTTCCATAAAATCTTCATATTTAAATATGCAAAAAAACTCACTTGCTGAGGCAGTTATGCTGAATCTATCCAATATGCGTTAACTAGATTGGTGAATCACTCGGAAATTTTACAAGGCCCTTGATTATTATGCCTAAATGCATTCTATTCATCAGTAAAGAATGTGAAATTGACCAACAACAAGTTGCGGACGAAGGATTTTCGAATAGGGGGTAAAAATTATAAGAAATATCATACGATAAAAAAATTCAATAGCATACAATTAATCTCAAAAATCTAAAATATCATACGATAAAAAAATTCAACAGCATACAATTAATCTCAAAAATCTAATTTACAATTGCCTCCGACGGTTCACCGTATTAAGCTGAATACTTACTTCTTGCCTTTATTAAACTTTTGGAATAAACATCATGTATCATCAAAGCCAAACTATAAAAATCTCATGAAAACCTCAAATTTTCAATACCATCATACTCGTTGCAAAACCGATACAAGATAATAAAAAAAAACATAACAAAAAAAAACAAAAAAAATAAAGAAAAGGGGAATTAGAAGCTATGTGCCCTCCCTTGCCTTAGCTTACCTCCGCCCACCGTTGTTTCTGTTTCTGTATGCTCCTGGTCTTTGTGGTCGACGCAATCTGTAACGACAAAACCAACAACATGCTGCCTTATAGATATAAAATGGAGATAGTCACAAGTTCATGTGGGGACATAATGACTCTGAATTAGTAGGCTTCATAGCTTGGTGAAAATGACATTATTCTTTGGTATACCATGTGTCAGCAGACAACAAAATAACAAAAACCGGCAATAATGAAACATAACATTTTGAACAGATTTTACTACAATTCCCATATTTTAACTCCAACCTTTGAACAGTTTGCATCTTGTGCTTAATGTTGACTTGTTTTTTGGTGGCATGTTGTTCATTTGAGCTTGTTATGTTGTGGGTGCCATTAAGGGCTGTGCCTGTCATGACATCGCGGCACTTGGGTGCGTCATATCAATGGCTCAATCATATCAATGGCTCAACTGCGCGATTGATGGCAACACCAAAGAAATCATTTGAGCTGATCAGTAGCAGAAATTGGACATGTGGAATGCTACAAGAAGCTAAGGATGAAGCCTAAAACAAACCTATTCCAATCGTATCAAACAAAAACCAACTCTGATAGAGAAAATGCTCTTCAGGGAATTTTTTTTAAAAAATTCCACAAAAGTTTGGCCTCAAAAGTACGGTTTATGCCTTGCTTAGACACACATTGATCTCAAAACAGGCCACTGCTATGATAATCAACTTCGAGTATCTTCCGCTGTTCATATTATTTCATGAATTAGGGAGGCTGTTTCCACATTAACCAATGAACTTGACAACATATAAGGATGGATGAAGACATCCCTCACAATACATACACAGAATGATAATTCTCTGTATGTTTCTGCAGATAGAAAAGATGCTGAACTATTCAAGTTTAATATCTGATGCATCAAATATTCAAGGAAACACTTATTCATGTTTCAAGAAACCATAAAAAGAGGTCGCTGTAAAATTTATGCTGATAGGCAATGTCTATAGATAAAGCCTCCATAGAGAGATGAATTTAAACAAATATAATTAAACAATGCAACAATGGAGTTTTGTTTCAGTTCGAAAAGATAAAAGGTGAACGAAAATCACAACTAAGACTTTCAGGCTATCTCAAACCATTCGGTATGGAATGACCTATGCATATCAATCCTCTTACAAGTGTGAGCACCGAAGTAAATCCCTTTAAGCCTGCACCAAATTAGCAAGATATCTTTCACTCCTGAAAGCTGTTGTAACCAGGGCGGAGGGAGGCATGAGTAGGCCTTCCTTAAAAAAAATATTATATGCTAAGAAATGATGCAAAAGAGTGCTATGTAAAATAGAGCCAAGCATGACACCATAGGCCGTCTTTTGGTCGTCACCATCCACTTTAGGCAAAAGACTCAAGTTTTAAGTAATTTAAATAACAATTTGGAAAATCCTCTACCTACGATTTTATAAAAATAGAGCCAAGAATCATTTTAAAAAACACTATAACCAGAGACCTCTGAAAACAATAATGATAATCAAATGTCGTGTGACAGTATATATTAAATGAGAAAATCAAATGTGGCCTATCACAAAAACAATATCCAAATTCAAATGTCAAAAAAAAAAAAATTAAATTAAATTTCCCAAACTCTATTTTCATCAACTCACACAAAAATTAGGATTGCATCAATTTTTAAATTAAAAATAAATACAATTAGGTAATTTGGAGAAATTGTTAAATCAAAAAAAGTGAAATTTTTTTTGATTTAAAAAATTTCCACAACGGCCTTTCCCGGTATCAAAATTGTCGTTCCAGGCGGCCGCGAAATCGTCGCTCAGTTCCGCGACGGCCATCAAATCAACGTTAAATTTACACGTCCGTTTTAACATGAAACTTTACCATGACATTCCGCGACCGCATGGCAAACGACTCCTCGCCTACCCAACCACCTATCAATGATCTCTTTTGCTCTAACTCTGGCAATGTACTAAGTCGTATCTCGTCTGAAGAATCGAGAAGCGACACAATATTCTCCTTGCGCCGATGTGTCGGTGCAGAGATCCGACGAATTTACTCGACCACCGCCTCTCGCTCTCTACCTCTAACTCACAGCTCTCCGCCTTCCGTCCAAAAGTCGATGAGATCTCCCTCCTCACCATCAATACCTCCAACTTCATGCTGGTACTGTTATTGCTTTTGAAATAAAGTGCTTATACTTATATGATTTATTGATTGATGGGGTTATGTAATATGTTTAAGTTCTTAAGCTTGTTCTGTTTGTAGATTTGGAGAGAGTGTGGTTTTGGCTTTACTGTGGTGACTTTTGACTTTCTTTTTTATTTCTGTTGATTATGAAGAAAATCCGTGAATTTTGTTTGTGTGAAGGATTATGTTGTTTGTTTATATTTTTTCACTTGAAATTGTCTTCTGCCATGGCTTAGGGGAAATGGTGAAGCAGGATGTCGACAGATATATATGTATTACCTTGTGCTTTAGTGATCAGTTAAAGCCAACTGGTCAAGTAAAGGATTTGAAGCGCTTAGAACACATATGCGAGCTTATAGCAGAATTTTATCTCTCATTTCAAGACTTATGAAAGACCAATCTTTTACCACTATCGCACAGATTTCATCTGTTCTTTATTTGTTTCTCTTTTTTTTTTCCCGAGTAAATTGCCAGGAAAGATGACCGGGTGTCAGAAGAGGTATTTCTGGAGTTACAACTTTAGGCTGTTATCTAATGATATCTAAGTTTACAGCGGTGTAGAAGAGTTTATCCCTATATGTATCTTGCCAATAATTGTTGGCTTCTAGTGGTCAATCATGTCACAAAACCTCTACTCAGTCGCCTCCTTTTCGCCACATGGAGCTCGACGCCTCCTCCTTGTTCGCCGCATGGAGCTCGACCCCCCTCCAGCCCTCCTTGTTTGCCGCATGGAGATTAACACCGCCTCCTTCTTCGTAGGTTGGAGCTCGATGCCGCCTCCTTGTTCGTAGGTTGGAGGTGGACGCTGCCAAAGCCGTCGGCTGGTTTCGTGTTGGATGAGCAGGGGAGAGTAGTAAGGGCTTCTAATAAACTGGTTGCCACAATCGTGAATTTTTGTTCACTATTTTTTCCTGTTTGAATACTGATATTTAAGAATGCATGTTTCTTCAAGCATTTTGCCAGTAATCTGTATATTTTTTTTCAGATGTTGGATGTAATTTGTAGAATGAAAATTCCAAAAAAATAATTGTGCACGAAATTGTTTTAATTAATCGTCGCACTAAAATTTGTAAAAACGTAACTGGTGCACGAGAATATAACATTGGTGCACGAATTTATTTTAATTAACTGGTGCACGAATTTGTAAAAAGGTAACCATGCACGAAAATATAACACTAATGGACGAACAATATAATAACGGTCCACGAACTTGTTTTAAATAACTGTTACACGTAACTGGTGGACGGACTTGTTTTAATTAACAGATGAACGAAATTGCAAAAAAAAAGTAACTGGTGCATGAACAATGTAAATTAACTGATGCACACACTTGTTTTAATTAACTGATGCACGTAACACTGGTGCATGAATTTATAAAAAGGTAATTGTACACGAAAATATAACGCTGGTGCACGAAAAATATAATATGGTTGCACGAACAATAATTTTTAATTTTCATGCATCAGTTACTGATTTTTATTTTTCGTGCATCACTTACTGATTTTTAATTTTCGTGCTTCACTTACAAATTTCAAATTTTTACAAAAACGTGAACATACACTCATGCACTGGACCATCTCATACAAAATTGTTACGTCGTCGCCGTCTGACCCCCGTTCAACGAGCCAAATATATGAAAATCTTCACAATACAATTGCGGTCATTTCTATACTAGATAGCCACCGTGAGTCGCTCTGGAATCGCCAAAATTTGATCTTGAAGGGGCGAAATCGCATGACCTAGGGTTTCAGCTATTGGGTTCTATTTCTTCGGTCCATCAATGAATTAGTCCGAGCCCATACACTGATTAGCTTCCCCTCACCATGGTCAAACGTTTGAGGTCGGCCACCGCTAGTTTGAAATCCTAGGTCATGCGATTTGTGGGTTTTGAAACGAGAATGAAAGATGAAAATGTGAGTGACAGAGATTAAGATTACCATTGTCAATTTAAATTCAAATAGACTTAAGTGGTTGCAGAATTTTTTTCCTGACTATAATAAATTAAGTTTCATAAAAATATTTCGACTTGATTTTTCCTATCTTATTAAGATATATTTAATATTTTGGTAAAGCAAAAAAAATAAATTAATTTCATTTTGGATCCATTTAAATTGCAGTTCAATTTATCATACTAGAGCTTGATGTTGCTTTTAATATATTATACACAACATTATTATTGAACCCTATCAGTCAATAAGTCAAATTATGAGGTGTGCATATTTAATCTTATTAAGATATTCGAGTCTCATATTACATTTTAGGGAAAAATTGTAGGCAGACGATTTGGGTATATCAATTCATTATTAAAATATATAATTTTTAAAAATAAAAATATAAAAACTAATTAATAAATTATTTTAAATCAATCATATTATATTATTCATACAAATATTTTCCATATATTTCTTTCAAGAAAAAAAAGTTTCTCAGAAACAGAATCACAATAACGAGTAGGGAAACATGGCGACATATAAACCACAAATTCAAATCCACATCACAATCCAACACAAGTTTCCTCACTCTCTTCCATTCATTTTACAGAAAAAAAAGGCACGCATAGAACAAATCATAAGGCAGGAAATGCTTCTCCATAACCACATTCCCTTCACTCCACCACTCGGAAAACCCACTCGAACCCACCAAAGACACGTCGCCGTTGCAGCTACATCCACTTTCTCCATCTCCGACGTGTCCCTCTCCTCCCGCGGCTTCATTTTCCACCGCACGATCGACAGTCTCAACCTCGATAGCCTCAACTCCGTCTTTACAGCCGTCGGATTCCCGCGCCGTGACGTGGAGAAGATTCGGATCGCGTTGGAGCATACGGACACGGTGCTTTGGGTGGAATACGAGAAGACGAGGAAGCCCGTTGCGTTTGCTAGAGCTACGGGGGACGGGGTGTTCAATGCGATAATCTGGGATGTGGTGGTGGACCCCAGTTTCCAGGGAATTGGGTTGGGGAAGGCTGTGATGGAGAGATTAGTCACCGAGCTGGTAGAGAAGGGGATCAGTAATATTGTTCTGTATTCGGAGCCCCGAGTGCTGGGTTTTTATAGGCCATTGGGGTTCGTGGCGGATCCGGATGGGATCCGGGGAATGGTGTATGCTAGGAAGCCAAAAAAGACGTAACATATGATTGATTTATCTATTTTTATTGTCTAATTTTGTCAAAAATCAAAAATCATTTCTAAACTAATAATTTCAAGCTATGGCAAAAAGTCATATGGGCGAGTAAATTGTTACTGAGTTGATTGATGCAATATTTTTATTCTGTTATATGCATTCGAGCTAGAATTTTTTTTTTTTTAGAACAAAGTTCGAGTTAGAGTTCAACTCTAATTATTCGCACTCAATTCATCGCGTTGATAGATATTAGGTTATATTTGATTGAAAGATTTGAAAGTATATTACAAATTTTCACTCAAATCAATTATTTATGTCGGATAAGAAATTGAAGTAAGTATTCCAAATTTTTTGTTCTTTTTCAATACACATTTCTTTGCATTTTAGAAGAATTTGAAATGATAATATACTACATGTAATTTCAAATCCATGAATTTTAAATGACTGGTTTGCAATTATACCCTTCAAACCAAATCATTCTACCTAAATGCAAGTTTAGATGATTTCGTCGAATTCAACTCGTTTAAACTTTAGATATCAAGTTAGGCTAGGTATGAAAATATCACTTTATCTATGTTAAGGGTATATTTGGATTGAGAAATTTGAAACCATGTATTTCAGATCATTGATTTCAAATCCATTTAATTATTTGGATTAAGTTATATTGGGTGCATTCAAATACACATCTTTATTAATCTATGTAAATGTAATTATAATTGTGATGTATTTGAAATGCACCTAAAATCCAAATTTCAAATCATTCTTAAATCAAATTCTTACACTCAAATGAAATTCATGCATCCAAACAGAACATAAGTACATTTATGAAACAATCATCAAACCGGCTAGCAAGGTATTTGATGTCATATGACATATCGGTTTCCTCGAGTAAAATCTCCACAGAACAGAAATATCCCGAGGACATAACCTCAAACATAAGGTACCCGAACACTATTAAACCCTACTCGACATATTTGACAAAGAATAGCGAAAGACCCGGGCGTAACCAACAAATCAACCGGCGGAGATAGACATGCAATAATGGAGTGCGGATCTCTCGGACACGCTGACCACAACAACGCCACGATCAGAGGAGGTCGTGTTCCGGATTTCCCACGAATTAACCACCGGGATCAGCCCTATAAATACACACTTGTGGTCTCATCACAGGGTTGGACTTTTGAGGCAAGAAAAGACTCTGAAGAGATCATTTTAAGTTTGTTCAGTTATTTCCCTTATTCATTTCTGATATTCTTGTTTAGGAGTTTGTTATTATTGTTTTGTGTCAGAGTCCTAACAAATTTATTTTTTATAGTAAAGAATTTATACTGGACAAGGTCCCGTGGTTTTTCCTTAATTCTTGAGGGTTTACACGTAAAAATTGTGGTGTTTTTTGTTTATTTTTCGCAAACACTTAGGTCTACCGAACACGAGAAATAACGAATCACATCATTAGCGCCGTCTGTGGGAAATCTTTTCGAGCAAAGACGTTGAAGAAAAATGATTTTTTTGCATAGATCGAAGAAATGAAGTATGGTTAGAAGTAAAGGCCGTGGACAATGTTCAATGGAGAACATACCCAAACCCCCTTCATATTCAGCCCCGGTGTGCAAAGGAGAAGAAGATGATGCGGAGTCATCTCAAAACGTTCCTCAAGCATTTCCTACTAGTGGAATACCTATGAAGCAGTTAATTGAAGTATTTGCAAGAACTGTGGGGAGGTCATGAAGCAATTTATGACCCCGCCCCAACCAGAGAGAACCAGTGAAGATGAAGAAGATTTGGCTTCTTCAAAGGAGCTGAAAGAGGAAACGATGGAGGTTGAGGATCTCTCCAATAGGATGGGCGAGGAAGGTGATAAAGTTTTACACCATCAGATGGAGGATCTAAAAGATGAGTAGCAACAGATGTGCAATAAGATGGAGGGGCGTATCTGTCCAGTACAGAGGAGCACGCCATTTCCTCCTCAGGTTGTTGATGATCCCCTACCATCTAATTTCCAAACTTTGAATATATGGAATTACGATGGTAGTGCAGATCCCAAGGAGTATTTATCCTGATTTGAGAATGATTCGCTCCTTCACCAACTTACATATGAGTGAAGTGTCGAGTTTTCCTGACGACCCTAGCTGGGGCCGCTCAGTCTTGGTTTAACCAACTGCCATCGAGGATCATAGATTCATTCCCGAAATTTAGCTCGTTATTCTTACACCAGTTCGCAAGCAACAGAAGTTGCAAAGGGATAGCCTTCAGTCAGTTCAGACTCAAGCAATTAGAAAAGGAGTCTCTTCGGAACTTTCTGAAAAGATTCAATCAAGCATGCCTCGATGTCCCTCATGTTACCTCAGAGATACTCATCAGCGCCTTTACTCAAGGGCTACAAGAAAGAGATCTGTTTAGGTCTTTAGCTTAAAAACCACATTCTGATTACGACGAGCTACTTGGAAGAGCTTCTAAGTATATCAACTTAGAAGAAGCCCAAAAAATGAAGCAGATGAAAGATGTGAAACCAGGAAATGAGCCAAATCAGAGGGATAATCAATTGGAACAGCCGAAATGGAGTTTCGATCAATACCTCCCGATGAGACCTCCTCGGGAAGTATGTATGAGTAAAAAGGGGCCGAAGAGAGGTCGAGGTGGACATTTCCGAGGAGGACAACTTCGAGGAGGATATTTTCGAGGAAGATGAGCTGGTAGACTTGGGGGAAGGCAAGAACCTCGTGATGGACCAATTGACAATAATCATCATCCTCTGAATAATGCTAATCGGGGAAAGGGGATCGCTTGAGCCAGTACCGTGTGCAGTCCGAGGAGAAAGGCAAGATGATGATGACAATCAAGTTGATGGGGAGGTGGCTCCAAACAATGTTCCTAACCGAGGAACTATACATATGATTTCTGGGGGAGTATCAGACAAAGACTCTAATCGAGCAAGAAAAAGTTATGCTCGGAAGCTGCTAGTGATGTCAATCGACCCGGATAATACGCCAGAATGGCCCTCATTTCTTTCGGGCCTGAAGATCTGTGAGCAATTCATTTCCCCCATGATGATGCACTGGTTATTTCTACCACGATAGCCAATTATAACGTGCAGAGGATCTTTGTAGATACAGGAAGTTCGGCCGATGTGCTTTTTTCTAAGCATGTTGACCCATATGGAGTTGGGAGCATAACCATAGAGAAGGTGAACACCTCTCTTCATGGATTTGCCGGAGAGATTGTAAGCCCGGTGGGGCAAGTTTCTTTACCAGTTAAGTTGGGTGAAGAACCGATGATAAAGACAAAGATGATCAGTTTTCTCATAGTGGATGATCCCTCATCTTACAACATAATTCTGGGCCGACCAACCCTAACTGTTTTTCATGCAGTGACGTCCACTTATCACCTAACAATGAAATTTCCAGTAGGTGAGCAAGTTGGGAAAGTAAGTGGAAATCAAAGTTCCTCGAGAAAGTGTCATGAGAAATCAAAGTTTTCTCATAGTGGATGATCCCTCATCTTACAACATAATTCTGGGCCGACCAACCCTAGATGTTTTTCATGCAGTGGCGTCCACTTATCACCTAACAATGAAATTTCCAGTATGTGAGCAAGTTGGGCAAGTAAGTGGAAATCAAAGTTCCTCGAGAAAGTGTCATGTGCAAGAGTTGAGGCGAGAGTAAGAACAGAAGAAAGTGGTTGATGAAAGAGGAGACAATAATAAGAGGAAGCGAGAAAAGCTGGATGAGATTGAAGAACAAGTAGTTCCCGCGGAGGAATTTCTCACGATTGAGTTGGGTCACCCGACTAGGACCGCCGGAGTGGGTTCTCCGTTAGATCCAGAGTTACGGAGAAGAGTGATTGACTGCTTGAATCAGAATGTAGACGTGTTCACTTGGAGTACTGATGACCTGGTCGGGGTAAAAACAGAAATTGCCAAACACCATCTTAATGTTGATCCTAACGCTTGGGCAATCAAGCAGAAGAGGAGGCATTTTGGGCCCGAGAAAGATGCAATTATTGATAAGCAAGTGGAAGAACTGTTGAGAGCAGACCACTTGCGGGAAATCGGTTTTCCTACATGGATCTTAAATATGAGTTTAGTACCCAAATCAGGAGATAAGTGGAGAATGTGTGTGGATTTCCGAGACGTAAATAAAGCATGCCCTAAAGATTGTTACCCGTTAATGAGGATTGATCAGTTAGTAGATTCTACTGCGAGGCATGAACTGCTATGTTTTATGGATGCCTATCAGGATATCATCAAATCCCTTTGGTACGAGAAGATCAGCCAAAAGTAAGCTTCGTTACAGCAGAGGGGACTTTTTGCTACTTGGTCCTTCGGCCTAAAAAATTCTGGGGCCTCTTACCAAAGGCTGATGGACAAAATGTTCAAAGATCGGATAAGGCGTAATGTGGAAGTATACGTAGATGATGTCCTTATTAAGAGCAAGATGGCACAAAATCTAATTGATGATATGGAAGACGTCTTCGGTACTTTGTGAAAATTTGGCATGAAGTTGAATCCTGCAAAGTGCACATTCGGAATACATAGTGGGAAGTTCTTGGGATACATGGTCACAGAAAGAGGTGTTGAGGCCAATCCGAAAAAAAATCAGAGCAATCCAGGAGATGAGTCCTCCTCGTACATTAAATGAAGTACAAAGGTTTGGCAGAAAGAGTAGTTGCGTTGAGTCGCTTCATATCTCGCTCAGCTGATAGAAGCTTGCATTTCTTTAAGGTATTAAGGCAATGGGTTTGATTCGAATGGAATGACCAATGTCAAAAGGCCTTATAAGATTTGAAAGATTATATTGCTCAATTGCCTTTGATGAATAAGCCCGAACATGAGACACTCATTGTCTATCTGTCTGTGCCCGATGAGCTCATCAGCTCAGTATTGGTCAGAGAAAAGTCAGGGCAACAACAACCAGTATATTATGTTAGCAGAGCACTGCAAGGGGCAGAACATAGGTATTCTGAAGTTGGAAAATTGGTCTTGGCCCTCGTAACAACAGCGCGAAAACTTCGGCCATATTTTTTTATCACATCCGATCATGGTGGTGACGAGCACTCCCTTGGGAAGGCTATTATCTAAAGCAAAAATATCATGGTGAATGGTGAAATGGGCCACTGAGCTGAGTGAGTTCGACATTACTTACTAATAAGTGTGATTTTTACACTTAATTCGATATATGATTAGGAGTGTTTTTGTAGTGATTCCTGGAAAATAGTATGCGTTTTGGTATGTGTTGGAACCGAATAGGGGGGTGAATGAGGTTACTTGGCTACTTTAGCGTTTTAAAATGAATTTGCAAATAGTCGAGTTTCCGCTGCGGAAAACTTGATATCAATCGAACAATGAATAATAGGAAGTAATAAATAAATGAGTAAAGTAAATAAAGCAATAAATGACACAAGTATTTGTTATAGAAGTTCGGCGATGAATCGTCTACGTCTCCTCTTCCCGGCTAGAAAACTTCCAACCGAGGTTCCACAAGAACAACTTTGATCTTGACCTTAAGGGCTCCAAGTTAGCCACAACACACTCTTCCCGAGTCACACACTCTTCACGAATTTTCTTGGCCTTAAGGGCTCCAAGGAAAGCCACACACAAACTCTTCCCGAGTCACACACTCTTCACGAGTCTTCTTGGCCTTAAGAGCTCCAAGGATAGCCACAACCTTGCACCAACTTCACTTGTTGATGTCTTACAATTTCCAACTTGCGTCGGTGTTGGAGGACCTTACAACAAATCAAATACCACATTCACGGTGTAACAACACGAAGACCACAAGCTCTCACACAAGAAATGAATTACAAACTTCAATACAACACAAATGTATGAAGTTTGCAATGCTAGATAGATTTTAATTGAACAAAGCTTTCTTGTAGTTTATCCTCTTGTTTCTTATCATAATCTTGAGCCCAAATCCATATTTATAGTGTAGAAGGCTAGCCTTTGCTACACATAAGGCATAAATCACTCGGACATCGCCTCGGGCGATCACCATCGCCGCGCTCCAACGATCAGAATATTTTGTATCGCCTCAAACAATCTTGACATCACCTCAAATGAACCATGCATCGCCTCAGGCGTTCTAGACTTGTGCATTCAATCTTCTTCGCTTCAGACATTGTGCACGGCGTTGGCTTGAAGCTTGCCATCGCCTCAGACGTTGGTTGCCATCGCCTCAAGCGATCTTCCCATGAGCGGAGTCCTCGGCGTCGCTTCAGTCGATGTGTGGGACATTGGCTTGAAAGGCTGCCATCGCCTGGGGCGATGATCACCATCGCTTGGGGCGATCCGCCCATTTCCTTGCAGATTTAATCCCCTTTAATCAGTGCACTTTTCAATCATCTAACACTGTACACTAAGTAGACACATTAGTATAACAGATGCAAGTTTTGTTGATCATCAAACTCATAAATAATTCGGAAATAAATTAAGCATTAAACTCAACAATGCGTTTAAGGCTCAACAATCTCCCCCTTTTTTATGATCATAAAACTTGTAGATGAAATATGCATGAAATATGAGTAAACAAGACTCCCCCTTAACAAATGCAAAACACATATAAGTTTGACCAAGTAAAGCATAATACAAAAACTCTCCCCCTCAAACCATGCATATAATAAGCTTCAAGTTTATCACAAAATTCTCCCCCCTTTTGTGATAATCAAAACACACAAAGTTCAAATAAGCATAGCACAATATATGTTGACACATATCCATAGTCTAACAATTAGCACATGTTCCTCATCAAGCATGTAATAGCCATAACAAGCATAAGATTAAATCATTGAGAGGAAGACAAACACGCTTTTAAGGCAATTAACGACAATGAATTCTAAATGTGCAAAGTGTGTATATGTTCCATAAAAATTCAAGCATTCATGCTTAATAAACATTGCTCAATGCATGATTATAGACATTTGATAATCTAATAAGGCGCATGTGATGAGAGTTAAATCATTTAGGCCATAGAAGCAATAGAGATATATGAAATTCTTAGGCCATTTTTCTATGATCTAAGATAGAGCATCTAAACAATTAAAGCATGCTTAATCACATTTAATTAAGTTGTACATTGCATACTCAAAGTTAACTCAAGGCACATAAAAAGATTTTTACCATAATGAGTTAAGCATAAATCATGCATTTAAACAAATTTAATTAAGCAACATAATTCATTATCATAAGAAGATATCATTTAATTCAATCATGTTGTGCAATAACAAAACATGAGCATTTAATCAAGTTATACAAATTTTAACCATCCAATAATTACTCACTTTGCAAAATTCAAGCATATAGGCACATAAGGATGATTAAACAAGAATTCTAATACATGGAGAATATATGTCACAAAAATATGCATATGCTAATGGGAAATGCAAGTTACTACTAAATATTGAGCTTCATAATTTATTGGTCACAATTAATTTGTGCCAATGAAAATTTTCCATTGCTCTTTTAAATGCACAAGAGAAATATAATTAGCTCCCCCTAAATGAATCATAATAATGTTCTTAAAACTCAATTTCTCAAAGATTATCTTCAAGTAATTGAATTTCACCACATAATTATAATATACAATTCAAGGAAAATTAACCAAGCAAAAGAGCTAATTATGCTATTATGATGCTCAAAATAAATTTACATTGGATGATAAGAATGAGTTCATATCATTGGTCCTTTACCTCACGCTTCTTCTATTGTGGTGTGACCGCTTTATTTTTTAAACAAAAGATAATTCAAAGAATAGTTTGAAGCGATTCTACCGCAAGTGCACGGTTGTCAAGTTTTAGTATAGTGGAAATTAAGTAAAGGTTGTCGAATCCACAGGGACTAACGTATAAGTACCAAATAAGATTAATAAAATTATATTTAGCCTATGATTAACAAGGGTGATTAACTAATGCCAATTTAGACTGAAGACTGAAAAATAAACAAGAAACAATAAAATGAAAGGTTCCGGATATGCGAAGGTAAGTCACTCGAGAAATATATCAAGCTCGTCGTTCAACTATGTTATCTTTAATGATTCAACTGAATTAGCAAATTATCAACCAATTGATTCTAAGGGTGAAAGGTTTTCGCTATTATTCGATACACTCTCTCGAGCTGTAAAGAAACTAACACTAAATTAGAATAAGTCACTCTCGTGCACCTATTTACTAATTCAATATTGCATAAATCGTTAAAACATTATAACTCTAAATCTCTCGATTCCAAGTTCTCACGTATGCGATATCATCTCTCGATCTCAATCGTAACATACATCATAAATTAATGGAGCGTGTTACAACGTTATCTCTCAATCTCGGTTATAACTCTCAGATTCAATCAAAGTTAGCTAGACTTTGATCTACACAAACAATTAATTTATGAACAATAGCAATCAATGCGCTCAAACACAATTGAATCAATAATCAAACACAACGAAACTAAAACTCGATAAAATAAACTAGATTTAATTCAAATCAAATACATAATAGTTTAATTATCTATCGACCTCAAAAACATCAAATGGAATTGAAAATCAAAGAAATCAAAGTTTAGAAATACGATAAACGGTGGATGAATCCGTGCGTTGCACCGTGATTTCTTCTCTTGCTCCTTCCTTGCACTCCGGAATGGATTGGCTCGACTTTGGACGAAGAACGGAGATTGAATCTCCTTCTTGGCGGCGGCTAGGCGGCGGCTAGGGTTCCTCTTTTGTGAGAGATGGGCGTCTGATATGATATATCTCGAATGGAAATGATTTTCCCCTTTAAACCCTCGAAAATCCATTCAAAAATGGAAGATAAGATTTTTCCGGATTTGCGTATCGATCGATCGAGAATTGCGTCCGATCGATCGGTACACTGTTCATGTCAGCCTTTGAAACTTACCGCCTCGCTCGATCGATCGAGATTTCTTTCCGATCTCGAGACTTTGATAAAATTTGCTCTGAAGTTACTGCCTCGGTCGATCGATCGAGAAATTGTTCCGATCGATCGAGACTTGAAATTCTTTTCTTCTCAGCACACTGTCTGGCTCGATCGATCGAGAAATATTCTCGATCGATCGAGATTCCTAAAATCCCACTTCCTCAATTTCAACTCTTTCTCGCCTCGATTTCGCCCTTTTTCTTCAGTTTAGCTCATTTCTCCCATTTCCAACTAATTTTCCTGAAATTGACAAATAAACACCAACAAGCATAATATCATCCAGGAAAAAGTATGAAAAATGGGAAGAAATTACAGCTAAAAACACTTAAATTCTAAGCCTATCAACTCCCCCAAACTTAGACTTGATCGTCCTCGAGCAAGCAATAAGCTCAAAAAGAAAAGTTAATTTTAATACTATGCATGAATCATCTTTACAACTCACGTAAAAACTCAGAAATCCTTCTTACACATCAATAAAAGTCATTCAACATTCAACAAGAAGCAATTTCTCCTAAGTTAAACAATACATCGCAACATTGGAACGTGCGTGTGTGCTCTTGTCAAACATGAGTATGTTCATATCTTTAAGATCAAAAAGTGCCATAACAACTCCGAGTCAAGATTACTTTGAACTACTCTACAAATTTACTATACAACACTTCTCCACTAATGTAATTATTTCCTAGACTTGGATCAACATGACTTTAAAAGCTTATAACGTTAGGCCTTTTGGTGTCGGCTACAAAGAAAAGGTAGGATGAATTCAAAGAAGAGAGTACAATAGAATCAGTTCAATACTTTTTTTTCGCACACTATTGAGCTTCTCTTCATCTTTTTCTAGCCTTGGCCACTTTGGGTCTTATTTAAATTTTCTTTTCAAGGCATTTCTCTACATCTTTTCTTTCTCTTTGCTCATTCTTTTGTTCATTTCATTTTTTCACAATGAACTTATCAACATATAACAATTTAATACAATGAATGAGATTCATTATACTCCCTTAGGGGTGGGTAAAAATTTTCTTTTAGGCTCAATCCAAGGTAAGTATAATGAGGTTGCCAAGAATGTCGAATGGGGGTCTAATCATATGCAATGCATATACCATTCTTTTTCAATAAGGCACAATAGGGGACACTAAGGACTGATGAATACAAGGCAGGCTTGAAAGGCACAATCGGTCCAAAAATCGCCTAAATCATCTCCAAGTCAAGTTCTTAATTATAAATTTCGCCTCAAAGTGCTTTCAAATAAATTGTAGAGTTATCTAAGATACTCAAGACTTATCATAGTTAACACAAATTTTCACTTTAATCAATACATACTTCACTCAATCATGACTCAATAAGTGCTCAAATTATTCCTCAGTTT
The DNA here is from genome assembly GCA_907163345.1 of Haberlea rhodopensis. Taxonomy (NCBI): domain Eukaryota; kingdom Viridiplantae; phylum Streptophyta; class Magnoliopsida; order Lamiales; family Gesneriaceae; genus Haberlea; species Haberlea rhodopensis. Next base: position 10,098,413 of record CAJQUN010000014.1, read on the forward strand.
TGACATATGGTTAACAAAGGATATATACAAACAAGTTAAACATTTTCATGACTCCTATCTAGATGAGGATTAATTTCATCATGTATTAACGTTGCAAATCTAATTCTTCATTTCTCAAGACTAACTCACAAAAAAAAATTTGTTGGTAATGCTCAAGGATGAATCAGTCACAAAATCATGCAGTCATGCAAGTAGAGAAGCAAGATAAGTAGCAGAATGTGCAAACGCAAGATATATACAATTACTCAAAACCCCCCCAAACTTAGTATGTGAATTGCCCTCAATGAACAAGAAAAATAAATAAATGCAAAGGCAAAAACACATACCATGACGACGATCGTCACTGATCGTCGTCCTCATCATGCTCCGGAGGGGGGACTGGGTAGTGGTGCTCCTCGCCCTGATATGGCGGAAATGGTGGGTACTCAGAAGGTGGAGGTGCATGCGGATGATAAGGTGCAAAGCGTGGCTCCGGCGGGAACTGGAAACCTGGAAAGCCCTGGGCCATGGCAGTGTTCCATGCACTCTGATAGTGCATGAATTCCATCTGACGCTGAGCTATCTGCTTGTGGTCCATCTGCAATGCTCTCTGCATGCCGTGAATGTCCCGCTGCATGCTGTGAATACTCTGCTGCCCCAGGCAAATATCTTGGAGGTCCCTATGAAGAGAATCCAATGTAACACGTGTACGCTCTGCAGCAGAGGATGATGCTCCAGCCTGTGTAGTGTCTGAGGGTCTTAATTCGGCCCTTCGTCGGCCCGTAGGAGGTGGTGGACCGTCAACAATGATCGGGGTCTTTGGCGGAAGTAGCTCCTCGTCTTCCCCCCATGTCACTCCGTATTGCTGACATAAAGCAGTGATCGTGGATGTAAACGGTAGTGCGGAGGTCGGTGGGCTGCTCCCAATCTCTTGAATGTGATCACTGATGATCTCGCCGAAGTCCACTTCCTTCCCTGAGAGGATGTCATATACCAGGACCACTCTGTCTTTTGTCACCTCAGAAGTGTGGGTCGAAGGCATGACCCGCGAGGCGACAAATGAAAACCATGCTTGGGCCTCTGGCTTCAAATGCTTTTTTAGAACCAACTGTGGCTCTGCTTTATCGTTCCTTTGCCAATCCACTCCCGGCATGCCAATAACTGCCAATACCTCATCGTAGTCGATCTTGCTATTCTTGAAAGATTGGTATGCACAGTTGTGAAGGAAAGACATCCGGTGAATATTATTGATTGCGGCTCGATCCACCAACACCTCCTTCCCTCGAACATAAACAACTGCTCGGTGCCCTGGTTTAATAGCCCGAAGATTTGTGTAAAACTCCCTCACCAGTGGCACCACAGCATCAATCGGTGTCTGAACAAATTGAAACCACCCTTTTCGCCGTACTGTCCTAATGGCAGAACACTCCAATTTATCCATGCTCATTCCCCTTTCACGGCTCAGAGGTTTCTTATGATAGGTGGGATATAACTCGGCAATTGTGGCATTGACAAACTTCTGTTCGTCATACCCTGGCTCGGAAACGGTGGCCTCCGCCTGCTTTTGCTTTTGGGAAGTCTCCGCCTGCTTTGACCTCTTTCTAGACGACATTTTCTTGCTAAATTATTCCCAACTAACTCGCTTGAATGCAACTAAACACCACCTCAAAAACACAGCAATGCCAATACCTCTCAACACAACAATACTTCCCCCAAACGTTGATGCTTATCTACCCAATTCAATTCAACGAAGTAATTGCACCAAAGGATGAAAATAAATGAATTATGAAAGCAATTACCAAGAAAAAATCTGATCTTTGATGACTCTTTGTGCTTGACTTGGAATATCCTTTCGCCTGCAATTCTACCCAATTCGGAGCGTAATATTTCAGATCTGCAAAGAATTTCTCATCAGAATCAATACTTATTTCAAGGATTTGAAATAATTTGACAATGGGAAGGAATATTGATGAAAAATTGAAAGAGGCGAAATTTTCTTTGTTGGAATGGAGAGGAAAAATGTTTGATAAATTTCTGGCTGCTGCGTCTGTGCCCTATTTTTTTCAAAATTTTCTCTCGCTCGATCGATCGAAAATAATTTTCGATCGATCGAGCGAGGCAGTATACAAAGCGCTTTTTTAAAACTTCGGGCGATCGATCGAGATTTTGTCTCGATCGATCGCCAACACGAGAAACCATAAATTTAATTTTCTCTCAACAACTTTCTCTCGGGTTGCCTCGCCTACATCCTTATTGCTCTTACTTTCACACCTGCAATAAAAACACACGGACTTATTCACGGATAAAATAGAAACACAACTAACAACAAAACAAACTAAAACAAGGAATTAAAACACAACTCAAGGAAGGAAGAGAAAGTTCTTAATTTATAGTCCCAAGCTGGACTGTCACCTCCTCGTCTTGTCAATTCGATGGCTCATTTGGATTCTTTACAGAATCACTTGGGAGTGTACCTTGCGTTCTCCCCGAAATCAACGTGGCCAACTGCCCTATTTGCACCTCCAAATTTTTAATAGATGCATCCTGATTCTGCATCCTTACCTCCGTCGATGAAATCAACTTTGCCATAAGTTCCTCCATACTCGGCTTTTGTGTGAACCCTGCCTGCGGTTGTGGGTTCAACACATTCTCTTGATTCGACCATCTCAAATTCGGGTGGTTCCTCCATGGTTGGTTATAATTCGAATATGAATTGTTGGGTGGCCTGTTACCTACAAAATTCACAGCCTCAATAGATTGGTTAAACTGGTTACCTGCCTGACATTCGATGCTTGGATGACCGCCTCCACACAGCTCACAGAAGATAGCTTGAGCTTGCATCGCTGCTGCTCCCATGCTGTCTATCTTCCGGTTCATAGCTTCTAACTGAGCCGAAAGAGCAGTGATCTCGTCCACTTGATGGACTCCTATTGGCTTCTGTGGCGTGCTCCTCTCTGACTGCCATTGGTAGCTGTTGCATGCCATTTCTTCCAATAAGCTATATGCCTCTTCCGGCGTCTTCCTCGTTATTGATCCCCCAGATGCTGCATCTATCATCGAACGGTTAGAAGAAAATAAACCGTTATAGAAAGTTTGTACCTGCAACCAAATGGGTAGACCATGGTGTGGGCATCTCCTCAACAATTCTTTAAAACGATCCCACGCTTCATATAAAGTCTCGGGGTCAAACTGCCCAAAAGTTGTGATATCGTTCCGCATCTTCGCCGTCTTCGAAGGGGGAAAGTACTTTGATAAAAACGCTTTCGTCATCCCCTCCCATGTTGTTATAGAACCTGCAGGTAGTGAATTCAACCATGACTTAGCTTTGTCTCGTAATGAAAAAGGGAACAGTCTTAACCTGGTGGCGTCATCGGAGATGCCATTATGTTTGAACGTGTCACAAATCTCCAAAAAGTTGGAGATGTGATTATTCGGGTCGTCCGTGGCTGCTCCCCCAAACATAACCGAGTGCTGTATCATTTGTATAATCGCCGGCTTGATCTCAAAATTGTTCGCTTGAATCATCGGCCTCGTAATACTGGATAAAGATCCATGAAATGCCGGTTGCGCAAAGTCCATCATTGACCTTGGGTTCTGTGCTTCATTATTATCTGCCATCGCTCGAGCTTCTCGTAATCGCCTAAGTAGAGTTCTTTCTATTTCCGGATCGAAAGGCTCGAGAATGGGCTCCTCTCTTCTGAGCATGCACTAGAGAAACGATTCCTGTACAAAACAGACAAAAAGAGACAACAAAATGCACAAAATTATTAACAAAGATCAACAAAAGAAAAAAGAAAAAAAACAAAGACGCAATAATAAAAGAATTGGCTAAATTACAATTAACTAATCTCGTATGATATTATACAGACTAGTCCCCGGCAACGGCGCCAAAAACTTGACCGCTTTATTTTTTAACAAAAGATAATTCAAAGAATAGTTTGAAGCGATTCTACCGCAAGTGCACGGTTGTCAAGTTTTAGTATAGTGAAAATTAAGTAAAGGTTGTCGAATCCACAGGGACTAACGTATAAGTACCAAATATGATTAATAAAATTATATTTAGCCTATGACTAACAAGGGTGATTAACTAATGCCAATTTAGACTGAAGACTGAAAAATAAACAAGAAACAATAAAATGAAAGGTTCCGGATATGCGAAGGTAAGTCACTCGAGAAATCTATCAAGCTCGTCGTTCAACTATGTTATCTTTAATGATTCAACTGAATTAGCAAATTATCAACCAATTGATTCTAAGGGTGAAAGGTTTTCGCTATTATTCGATACACTCTCTCGAGCTGTAAAGAAACTAACACTAAATTAGAATAAGTCACTCTCGTGCACCTATTTACTAATTCAATATTGCATAAATCGTTAAAACCTTATAACTCTAAATCTCTCGATTCCAAGTTCTCACGTATGCGATATCATCTCTCGATCTCAATCGTAACATACATCATAAATTAATGGAGCGTGTTACAACGTTATCTCTCGATCTCGGTTATAACTCTCAGATTCAATCAAAGTTAGCTAGACTTTGATCTACACAAACAATTAGTTTATGAACAATAGCAATCAATGCGCTCAAACACAATTGAATCAATAATCAAACACAACGAAACTGAAACTCGATAAAATAAACTAGATTTAATTCAAATCAAATACATAAGAGTTTAATTGTCTCTCGACCTCAAAAACATCAAATGGAATTGAAAATCAAAGAAATCAAAGTTTATAAATACGATAAACGGTGGATGAATCCGTGCGTTGCACCGTGATTTCTTCTCTTGCTCCTTCCTTGCACTCCGGAATGGATTGGCTCGACTTTGGACGAAGAACGGAGATTGAATCTCCTTCTTGGCGGCGGCTAGGCGGCGGCTAGGGTTCCTCTTTTGTGAGAGATGGGCGTCTGATATGATATATCTCGAATGGAAATGATTTCCCCCTTTAAACCCTCGAAAATCCATTCAAAAATGGAAGATAAGATTTTTCCAGATTTGCGTATCGATCGATCGAGAATTGCGTCCGATCGATCGGTGCACTGTTCATGTCAGCCTTTGAAACTTACTGCCTCGCTCGCTCGATCGAGATTTCTTTCCGATCGATCGAGACTTTGATAAAATTTGCTCTGAAGTTACTGCCTCGGTCGATCGATCGAGAAATTGTTCCGATCGATCGAGACTTGAAATTCTTTTCTTCTCAGCACACTGTCTGGCTCGATCGATCGAGAAATATTCTCGATCGATCGAGATTCCTAAAATCCCACTTCCTCAATTTCAACTCTTTCTCGCCTCGATTTCACCCTTTTTCTTCAGTTTAGCTCATTTCTCCCATTTCCAACTAATTTTCCTGAAATTGACAAATAAACACCAACAAGCATAATATCATCCAGGAAAAAGTATGAAAAATGGGAAGAAATTACAGCTAAAAACACTTAAATTCTAAGCCTATCATGGTGCATTTGATGGTTTCCTCTCTTGAGATACTAGTGCCTTCATCATCTCTTCCTTTGTTGTTCCTACAAAACAAAGTTATAATAGGAGGATCTTTGGTACCCATTTGTTCTTTGGGTCCATGTTGGTTAGTAACAATAGGGGATTTAGGAATCCACTTCCACCTCTTGTTTGTTTGGTATTGGTTTTTGACAAATCTACATTTATTCTTTATATGGCCAACCTTACAACAATAAGTGCAAGTAGGGAAATAATGCTTAGTTTTAGCCAACAAGTTTGAAAAAGTTTAGATTTGCTTGAAAAGCCTAGTCCGGCTTTATCGACGGTATATCGTTGCAAGCCAAGCAATTCTTCCAATTTTAAACTACTTTCACTAAACTTGCAAAATGATATCTTCAAAGAACTTAATTCATTTTTCAATGAATTATGTCTTCATCTCTCTTGGTTAACTCAAGTTTGAGCAATTTGTTACTCATCTTGGTTTTGCCAAGAACATCAATAAGATCATTATATGATTCTAATAATTCATCAAAAGAGGGTAACTCATCGTCGGTTTCCTCTTCCTTGTTATTTGCATCATCTTTGGCCATTAGACAAATATTTGTTTCTTCTTCTTCATCGGAGTCACTATCACTCCATGTGGCCATTAGACATTTCTTCTTCCCATTATCATCATTTTTCTTACTAGGACATTCATTAGCATAATGACCTTTATATGACAATTATAACATGTTACCTCTTGTTTGGAATCATATTTGGTGGCACCGGAGGTCTTTGGCTTGTTGTATTTATTGTAGAACTTCTTGAACTTTCTTGTGAACAAGATCATCTCTTCATCATCGGATTGTGCTTTCTTTCCGACCAAGGCTATCCCCTTTCTTATAGATTTATCTTCCTCCTTTATTCCCTTCCGGGTTGACACTTCAAGCTCATGAGTCACCAAGGTTCCATGGAGTTCGTCAAGATCATATGACGCACTATCTCCTTTGTTTGATTCAATGAGCCGTTCTCTTGGCATCCATTCTTTTGGTAAATCTCTAATGGCTCATCTCCATATTTGCTTTGGAGGATACTTTTCTCCAAGTTGGGCAAGCTCATTGATAATTTGAGTGAGCCTTCTAAACATTGAGTCAACATTTCTCCGGACTCCATTCCAAATGTTTCGTATTTGAGTTGTAGAAGATATATTTGTTTCTTTCACTTGGTTTGTGCCCTCATGACAAATTTGTAATTTGTCCCAAATTTCCTTTGCGGTTGAGCACATCGAGATGCGATTGTATTCCTTCATATCTAAAGCACAATGCAAAATATTAATAGCTTTAACGTTTTGAGAAATTAAGATCATATCCGCCCTTGTAAAATCGTCCATTTCTTTGGGAACATTCCTTCCCTCAACTTCCATTTAAGGAATATGTGGACCTTTTACAATTATTTCCATAGATCATAATCTACAGATTGCATATATAGAGAAAGTCTATTCTTCCAATATCCGTAGTTATCTCCCGTGAATAGCGGAGGTCGATTGGTCGATTGACCTTGAGCAAACTCACTTGCTAGATTAGCCATAAAAATTTTGGTTTAAAAAACAAAAATCAAGTGGCTCTGATACCACTTGTTGGAACCAAAGGGGGGGGGGGGGTGAATGAGGTTCCTTGGCTACTTTAGCATTTTAAAATGAATTTGCAAAAAGTCGAGTTTTCGCTGCGAAAGACTTGATGTCAATCGAACAATGAATAATATGAAGTAATAAATAAATGAGTAAAGTAAATAAAGCAATAAATGACACAAGTATTTGTTATAGAAGTTCGGCGATGAATCACCTACGTCTCCTCTTCCCGGCTAGAAAACATCCAACCAAGGTTCCACAAGAACAACTTTGATCTTGGCCTTAAGGGCTCCAAGTTAACCACAACACAGTCTTCCCGAGTCACACACTCTTCACGAGTGTTCTTGGCCTTAAGAGCTCCAAGGATAGCCACACACAAACTCTTCCCGAGTCACACACTCTTCACGAGTCTTCTTGGCCTTAAGAGCTCCAAGGATAGCCACAACCTTGCACCAACTTCACTTGTTGATGTCTTATATAATTCCAACTTGCGTCGGTGTTGGAGGACCTTACAACAAATCAAATACCACATTCACGGTGTAACAACACGAAGAACACAAGCTCTCACACAAGAAATGAATTACAAACTTCAATACAACACAAATGTATGAAGTTTGCAATGTTAGATAGATTTTAATTGAACAAAGCTTTCTTGTAGTTTATCCTCTTGTTTCTTATCATCATCTCAAGCCCAAACATCCATATTTATAGTATAGAAGGCTCCCAAAGCTCATACTAGCCTTTGCTACACATAAGGCATAAATCACTCGAACATCGCCTCGGGCGATCACCATCACCGCGCTCCAACGGTCAGAATATTTTGCAGATCGCCTCTGGCCGATCCTTGGATCGCCTCAGGCGATCATCCACCAAAAATAATGCCGTAGCTTTAAATGATCAGAAATTTGTATCACCTCAAACGATCTTGACATCGCCTCAAACGAACTATGATCGCCTCAGGCGTTCTCTTCATCGCCTCAGGCGTTCTGGACTTGTGCATTACATCTTCTTCCCTTCAGACATTGTGCACGGCGTTGGCTTGAAGCTAGCCATCGCCTCAGACGTTGGTTGCCATCGCCTCAGGCGATCTTCCCATGCGTGGAGTCCTCGGCGTCGCTTCAGTCGATGTGCGGGGAGTTGGCTTGAAAGGCTGTCATCGCCTGGGGCGATGATCACCGTTGCATGGGGCGATCCGCCCATTTCCTTGCAGATTTGATCCCCTTTAATCAGTGCACTTTTCAATCATCTAACCTTGTACACTAAGTAGACACATTAGTATAACAGATGCAAGTTTTGTTGATCATCAAAAGTCATAAATAACTCGGAGATAAATTAAGCATTAAACTCAACAATGCGTTTAAGGCTCAACAGTATATATTTGTATATTTCAGGAATCGAGGTCCAAATGCAAAAAAAAGTGGAGGAAATAAGCTTAAAATGATGAAAAGGACCAAACCGAGCATACACGAAAAGGAGGGACAAAAGTGCAAAATGTTGAAAATTAGACTCGCGATCGATCGGTATAACCAGGCGATCGATCGCCGCAGACCAGTGCACATTCACGATTGATCGATAAAGATCAGCGATCGATCGCCGAGTCGGAAATTTTGAAAAATAAAAATAGAATAGTTTGGCGATCAATCGGCAACTGATGGCGATCGATCGCCAAACCCGAAAAAATTGAGATTTATTTCCTTATCAAGCTATTTTGTGTCCAAAGAATTGAAGACTCTTCCAACACAATATATGGAAGATTTCAGCCGAAATTGAGGGACTTTTGGCTCATAAGTTACCCTACAACACTCAGCCACCATCACTCACATCCTCTACCAACCATCCATACACCATCAAACCATTGAAGAAGAGATGCATCGGAAGAGACAGGACAACGGAGCAACGAAAGGATTCAACGCCTCTCATTATTTCCATATTTATGAACTTAGTTTGTTTCTATTTGATTTTCTTATGCTTTTGATGTTGGAACACACGATTTTGCATTTCATTTTGAATATGTTTCTAGGCTAAGTTTTGTTGTCAAGACTTAGGGGATCCCATGTTTTGAACCCATAATTTTAATTAAGTTTTGATTGATTCTTACAAATTCTTTGAGTTTAATTTGTTGTGTTCATGCTTTCAATGGATTAATCATCCTTGATTGATTATTTATTGCAACTGAATTGACCATAGGAGATTGCGAAACGATTAAACCGTGGATTTTAGACTAAGATCAAAAGATAAAGTCAAATACACGTGTGATAGCTATAGATATCTAGTAATCGAAAGTTAGAAGTTTTCATAAATCGACATACAACATTGAGTGTTAAATAAGTGCATGATCATTGCCTTGTTGCATCTTAGTATTAAACTTGTTATAACCGGACCAAGGCATAACAAGTGCATTAGGAGAACTCGTCACCTTAGTACACTTGAATTTAATTCTTGACTATAGGCGAATTGTGGGGGATTGCATGGGTGAACCGAAAGTCTTGATAATTGTCTCTATTGATTCTAATTTTCTTCGTTCTTGCTTGTTGGGTTGATTATCGAGTTAATTCGTCACTTTAATTAATTAATCATCAATAATATTCGTAGGCTAAATATAGTTAAACTAGTTGAGTTTGGTAATTATTTCATAGTCCACGTGGGATCGACAATCCGTACTTCTCATATCATTATACTAAAGTTTGACATCGTGCACTTGCGGTACACAATCGCTCCACTGAAAAATATTGTTTAAGATAACATCGATCAAGTTTTTGGCGCCGTTGCCGGGGACTAGTTTTAATAATATCAAACGAGATTAGTTGACTGTAGTTTAGTCATTCATTTTTTTTATTCGATTTTTTTCCCATTCTCTTTACACTTCTACTGTTTGTTTCTTGTGTGGATCTCTGCATGTTGTTATCTCTTGGTGCATGCTAAGGAGTAGCAAGCCTACACTTGAGCCTTTTGACCCCGAGATCGAACGCACTTGTCAAAGGAGGCTAAGGCAAGCAAGAGCACACATGGCTAATAACGATGAGATTCCAGTACCACCAGTTGCAAGATCACTCATGGACAACGCCCACCCTGCATTCCATGGATCACTATCGAGTATCGCTAGACCAACCATCCAGGCTAACAATTTTGAGATCAAGCCTGATACCATACAGATGATCCAACACTCGGTCCAGTTTGGGGAAGCTGCTACTGATGATCCAAATGCCCACATCTCCAACTTCTTGGAGATTTGTGATACATTAAATCATAATGGCATTACTGACGATGACATCAGGTTACGTTTGTTTCCCTTTTCTTTATGTGATAAAGCTAAATCTTTGTTACAATCGTTGCCTGCAGGGTCGATTACCACGTGGGATGGAATGTCACAGTTGTTCTTGTCAAAAAAATTTCCACCATCCAAGATGGCTAAGATGCGGAATGATATCACAACCTTTGCCCAATACGATCCAGAGACACTGTACAAAGATTGGGAGCGCTTCAAGGATCTACTACGGAGATGCCCACATCATGGCCTCCCTATCTGGCTGCACGTACAAACGTTTTATAACGGTTTATTTTCTGATAACCGTTCTATGATTGATGCAGCATTAGGAGGCACTGTGATGAGGAAGACGCCCAAGGAGGCTTATACGCTGTTGGAGGAGATGGCTACTAATAGCTGTCAATGGCAGTCCGACAGGAACGTGCCAAAGAAGCAAGCCGGAGTGCATCAAGTGAGTGAAGTCACTGTCTTAGCTGCCCAGTTGGAAGCGCTGAACAATAAGATTGATATTTTGAGCATACATGCAATGCAAGTTCAAACTGTTACATGCGAGCTTTGCCAAGGAGGACAACCGAACACGGAATGCCAAGTAGGTAACCCTTTTGTTACAACTAATGAAGCTGTTAACTTTGTAGGGAACCGACCACCACTGACCTACCCTTACCAAAATACATACAATAAAGGGCCGATAAACTATCCCCAACCACCACCGGGGTATGCACCAAAGCCAAGCATGGAGTAGCTACTAACCAAGTTCATATCATCGGCTGGAACGAGGATGAACAATCATGAGGCGTCGATAAAGAACTTGGAAATCCAAGTGGGACAGCTAGCAAAGATCGTAGCCGGATGAGCACAAGGATCACCATCTGGTGACACTGAGATGAACCCTAGGGAAGTCCATGCAATCACGTTGAGGAGCAGAAAGGAGGCCGCTAAGAAGAAGGAGGCACATACTGAGTTAAAAGGCGAGGCGGACATCAAGCAAGAAGAGGAACAAACAAGCGACAAAGGTAAGTATACTAAGACCTCTACACCCATCACACCACCTGCTAAGGTAGATATCACACCCCCATTCCCAGCTGCATATAAGAGAGCAAAGATAGATGCTAAATTTGCTAAATTTTTAGATTTGATTAAGAATCTCCACATTGAGATGTCTTTCATTGATGCTATACGGCACATGCCGAATTATGATAAGTTTTTTAAGGAGATTCTGTCAAAAAAGAGGAAATTGGGAGAGCATGAGATGATAAACTTAACTGAGAAGTGTTCCGCTATCATTCAAAATGATTCACCTCCAAAGTTAAAGGATCCATGGAGTTTCACTATACCTTGCAAAATCAATTCTAATATTTTAATAAATCTTTATGTGATTTAGGGTCAAGTGTCAATTTAATGCCTTTGTCTGTGTACAGGAAGCTGGGCTTAGGAGAGCTCAAAGCGATCAATGTTTCACTGCAGATGGCAGACAAGTCCATCAAGTACCCTCACAGGATAGTTGAGGATGTACCAGTTAAGGTTGATAAATTCACCCTTCCCATGGATTTCATTGTGTTAGACATGAAGGAAGATGGTGACATGCCCTTGATCCTAGAAAGACCATTCATAGCTACTGGAAGGGCATTGATTGATGTCCAAGAAGGGAAGTTGATCCTCCGAGTAGGGGGGATCAAGTGGTTTTTGATATGTTCAAAGCTTTGAACACTACATGCACTGAGCACCGATGTTTTAGTATTAATATAATTGATATATTGTCTGTTGATGCGATGCAGGTTAAGAGCGAAAAGAAGGTGGAGTTCACACAGAAGGCCCATCAAAGAGGAGGCAAATACCGTGAATGTGACTTAGTTCAAATGAATAGAAAAAAATGTGACTCTTTCCATGGAAGTCTGACGCACCATGGACTGGACCGTTTAAAGTTGTCGATGTTCTACCATTCGATACCTTTAAACTGAGAGATGACCATGGATCACTATTCACAGTGAAAGAAAAATGGTTATGACGTTACCACATGGCGGACGAAAAATCGTCTCCCACTGGTCCTTGCGGTACTTGAGCCTACATGGTAAAAAGTCCAGCTTGTAACTATAAATTAAGAACTTTTTCTTATCTTTTTGCTTTGTTTTTGGTTTTCTTTTGTTTTTATTTATTTTGGCGAGACTCCATGCTGCTGTGATCTGTCCAACACTATACCCCATGAGCTGACGAGGAACTGGACAACGGTCACTGACGGTCGTTGTTAAAGGTAAATGCTTTGGATCATTTTCCATGCCTAGTACATTGAGGACAATGCATGAAATAAGTTTGGGAAGTGCATTACTGTGTCATGCTTTTTCATTGGAATTGTATCGTTCTTTGAGCACCAACAAATTTTTTTCTTGAAAATAAGTTCAATTAGTAAGATAAGAATGAATCATAGTAGTGGTCTCTATTCCATGATGATATTAGTCTCATTATGCATGTCAACTTGAGTTTTGATGATTGTAAGACTTGTTTGTGAATATCTTATTTTGAGTAGCATGTCTAAGATGAGGAATTTATTAATCACATTTGAGTCATCATCTTGTGAATTGCATTTGTACTAGTGAAAGTATTTGTGAACTTGATGAATTATTTTGAGCATCTTAGGGTACCTTAGAACTTATTTGATGATGACACTTCAAGGTGAAATTTTATAGTCATGAACTTGAGTAGGAGATGATCTAGGCGGTCTTTGAACCGTTTGAGCCTTTCAAGCTTACCATGTTTACATCAATCCCTATTATCCACTTTTGAGCTTTGTTGAAAAAGAATGGAGTATGTTTAACATACTATTAGCCCCATTCAACATTTTTTGGCAACTCATTATACCCGCCTTTATGAGCCTAAATTGAAAGAATTCATCCTTACCATAAGGGAGTATAATGACTCTCATTAGATGCACTTGAATTGCTACATTTGGAAGAGCTTATTATTGAAAAATTGATGAATGAGAAAAGAAAAAAGATAGATAAAGACTTGAAAAAAAAGACTAAATAAGACCCAAAGTGACCAAGGCTAAAAGAAAAAGAAGAGAATCTCAATTTTGTGCTAAAAATATGAACATTTACATGCTTATACTTTCTTCTTTGTGCTATCCTATCTTTTCTTTAAAGCCAAACACCTAGGCCTAACGTTACAAGCTTAAAAAGTCATATTGATCCATGTCTAGGGAGTAACTACATTAGTGGAGAAGTTGTTTGAAAATAGGTCTATGGAATGCTCAAAGATAACCTTACTTTTCATTGACTAGCATGATTTGATCTATGAAATTTGCATGGAACTTGAAAGTGACAATAGCACACACGCACGTTCTGATTTGGAGACATGTTGCTTGATCTAAGAGAAAACACGACTTGTTAACATTTTGGATTGACTCTTGTTTGTCTATAAGTGAGATGACTGAGCTACATGATTGACTGCGAATTGGTTTATTTGAATCCTCAATATTGAACTCTACTTTGTGATTTTATTTCTTGCTCAAGACGACCAAGTTTAAGTTTGGGGAGTTGATAAGTGTGATTTTTACACTTAATTTGATATATGATTATGGGTGTTTTTGTAGTGATTCATGGAAAATATTACGCGTTTTGGTATATATTTGTATATTTCAGGAATCTAGGTCCAAATGCATAAAAGTGGAGGAAATAAGCTTAAAATGATGAAAATGGACCAAACCGAGTATACACGGAAAAGAATTGAAGACTCTTCCAACACAATATATGGAAGATTTCAACCGAAATTGAGGGACTTTTGGCTCATAATTTACCCAACAACACTCAGCCACCATCACTCACATCGTCTACCAACCATCCATACACCATCAAACCATTGAAGAAGAGACGCATCGGAAGAGACGGGACGACAGAGCAACGCAAGGAGTCAACGCCTCTCATTCTTTCCGTATTTCTGAACTTAGTTTGTTTCTATTTGATTTCCTTATGCTTTTGATGTTGGAAAACACGATTTTGCATTTGATTTTGAATATGTTTCTAGACTAAGTTTTGTTGTCAAGACTTAGGGGATTCCATGTTTTGAACCCACAATTTTAATTAAGTTTTGATTGATTCTTACAAATTCTTTGATTTTAATTTGTTGTGTTCATGCTTTCAATGGATTAATCATCCTTGATTGATTATTTATTACAACTGAATTGACCATCGGAGATTGCGAAACGATATAGTAAATTAAACCGTGGATTTTAGACTAAGATCAAAAGATAATGTCAAATACACGTGTGATAGCTATATGTTGGGGTTCAACAATTGCCTCTGCTTTGTGATCGGTCGAACAAGTGGCGCTTGTGCCAGTGTATGGTTGAAAAGATTGATGTTGCGCCATTACCCTTAACTATAGTTATTGGTAAAGCGGTAAGCGCTCGATCCTACAATTGGTATCAGAGCCTAGGTCGCGTGATTGATTCCCATGAGTTGCAGAGAATGCAATTATTGGGGGAGGGATTGTTGGGTTCAACAATTGCCTCTGCTTTGTGATCGGTCGAACACGTGGCGCTTGTGCCAGTGTATGATTGTAAAGATTGATGTTGCGCCATTACCCTTAACTATAGTTATTGGTAAAGCGGTAAGCACTCGATCCAACACTATAGATATCTAGTAATCTAAAGCTAGAAGTTTTCATAAATCAACATACAATATTGAGTGTTAAATAAGTGCATGATCATTGCCTTGTTGCATCTTAATATTGAACTTGTTGTAACCTAGCCAATGTATAACAAGTGCATTAGGAGAACTCGTCACCTTAGAACGTTTGAATTTAATTCTTGACTATAGACGAATTGTGGGGGATTGCATGGGAGAACCAAAAGTCTTGATAACTATCTCTATTGATTCTAATTTTCTTCGTTCTTGCTTGTTGGGTTGATTATCGAGTTAATTCGTCACTTTAGTTAATTAATCATCACTAATATTCGTAGGCTAAATATAGTTAAACTAGTGGAGTTTGGTAATTATTTCCTAGTCATCGTGGGATCGACACCGTACTTTTCATATCATTATACTAAAGCTTGACACCGTGCACTTGTGGTACGCAATCGCTACACTGAAAAATATTGTTTAAAATAATAGCGATCACTTACCAGGCCCGAACTACCATCAATGCTCAATCATTGTCGGATTTTTGGATTGGAAACTTGATTTGCTGCTATCCTACATAGATTCTACCCTATTTTTCCATCCCCTGTGAATATGTGATGGAAAATCAGACTTGAATATTCATTAGATAGTTATGGTAGATTAGTTTAGGCTTAGTTTCTTATTTTCTCTTTCAAATTTGTTGACGAACGCTACGAAGATCGAAGCAAAGGCGGGATTGACGACCTCGACGAGTGGCGATCGGATTAGTATCTTTTCCCTTGCTTTTGTTTTTCGTTTTTCTTAGATTATGTGTAGCTAGTTTTTAATTCTTGGTTGAGAAAGACAAAACCTTAGATTTATTTATCCTGGGAAGATTCTTACGATTTTACTTACCAATTTTTATTGAATATGATTGTTTTCAGATTTTGATGAGATGATTTGTGTTTGTTTATTGGATTGACAACCTAATAACTCGCATGTAATCTAATACTAAATTTGATAATTGTTTGATTGATCGAATTTACGAAGCAACTAAGATTGATAATTGTCTGATGTTTGTGTTATTAAATTCTTAGGAAAACAATTGACTAAATTTATATAAACCGCTTGTGTTTATGTTGTCTGGATTCATCACTCACTAGTTTTGAAAGGTGTCATGATTTTAATCTCGATTGCGCTTAAAGAGATTGATCGATTGATGAAAGTTAGATTAGAACGTTTGGACTAATTGACTATGAATAAGGTGAGGGAGGAATTAGATTTTCAATTTCAATAGGAATCCAAGGCTAGCATTCAGAAGTTGAACACTCAAATGGAACAACTAAAAGCAACGATCAATAGGACAGCACCACAAGCACTGAGAGAGAACATGGTTGTAATCACCTCAAGGAATGACGAAGAGGTAAAAACCTCGGAGTAGGTGGTACTGACGCCACCTAGGTAAGAAGAGGAGACAAGTGTGCCACTAGAAGAAAATGATCTTGCACATCCTGCAACTCCAAAAGGTATGTTTCTAACTGAGCGTTATGTTAAATATTTAGAAGAATTATGTGTTGTGGAAGAAGGGCCGAAGAAAGAATATTGTGATTTAATGGACCTATTGAATGACTCTTCTGACGATGATGAGATGGAAACCCCCATTAAACGCAAGGACCCAGGTATGTTCACTGTCCCATGCACAATTGGAAATAATAGAATTGATAAGGCCATGCTAGACTTAGGAGTAGCAATAAATGTTATGTCTTATTCAATCTATACATCTTTAGGATTAGGACCTTTGAAAAAAGTTGAAATTTCAATTCAATTAGCAAATATGTCTATTGTGCACCCTAGGGGAGTACTTTCTAGTGAAAGTTGATAAATTAGTCTTTCCTGATGACTCTACGTACTTGACATGGAAAATGATGATAAGCGCAACCCTATTCTATTAGGGAGACCATTTTTGAAAAACTTCGAAATGCATAATAGATGTAAGTTGTGGTGCTTTCACTATGGAGTTTTTTGATATTGAGATAGTTAAATTCAATACTCATGATCTCATTCATTCTCCTACTAGTGATTACACTATTGGCATCACACATCACTTATCGTTAGAAAAATCATATCTTGTCAGTGAGCATGCAAATGGGGTAACTGTTGATCAATTTGTTGACAAAGGAGGTATGTCAGAAATGTTGACTGATATTTAATGTATTACTACTACTTTGCCAACTCCTGATACTAAACTTTCAAATTCTGACTTGCAGTCACCTGACATTGAGCTGAAACTTCCTCCTGAACGATGTCAAGATACATCAATAGAAAACAATGGGATGAGAAAAAGGGTTGAGAACCTCCAAGAGGTACAAGGCAAATATGCATCGCCTTCGAGTTATCAAGAAAATACTGAGGTGGAAAAAGGTAGAACTGGATACCAAACATGAACCACCATGAGCACGAGCACTGGCGTCGAGTCACCGCGTAAAACAGAGCTTTTGCTTGGGAGGCAACACACGGAGAGTTAGTTTTCCTTTTCCTTTTTATTTGTTTATTGCTTTCTTAGTTTATTTTCTCTCTTCATACAATTTTGACTTACATTGGAGACAATGCAAGATTTAAGTATGGGGGAGGGATAAATAGTTATTTTATTGCTTAATTATTATAAAAGTCCAAAAAAATTGAAAATTTTGAAAAATTTCGAGTTAGCCCATGATCAATCTTGATTGCATGCATGCTTTTGAACATAGGTGAATTGTTAACATTGGAACACTTTGAACTCTAATGCAAATTATGATTTACATGCTCAAGCATGTACTCAACCTCCAATTACATCATCCCAACACTATGATTAATCATAAATATTGAACTATGTATACTACTCAAGACATCTCATTTATCCTACGTTCAATGAGTTATCGATTAACTCAAACGAGTAGCACATCTTATAATATTCAACTCAAGCCCCTTCATTTTAAAGTGTAATATTTCCATTGGAATGTAGACATCATCATGAAAATATACTAAACAAACCTCAATTCCAAAATCCCAACATTTAACAAAATTTGAAAAAAACCAAGGACCACGAGTCGTGATCGATCGTCGTCTCCCCGCGATCGATCGCGCAAACCCACTGCCAAGTTAAACACCCCCGCGATCGATCGCGCAGACCTCTCGTGATCGATCGTCGATACTCCGCGAGATTGCCAACACTGTTTATCGTCTTCAAATTTCAGTTATAAGTCACGATCGAACGGCGCCAACGCTGCTACCGATCGCGACCTGTGATTTTTTGAAAATATTTTGCTTTAATGGTGTTTTGCACACCCATACTCAAAACCAGCACCCTCATCACCTTCAACACTTCAATTACTCCATTTAAATTCAATACACTAAAAACATCACTTAATTCTATCAAAATCCCCTAAAACACCAAATCCATAACCATACTTAACCAAACATCACAAAACTATTACCAAAAACAAAGATAAAAGCAAAGGGGAGAATATTACCCAATTACTTCAAGAAATCTCGCTCCGAAATCGAGCCTCTATCGATTTTTCTCCAAGGGGGAAAAGAGGGGAAGAAAGGGGAAAAGGGGGGAAAGAGAAGAGGCGGTGAAGAGGAGAGAGGGAAGTGAAGTGGAGAATGATTGAACACCGAGTCCACTTGATATATATAGTATCAAGGCTCCAACAACTCGAATCTCAAATACTCGCACCATAACTCATTAAAAATCACACGTGTTTAATAATTATCTCCCACCCACTCAATTACATCACAAACCTCTATACAAAGTTCCACAGACTCCAGATCCCACTACCAACAGAATTCCAAGGTTTAACACTTCAATGAGAATAAAATCTCAACCTTTGGATCCAACAAATCCGATACCAGATAAAATCTTCGGGAGTCTCAATACCGCAATTATCTCATAATTGCCACGATTAAAACCCATTAGAGATTATAATCACTCCGGGATTAACACGATAATTTCTGGATATCACATGGGAGCTTTACAAAAATGGAATCCCGGCACAGTCGTTGAGTGGGTTCACCTTGGCAATGACAGGCCAAGAGAAAAGACATTGAATTACGTGTCCAGGTCTTCCATCCATGTGCAGAAGAATTTCAACATTGCTGCCGGGTAATAATTGTGGATGAAACACATATGTATACGAAATATAAACATAAGATGTTGATTGTTGTGGCAATCGACACTAATAATCAAGTCTTACATTTGTCATTTGCAATTGTTGACGAAGAAAACTGTGTCATGGAGATGGTTTTTGGAGATGATTAGCAAGTATATTGTGAGAGGATCTGAGGGTATATGTTTGATTTCTGACCGTTATTCGCGCCTCATTGCAGCAGCCGATTATATTACTGACCTCAAATCACTCCGTGGAGTACATCGATTTTGTTTGATACATGTTTGTTCAAACTTTAATAGTCGCTTCAAATCCGTTCATTTGAAATACTTATGTTGGAGAGCCGGATCAGAAACTCAGATGAGAAAATTTGATTAAGAGATAAAAGTTATAGAACCAAGAGCTTTTGATTACTTGAGTCGTATTGATAAGTCTCAATGGTCTATTGCTCATGACGAAGGCTAGCGTTGTGGTATCATTACCACAAATATGTCAGAATGCATAAATGGAGTTATGAAAGGTGCTCGTCGACTTCCAATCATCGCCATTATGCAATTAACTTTTGATCATTGTATGCTATATTTTTTTGAACGGCTTAAGAAGACGGAGAGAATGATTCAAAATAATCAAGAATGACCAGATTATGTGTTTGAAAGATATGGTCATGCTGACTATCATTTCATCCATCATGATGTCCAGATGTTCGATCGTAGACATCTAACAGCTTCTGTTATCACAAGAGTACAACCAGGACGTAGGGGTAATACACATGTTGTGCATATAAAATTAGGAGACTGCTCTTGTGAAAAATGGAAAGCGTTCGGAATACCTTGCTTACATGTGATCCAAGTGTGTCGAAAGTATGACTTAAACACTAAAACATTTGTCAAACCATATTACAATATGAATGAATATTGGAGCACATATCAAGGACGATTCGAACCAATGTGGGGGCAGGAGTATTGGGACACCCCATGTTTTGAGTTGTACCACAACTCCACTCTGCAAAAAAACCAGAAGAGTAGGTCGAGATCAAACAACGCTATTCAGAATGAGATGGACTGGCCAAAAGCCTGTGCAAGACGACAAATCGTTTCAACTTCTCGAAATCAATAAAAAAAATTGTGTAATTGATTGTACATTTATTGTGTAAATGATTGTATGTATTGTGTAAATGATTGTACGTTATTGTGTAAATTATTGTAAGTTTAATTACAAAATGAGTGTACGTTTATAACACGAGTTTGTATATATTTAAATGCTAAAAAAACAAACATTTCTCAAACGTTTTTTGTAACTATCACAATAATTACAAAAGGAATGCAACAAATGTTATCAATGACCATGTGGCCTCATCTATAAATGTCCTCCGGTACCACAAGGACGATAATCTCTCTTCGAACTCTTTTTCCCCTATCCACTTGTCCATTTATCTGTTGTACCACATGTATATCATTAGGTGGATGATATGGCGTGAACTGGGGGAATACAACAGGTGATACGTCAAAATTTAGACCCATAGATGTCATATATGATGGTGCAAATTCAATCCCGACATCTGTATCCTGTTGTGTGTATTTCGGAGCATATGGAGTGAATGGTGAATGATCATACATCGGTGGCTCGGGGACATAATAACCAGTATATACATCGTTACCAAAGATATAGATGTACCTGCCACATCTGTCGGGATAGGTGTATGCATAGATGGACCTGCCGCATCTGTCGAGATAGGTGTATACATAGATGGACCTGTAATATCACTTTCGCTGCGTGCATGGACCTCCTGTACTGGTTCTTCATCATGCCCATGAACTTCTTCGTATGGTGGGAAGTTTTTGTCTCGTCGATCACGAGCCACTTGCATCACATTTTGTGATATTGCGCTATGATGCTCTCTCATTGACTCCATAAACGATATAACTGATTCTCCATCAGCAGGATAACGATCGCAACTAACACTTAACTGCTCCATCTGATCAATCTGAAAAGTAAATAATAGTAATTAAATTTGTAATTTATAAATCCATATTACATATTCTAAAAGCAATGTTTAAATCAAAAAACGCCGGCCACCACCTGACACGCCCAACGGCCACCAGACGTCAGCCTTAACCCAGTTTGGCCGTAAATCATCCGGCAATCTCCACCACTCATCTTCAAACTATAACTATCGTTTCAAATAACAACTACTAAACAACAAATATCAAACACAAACAACAAAATAATGTAAATTCTACCACTTTCAAAAATTTATATTACTGAAAAAATATTACCCCAGTTTGCAAGAATGATAAACAACTAGGCTCCATAAATTGCAAACCACAAAAACTTTCAAAATTATGGGAAAAATGTTGGAATGATTTTGAAAAATTTTGGGGAAAATTTTCGTCTAAGAAGAGAAGTGAAGAGAAGAAAAGAAAGAAAGAAAGTAGAAGAAAGAAGAAAGAAGAAAGGGGGCGGGCGAATTAATGCATTATTGAAGGCAACATCTCAGATGATGCCTTCAATAATATTTTTTTACAAAAATCTGAAGACTCCATCAAAGATGGCGTCTTCAGATGAAATCGCCACCTCCGATGGCGACTTCGGTTACTTTAATAACCTATCCCTTACTCACTTATTTTGTTAAAATAATTTATTTTTTCGAATAATTAATTAAAGAACCCCATGTACATGTAAAAAAATCACTAGTAATAAAGAATTGCACAAAATAAATAGAATTGTTTATTATATATCTATTGACTTTTTTTAAATAATCATTAAGGACATTCAAATAATTTTGTTTTATGTATAGGGAATTAAGTAGGTTTTTGCGATTGTTTATGAAAACTGCTTATCAGCTTTTCAAATAAAAAAGTAGTTTTTAGGTATTTTATTCTCTTGTTTCTGCTATTGCTTCTATAAAAAAAAAGCAGGTAACCTTCAGAAACAGAGAAGTAGATGATGAGATCCTTTTGTCTGTTTTAAGTTAATTGATGACAATTTTGTAAATAAATTGAAGTTAATTAAAAAAATAATTCCTTTTTACCCATCATTCATTGTTTAAAATTAAAAAGCCTTTCTTTCCCTAAAACCTAACGCAAGAGCCGAACGCAAAAGATAAGAGGTTCCATCAGAGAATTACAATCCGATTTTTTCTTCCTCCCATTGCTTGCTCAAAATTGTCCAGGTTTGTTATTGAATTCAAAATATGTTTTTTGTTTGCTTCAATTTCCTCTCTTCGCTTTTGTGTTGAAATTCGAGAGCAATGATTTCGAGAGCAAAATTTAATTCATTTGTTAGTGTTGAAATTAAAGTGTTAAAAAGAAATTGAGTAGTGTCTCCAAACCTAAATTTAATTGCTTTGTTAGTGTTGAACTTGAATCTTTCGAGAGCAATGTCTGCAAACCCAATAAATATATAAATGTCTTTTGTTAGTGTTGACATAAAAGTGTTAAAAAGTTTGAAATTTAATTCTAAAAGATATGGCTGAATGTGGCAAAACAAATTAGCTTCTGCAATGGGGAGATTGTAATATATGAGATATAGGAAACACCATTGATATTCTGGTCTACAGCTCCAGTTCCTAATTGAATTATTTGTGGACTACATTAAGAGGAGATGGAGGGTGCAGAACATTGATTTTTTGTTGATAATTGCTTAGAAGCATAGTTGAATCCAAAATATTAAAATAGTTATGGATATTTTAGTCTATATTTTATTATCTATTGTGTGTAGCTATGGATTCCTATAACCCTCATTTCCTGTCACAACCTATGATGCAACCTTGATATATTAGATAAGCTGCCTGGGCTTGAAGAAAATAGTGCTATTTGGTTGTATCCAAAACGACTCTTTCTAAGGTCGGAGATTAGAGTGTTGTTCATCGGCTTGAGGACAGATGAACAACGATTAAAGTGGCTAGAAGATCATATGGAGAGGGACAATGACCTACGGACTACTTCTTATACTTCTACTGACAGAGCACGTCGTGGGGAGTCTAGGGGGCTTGACCATGAATCTAATGACTACTGAGTTGGTAGTCGAACATGTTCCCTTTTTTTTTTTTATTATGCTACAGTGTTTGATGTTAGATGTGAATTAATATCCGTGGTTTATTTTATTAGTAAGTATATTTTATGATTTGGATTGAAACATTTATTTTCGTTCAACTAAATATTATGCTAAAATATTTAATTTTAATATTATGCTAAATTATTTAATTTTGTTTTGCATTATGCTATTCTGGATGCAATTAATATTTGAAATGAGTTGTTAAGTGGTTAACTTGTTCTTTTGGGAATGTTTTTGACATTCTTTTAGGATGTTTTAAAAATAGTAACATTGTTTTTTTATTCACAGAGTGAAGAGATATCGATTCATATGGTCCTTTGACTCCATTTCCAACTTATTAGATAAAGTCCCATTAGATGAAGTAAGCACTCAAGGTCAACATGGTAAACAAGATAATCAGGTGCAATGCGTTGTAATTATTGCTGTTGTGGCTTACTTCCAAACTTATTTACATAAAATCCCATGTTATAATAGAGAGTATAGCGGGTGGGCCGCTTTAATGTCTATCCTTAATGGTAACTCGGTACGTTGCAAAAATCTTTTAAGAATGAGAATATAGACCTTTTTTAGATTTTGCCAACTCTTAGTTGAAGAATATTGACTTAAGTCAAGACGATCGGTCTCAGTTGAAGAACAAGTTGCCACCTTTTTTATGACTATTGGTCCTAGGCTTGACAATAGGACATTACATGAGACATTTCAACGATCAGGTTTTACTATCAGTCAATCATTTCACAAGGTCCTCAAAGTTTGTACAGAAATGTCCATGGATTGGGTTCTGCCATTTTGTGACAACTCAGTTACTCATAACTACATCAAGTCAGATAATAGATATTGGCCCCATTTCAAGGTCTAAACTATTCCCCGTTTCCTTTAATCTACGTCTGTACATTATAGGTCTGCGTTGACAAATTTATCTTTATCATGATTGTATTGGTGCCATAGACGGCACGCATATTAAAGCTGCACTGCCAACACATCTTCAAGTTCCGTATATTGGTAGGAAAGGAGTTCCAACTCAGAATATAATGGTTGCACGTGACTTTGACATGTGCTTCACGTTTGCCCTTTCTGATTGGGAAGGTAGTGCGCATGATACTAGGATTTTTTTGATACAATAAGAAATCCAAATAAAGGATTCCCTATGCCGCCTTTAGGTATTATTTTTATATTTTCACAGTTAATATTAGATGCTTATTCTTTGCACATGTATTTAAAACATTGTTATTTTATTATTTGTCAGGTTGGTGGATGCGGGGTACCCTAATATGCTTGGGGTTCCTTGCTCCCTATAAAGGTCAAAAGTATCATCTTAGGGGTTTTCAACATGCTTCTCTATATAATAATCATTCTGAAATGTTTAACCACATGCACTCTTCGTTGAGATGTACTATTGAAAGATCATTTGGTTGCTGGAAAAATAGATTTTACATGCTAAAGGATATACCCCTTAATATACAATGGGAGGATCAAGTTGCACTTGTCCCGGCTTCAATGGCGATCCACATTTTCATTTGAAAGGTGGACACTTTAGATGACGACTTCTCGCGCTATGATCGTGATTTAGAGTATGTAACAAAGAATACAAATACGAATCATAATGACGCTAATATGCACGGGCCATAGATAAATGTAGACAATGGTGGGATGGATAAAATACGGGATGAGATATCTGCATCTATATCATTTTCTAGAGTTGGATTTCAAATTTAATACTTGTGGATAATATAAATAATATGAATTATTATTCTTCGAACTTTGTAAACCATTTGGATAATTTACCACTTTCTATCTTTATTTTCCCGTTTATATTCAAGATTTTTTTTAAAATTTTTAAGCATGTTTATAGTACAGAAATATATATATATGTATATACATATATTATTATTATTTTATCTTTGTTAAACCATTCGGTCTTGTTCGTTTATGGAACTCTACAATTCATTTTCTATCATGATTTTTCTTATTTCTACAATATCCTCGTTTCAATAGTGACACTCAAATTTTAATACAATCTTTCAAACTAGTGGCATCTATGAATGGATGCTTACAATAACTATTTAGTTTGTCAAAACAAAATTAGGATCTTATAATAACTTATAAAACAAAGTATATTTATTATAAAAAAATTTGTTGCACCGAAAAAACACATAACTGAAAAATAGCAAACAAATGAATGTACAAGAGGAGAAAAATGAAAAGAAAATCATACAAGTTGTGATTTAGCTAGGGAAAATATGACATTTTCGTTTTGAAATATATCTAGATAAGTTACTTCTCCAAAATTTAGCAAACATTAAAATTGATGTTTTTTGATACTTTAAGCTGTTTTTTTGATTTTAATAGCATTATGATTTTGTTTAAAATTAACTTTTTCCAATTTTAAATAAAATAACATAAAAGTTCTTTATATAAACAATTACACACACTCTAAATAATAAATTTCTATAAATATAAGGAATGAATGGATAAAATATGTATAATTATATATATATATATATATATAAGACATGAAACGTGGCGCAACGAACAATGTCTAAGTATCGCTTATGTGTTCAAATGGAAAATTCGTGATAGTATTATTCTTTTGCTTAAAAATGCAGTTCCTTCTCATTTTCCAATGTCTCGATCTCTCAGCGCGATACACCAGTGGTGATATTCCGTTCTCCTTCCCAAAGTTTGGATCGATCTCTACGTACACGGAGGTGAAATCCCTTTCTTATTTTTACGAATCTGTATTTTCCAGATTCTCCATTTGATTTGTGACTGTCTTCAAATTTCCTACCCATCTGCTTGAAATTCATTTTTCGATTTGCGCATCGCAATTTCATATTTTTGGTGCAGGCTATATTGACTGGAGATTTGTAGGATTATTATTTGTTGAAGGTGTAATATTGGATTAATTAGAATGGGATACATAGGAGCACATGGAGTTGCAGCATTGCATAGATACAAATACAGTGGGGTGGATCACTCATACTTGGCCAAATATGTATTGCAGCCCTTCTGGACTCGATTTGTTACTTTCTTTCCCCTTTGGATGGCGTAAGTTTCCTTGTTTATTTATTTTTTACTTGGTTTGTTTGTTTGTTTGTTTTTTATTTCAAATTTGCTATTGATTTTTGTGTTTTTATAGTCCTCTTGGATATTTGTGTGCGCATGTTTTGTTTGAATTGTGTTCATGCAATATGATATCTTGAGTTGAATGTGCTGCTAAGCAATAGTTTCGAGAAACAAAACTACGAATTTGTTATGATGCTTAAAGGGTAATACACATTTGCTTATGCTAGAAAAATTCTCATGTTATGAAAAGGGAAGTGCATATAAATTCGTGGGATAACTTTTTTCTTTCGTCTCGTGAGGTATCTCTCTAAGGTTGCTAACTGTTAGTTAATTGACGATGCTAGCAATCAATAAATTTCAGAGTTTGGAAAGATATTGCATAATTAAGTGTGTAGAAGATCCCCTGCTTTCTCTCTATCCTACTTCCTAGCCTATATATAAGTATGAACATACCTTATGAAATCCTGTTACTGATTTTATATTAGTACATTAATTGTTTGAGAATTTCTAGAAACTCCACGGAGTCTCTCTTGTTTGAGGGCTTTCTTTGGTCTCAGGTCTGTGAATGATGCAATTTGGAAAGGAATCTTCTTTGCAGGGAATTTATGTATTTGTTGACCAAATATAACAAAAGTTTTCAAAGTTCGCTTGTTTTGCTTCTCGGTATCGGTCTCTGTATTTTTTTTCTTTTACTTTTGCATCCCAATCTTTTCTACAGATCTTTCTTGTCTTGCTATCGCAGTTGATTCTTTTGAGTGCTAAACTATAGCTCTAGTTATTTAGCTATATACATTTCCTTAGAGTTGGTGTAAGATATTCAGGAGGCTGTTATTGGCCATTAGACAAGATTTAATGATATGTACTATTTTTTAAAGCAGCGGTTATGAACTTGTGTATGAACTATTCTTATGAATTCATTTATTTTCTGATACTAGTAATATGATTATTTGATCGACTTTTATCGTGACTGATAATTTTGCTTTTGTGCCTGGGCTGGAATATTTCAGACCTAATATGGTAAATGTTCCGTGAACTCAATCTTGTCTTTGGGTAATTAATTGCGGTTATGATATCTTTTCTCATTTGTGATCGGTCAAATATTTTTTTCATCAGATTACACTTACAGGATTCATGTTTTTGGTGACATCTGTATTGCTTGGATATGTGAGTGAACACTCTCTCTCTTTCCACTCTCTCCCCCTCCCCCCCTCCAATTTGTAAGTGATTTTCCATAGCAAAAACTTACCTTTTAGCTGTGTACGCTTTTTGTTTTCTTTTATCTAAGTGAATATGCAAATTATTCATATGCAGCACATCATGAGCAAAGTTACACTTTCATATGAAAATTTTCTCTGATATTTTGCAATCTGTACATACTCGACATCTAGGTGTAGTGGCAATGGAAAGAAAAAAGGATGTGATGCTCTTTAGAAGTTGGTTTGATAAGGAGGATGACTGGTTGTATGGATTTGTATTTACAGATTAAGACTACATTTAGTGCGTAGCAATGATTATAAACTTTATGTTAAGTTAAATATAGAGCTTTGAAAGGGCACACATTCTGTCTGTCAATCTCATCCGTGCCTCCTTTGGAATTTCATTGTAATTCTTCGATCAAGTATTTCCCTAATATTTTGATCTTTCAGGCCTATGTCAACCTTTAATACATAAGTTTGTTTTTTCATTTGTTAGTGTTTATTTTTCTTGGTGTGTTACTACATCCTATTTCCTCATTCTAAAATTTCTGCTGCAGTTATATTCACCTCAACTGGATTCACCTCCGCCAAGATGGGTTCATTTTGCCCATGGTTTGCTGCTCTTCTTATATCAAGTATGTTCTTGTTTCTACAAGCAGTGTTTCAGAATATGTTTGGAGTCATTGTGTCTTCTAGTTTTGTAATATCTTGGAGTCTGAACTTAATAATGTACACAATATGGGCAGTTGGATCATGTTTTTGTGCAGTTTTTAACTTGTATGATGTTCTTTCTTTGTTTTCTTTTGGTTTGTTTGTTTATTTTTGGGTGTGGGGATATTTGGGAATATTGTTTGCATTGCATGCACTATTCGCTTTGTTGGATTTATGTGTTGGTCCAAATTACATAAGGGGTTTACTTTAACCTGTTATAACATTTGAAATGATGAAGTAGTGATTCGTTCAAGATTTTCAATTTTGTGATACTGATGCCTAGTACTTGGGCTACAATCTCAGTTTTGTTAAAATCTTATTTTCATCTCCAAATTCTTGTAGTTCTTTTCAGTTATCTCTTTGTTCCAAATTTCTTCCCGTATCATTTCTTTGATTTTTAGAAATATATGCTAGACTTTTGATGCTGTTGATGGGAAGCAAGCAAGAAGAACAAATTCCTCTAGTCCATTGGGGGAACTTTTTGATCATGGTGACCCTTTCTGTTCAGTGTTTAGCTCTTGTTGTCTCAAAGCCATTTCCAATTTTTTTATTCACTTATTGGATGCTAAAATATTTTTAACTAATTTATGTATACCATATCCCAGGATGTGATGCTCTTGCATGTGCGGTATGTCTTTGAATTTTGAGTCCCTCTTTCCTCTAGATGTTACTGTAGTGATTCTTGAAGTTTAAATATATTCTTTTTCAAGTTTGAATCCTTGGCGTTTGGAAGCACTGCTATGTGTGGACGGAATTCTTTCTGGTTCTGGGTTATATCAGCGGTCCCTTTTTACTGTGCTACATGGGAACAGTAAGTAAATTGGCTAATTCATGTTACTGGTTCTTTACTTGAGTTGGAAGTATTATTTTTACGGTCTATTCTGGATGGGCTTGAGTTATGCGCTTCTATGGACCTTATTTTTGCATATCACTCTGCAAATTTGATTTTAATAGTCTTTCTCCTCTCTCCCTCTCTCTCATTTCCTCTTGAAAAGGTTGTTACCATCCAAATCGGGAATATAACATTCTTCTAAATGCTAATTCTGATATTTTCCTGCTTCTGTTTCTTAGGAGTTAATTTTGGCTTTGTGGATATTTGGTGGAATATATTTGTATTTATCTTACTGTTTAGCAATTCCCGTATTGCAATTAATTGCTCTTTTGCTAATATATAGTTTTTCTTTTTTCATACAGTTTTTTCACGAATACTCTCATTCTTCCGGTTGTAAATGGACCTACTGAAGGTCTTATGTTGATATCTATGGCCCATTTTTTCACAGCTATAGTAGGTATTTTGCTTCTAGCACTTTACTTCTCTATTTTTAACCTTTATTTTTGTTGTTTGTATATGTTTGCATGAATAAATCCGCAGTGAGAAGGAGTTTTGAAGCTCAGCTGTTATCTTTTCAGGTGCTGAGTGGTGGGCTCAACCGTTTGGAAAATCTCTGCCATTTTTGAGATGGGTTCCATTTATTAACGGTGAGTCTTGTAAAATAGAGGACAAAGGAACAATTTTAGTGTTGGTTCCGTTAAAACAACTACTAAGATTAAAGTGATTTCCATGTTATTGTAGCATTTTGTCTGGTTCTGTATATTTGTTTTATCCTACTTTAGTATTAGTCTATCTCAGGCTTTGTGCCCGTTCTGTTTATTTTTTCTATATTATGTTCTGGATTGGCTTTTTATGATTTATTTTCTTGTTTTTCTTTCAGAAATCACAATGTACAGGGTTGTTATGTTCTTCATGATAATGTTTGCTGTTATACCAACAATTGCGTTCAAGTGAGTACAATAATTTGGAGTTCCCTTTGGAAGAAATTATTTACCTATTGTTGGAATTATTATAAGCTGACCATAAACAATTTTTAGGTTTTCTGCTTCTCTTGCATTGACTGTTAGCCTGTTAGTAAGTCTAAACCTTAGCTTGCTGTACGATTTATGATTATGCATGCTATCAGGAACTCGAGAAGTGATTTAGATTTGAGTCACTGTCCTATATGTTTCTTAGAGGTCATATGTTTTGTAAGGTTCAGCTTTATAATGAATTTGGTGTTTACACATTGGTGGTTTCATATCAGTGTTCACTTCAAATTTAATTTTGAAGTTTGTTGATTCTGTAGCAGCTGCACCCACATTGATACTCTTAACTCATTGAGCTTCAATGTGCTTTTAATTTGAAAGTTGTTTTGTGCAGTGTGTACAATGTTCATCAGGTTGTCCGTGCAAGAAAAGGAAACATGTTGCTAGCTTTGGCAATGGTATGTCTGTTTGACATGTATAATATCTGACTTTTAATTTTGTTTCTTTTTATGTATTTATTTTTCTCCTATTTTCACAGCTTTATCCTTTTGGTCTGCTGTTAGGTGGGGTTCTTATGTGGTATGTCTTGATTTTTATCATACTTTTCTTTTAGTTTGTTGTTTTGTTCTATTATTGACTATGTATGACCCTGCAGGGACTATATATCTCCTATTGATTTAATGGGCAACTATCCACATCTAGTTGTAGTGGGTACTGGGCTTGCGTTTGGGTTTCTTGTGGTAAGATGTTATAGTTGTTGATTCATTTTTGGAGACCATATGATTGGATCGCTTATTTTTTACTTCTGGAAAATATGTCATAATACTGGTTGAAATTAGTGTTTTTAAGTGTGCCTTGGGGTCGAGTAGAGGATTTAAAATTACTCCAATAATTGGGTATTTGAAATGTCGATTTCGCACGAAAATTTTTTAAGTCCATGGATTTGAAAGTTACCAAACAATTAAAGTGAATTTGTATTAAGGAGTGAAATCCAAATCCACCTAATCTTTCCACACAAACGCAGTCAAAGTTGACTCCATGGCTATATGTGCTTCATCAGATTACATGTTATCTACTTCCTGTCTAAGTCATTATACTGCCTTGTGAGATTCTCAACGAGTATAATGCTTACAGCCTTGTACTTTAACAAGCTTCTGCTGCTGATTGCTGAAACATTGTTTGCAGGGAAGGATGATTCTTGCTCACCTATGTGACGAACCCAAGGGCTTGAAAACAAACATGTGCATGGTACAAACTCATTTTAGTTACATTGCATTATTGTGCCAAGTTTTAATCATGAGATGAACATTAGCCTAGTATTATGAACCTCAGTTCTCACACTTGTGGCCCTTGAGCCTGCACAAGGACTTTGAACTATTGGGTTGCTAGCAAATATTCGCCTCCATCCTTGTTTTGCAAAAATTATTAACGCAAGTGCTAGAAGAATTAATTGCAATAGTCTAATAATACTATTTACGTGTCACACCACCATGGGTATTGCATCTGCAATCTACACATACTCTAATATCATTCTGTCGAGCCTCCTAGCAACATTCTGCACAATGTCTTCCGATAGCATCTATTTCTTATTCGTGATAACCTACATTACTAGAGTAGTATATTGCAGTTTTAGAAACTGCTCACACTACTTTTATAGGAAACTGATATTTCATCAATCATCAGTCTTTATTCACTGGACCAAACTTTCCTTATCTAATGAATTATCAAAAAGTGATCTTATGGTTAATTAGGTTGATTGGATTTTGATGGCGATGTTTACATAAGTTACTCAAAGTTGCAATTAACTTACATGTGCCAATACTTCATATGTTGTTATTGGTGTCTCGAAGATTTTTAATGGATTGCTTCTGTGAAAATTAAGGCTGCCTTTGTTTTAGTAAATGATCGTCAATCAGAGCCGCATTTCTTTATGAGCCTCACTTACATGTTTATTTTCTGCAGTCTTTGTTTTATCTGCCGTTGGCCATTGCAAATGCTCTCACTGCGAGGCTAAATGAGGGGTGCGTTGTGATTTTGTTCAGCCGATGACTTGTGTTACTGTTATTCTTTTTCAGCCAATTACTTTTTTTACTCTCGCATCTTTCTTCTGAAATGGAATGTGCTGAATATCTGCTTTAATAACATTTGCACTGATGAAATCTTTATATTGTGGCAGAGTTCCTTTGGTAGACGAGTTGTGGGTTGTTCTTGGTTACTGCGCATACACAGGTTTAATGTTTTTCGCATACATGGGTTTTCATGCTATTCTCAATCTTCTAATAGAATTGAAGATTGTTCATCTAATATACTGAATCAATTGTTGACACTTTCCTTTACCTTTCATATGTGCCTGCACCCACCCCATCATGCACGAGACCTAAATTTTCTTTACTTTGTACAGGGGCGCTCTATCTGCACTTTGCCACTTCAGTCATTCATGAAATAACGACGGCTTTGGGAATTTACTGTTTCAGGTAAAATATACCATTTTTCTCCTAGGATTCATCAATCTGTACGTGTTTGAGGGTTTTGCTAATTCTCTCTTTATGTCTGAAATTACCTGATAACTACATGTTTTCTGTTTGTGACTCCTTATGCTCGACTTATATGAAATATGTCGTAGATATTTACTAAGAACTGAATCCCGATATCTATTCAACATATTCCAGGGTAACAAGGAAAGAAGCTTGAGCTTTGATATCAACTGTCTCCCCCGAGCATGCTCTTCTGTACGTTCAGGTTAAAAACATGATGAATGATACTAAACGTGTGATGAAAACTTTTTTTTTACTGTAACCTTGAAGTTCACCGCAAGACTAATCGCATCTAATGTTGGTTGTGTTTGCATGAATGGTTTGAATGAATTTTGCTGGAACGGAGGAATTTGATTTGATAATGGATTTGAAACTATATATATTTTAGGTGTATTTCAAATCCATCACAATTATCATTAAATTTATATAAATTAGTAAATAGATGGATTTGAAATATAACCAAATACTTAGATAGATTTGAAATTAAGAATTTGAAATCCATGGCTTCAAATCCCTCGATACAAATGCACCCTAATCGAAAACAAAGGTTAGTTGGTACAAATCGTAAGATTCTTGTACAATTTCATTTATATTGGTTACTTCATATACAAGTGTGTCGACAAAAAACTAGTCGTGTGAGGGTTTGCGTCTATTTAGTGCGAATGTGCGATACTCAACCTCTTTCACGCATATGATTACTCGAACTTGACCCTATTTTTTTTATAAAAAATTTGAATAATATTCGACATCAAATTTTGATTTGAAGCTCCACTAATTAAATATTTTTGCTTGAATTCATCTTGACTCGAAGTATTCAAACATTTTTTCGAGCTATTCGAACTATTACTTAAAAATAAAGACTCAAAATATTTAAAATATTTTTATTAATATGTAATTACATTATTTTCATAAAATAGTAAAGCTTACAAACTATATCAAACAAAATAATTGAAACTCGAATTCAGTTCGAAAAATTCGAACATATTAGAATTCGGATCAAACTCAATAAAGTCAAGTAGAAATTGAATATTTTTCAAGTCAACTCAAAAAAACTCAAAAATCGATTTTATTCGTTTACACGACGATTTAAAATTATTTCACCCTAGAAATGCAATTTAAGCTTTCAACGGTTGCTACCGGCCAATGCCATTAGAATTGCTCTGGAAACGAGGAATATAATGCCCAACTAAACTGGCAACTGCCTAAATATCCTTGAAAACATGAGAAGTAAACAAAACTTTGTAAAACACTATAGATAATAATAATAATAATGACAAATGTCGCGTCCCCGTTGAAACATAGCATAATAATTTTTTACCGGAGGTGCAAATTTTTTGCGTAGAGTGTGACTCGAACTCCAAGTAGACAGTATATTTTCGATACTCGAACTCCAAGTAGACAGTATATTTTCGATTCTACTTCGATGTTCTGGTAGTTCACAACTAAACTAAGTACCATTTATACTATATTGTATTATCAATAAAAAACACTATAATCTATTTTTGGTTTGTAAAATATATCAATTTTTTTTCTTTTTTATGATTAATATATTATAAAATAATAACAAAAAATGACAAATCAAAATTCACGCACTAAATATGAGATGAGTAATAATTATTACAACATGACATAGTGTTACATAGAAAATTTCTATATATAAAATTATACTTTATACTCACGTGGCGCAATTACCAAAGTCGATGTGTTCACATGGAAAAAAACCGTAAAGCGTGTTCAAATCACGTGGCGCAATTAGCATTTCCCTTTTGATTTCCCAATGTTGTCTCGATCTCTACACCAGTAGTGAGATTCCGTACTCCTCACGAGTTTGGATCTGTCTCTACGTACACGAGGTGAAATTCCTTTCTCCCTTTTACGAATTGTATATTTTTCCAGATTCTTCATTTGATCTGTGTGTGTCTTCAAATTTCCTCCCCATCTGCTTTAAATTCATTTTTTGATTTGCGGCCGTTACGGCTAGTGCGAGTTGCTCGTAGTCCTTTACAAGGGGCTTCAATCTATACTTCCAGTAAGCGGTTTAAGTAAGAAAAGGACAGAAAGCCAGCTAGCCAACTAGTGGTAAACTCGAAGCGAGATCGGCACGAATTGTAATGTCGCTGGTGCGGATGATTGACTGATCAATTCCTAACTTCATAATAGTGACCCATGATATGACCTCAAAATAACAGGGGTCAAGGTCGGCCAGTGAGACGATGGGGGATAAGCTTCATCGTCGAGAGGAAAACAGCCCAGATCACCAGCTAAGGCCCCTAAATGATCGCTTAGTGATAAAGGAGGACAAAATCATATTTTTGGTGCATGCTATATTGACTGGAGTTGTAATATTGGATTAATTAGAATGGGATACATAGGAACACATGGAGTTGCAGCATTGCATAGACACAAATACAGTGGGGTGGATCAATCATACTTGGCCAAACATGTTTTTCAACCCTTCTGGACTCGATGTGTTACTTTCTTTCCCATTTGGATGCCGTACGTTTCTTTCTTTATTTATTTTAGTAGGGTTTGTTTGGGAAAAATGCATTTTAGTCCTGTAACATTCATTACTCTTGTGATTTTAGTCCTTTATGTCTTATTATTCAAAATTGTAGTCCTTTTTTATAAGTTTCGAAGGCAATAAAATGGTGAGAAATTAAATTATGTGAAAAGGAGGAGTGTTGTATTTGCACTTAATGGTTTCATTTTCTTTTATATTTTATGAAATAACATAAATAACCCTTTACAATTTTTCTCAAAATTTTTAATATGAATCTATTGTTTGCTTCGATCTATGTTTGAAAAATAGATCCGACGTCGGAACATATATGCGTTTATTTTATAAAACATGCTTCGAAAAATTTTTGATTTTGATTTTATTTTCTTTAAAAAAATTACATGAGAGAAAGAACAAATATTTCGAAAGAAATGCATACCCAATATGCTTTTCTTTCAATTATTTAGAAAGAAAACCACAACATATTAAAAGCCAAATTTTAACGTTAATTTTGAACATTTTTTTTAAATTTATAATTTTTTAAAATTTGCCCTAAATGATTACTTAAAAATACATAGGCAATAGACAATTTCATGATTAAAACCATCTACTTGTTTTGTGTTCTTTATTATAAGTTGAATGAAATTTATATAATGTGGTGATAGAAAATGATGTTAAGAACATAACGGATAATTGAAGGAATATAATTTTATGAATTAAGAAAAATCCTTAAAAGAGATTGTTTTTTGGAAAGTTCAATAATCTTTTAGAAGGACTAGAATTGCATCTTTTGATAATTAAAGGATTAAAATTGCAAGAGATAAAATATAAAGGACCGAAATCGCTGACGCAAGAAATATAGAGGACCAAAATCGTGGATTTGAATCCAAGAACGTATAATGCAGAGTAATAAAAGTTAGAGGACTAAAATTTTACCTGTTGTTATTTCAACTTTGCTATTAATTTTGTGTTTTTAAAGTCCTCTTGGATATTTGTGTGCGCATGTTTTGTTTGAATTGTTTTTATGCAATATGATATCTTCAGTTGATTGTGCTGCTAATCAATACTTTCAAGAAACAAAAATACGAACTTGTTATGATGCTTAAAGGGTGCAAAGATATTTGCTTATGCTTGAAAAATTATCAAAGGGAAGGGCATGTAAAATCGTGGGTTAACTTTTTTCTTTCGTCTCGTGAGGTATCTCTCTAAGACGATGCTAGCAATCAATGCATTTCAGAGTTTGGAAAAATATTGCAGAATTAAGGTTGCATTTGGACTGAAGGATTTGATTTCAACTATGGAATTGAAATGATTTCAATAACTAAGAATTTGAAATACCTTGGCATTGCATTTGTTTTTACTTTAAGATTAGGATTAGTTTTTATTTAAGCAAATCTTAGAGATTTCTTTTAAGTAGAGATAGCATTTTTATTTCAACTTCATAGTTCTAGGATTTTCGTTTATCTTAGGATCATGTTATCTCGATTTTTGTTGGACTCTATTATTGTAAATAGAGTGGTTTTGATTAATAAATTAAGAATGAAGTTTTAAGTTAATTTCTTTTGGTAACAATGTGGCTACCTTCGTTACATGCTCTCTTTTTCCCACTTTTCCATAACGCGATCATGCAACCATAACAAATGGTATCACAACCAGTCATTATGACGAATTTACAATCGATACAAGGACAACTGTACGAATCCATCGCCTTGTACAAGGCCGACCAAGAATGGTTGATATCGCGGCTCGATGCGCTTGCCTTGCAGATTTCCCTGGCCAATCAGACTTTGGCTCTAACATCCCTACACGTCATGGTGCTTCAGAACCCCGAGTGACGGTCTCATACGACATTTGGATGAAGTGCTATCAATGGCTGGGGTTTCAGGTGGTTCTCAGCATGGATACTCAACACAAGGCGTTATGGTCTCACAAAAGGAATTGGAAAGAATGGGCATCTATTTGGCACGCTGTCATTTGGACTTTGTGGATGAATAGGAATAGAAGGATTTTCAATACAGACGCGGATAGAGAGGAAGATTTGTTAGATTCAATCAAGTTTAGAAGCTGGAGTTGGATAAAATTTAGGGATTCTAGATTGTTACATTATGCTTTTGTTGATTGGGCTCGTGAGCCGATAGTTTGTCTTCTAGATTAAATCTTAGGATTTTAACTTTTATGTAAAACTTCGGAGTATCTCTTATGCGCTTTTATTTTTAATAATATTTATATTTTCCTGATAAGAAAAAAGTTGAAATATGATTTTTATTTCACGTTCATAGTTATCTAGGATTTTGGTTTATCTTAGGGTTGTGTTATCTCGACTTTTGTTTGACTATATTATTATAAATAGATTGGTTTTGATTAATAAATTAATAATGAAGTTTTAACTTAATTTCTTTTGGTAACAAGCTGGCTATCTTAGTTACATAGCTCTCTGTTTCTATCACTTTTTTCATAACACGATCCTGCAACCATAACATATACCTTATGCAATCCTGTTACCGACTTTATTGTGAGCGTTTGATATTTAAATATCAATATTGCTCATCCCATTTGCTACTAGTAATATGCTGCGAGTTGCTGGTTCTGTCAAGAGTCACCTCAGGATTGAGACCCAAAGAGGCCACGAAAAAGCAAGAACTTGTTTACGATTAAATTGTTGTTGGAATCATGGATGATGCATTAAAGAAGCATTCCTATTAGACTGGTTCTATTCTTGATGGATTTTCTCAGACAGTTGTATGAGGCTATGAGCACAAAAGCGTGGTGATATCCTTGAAGAATATTGAGTTTACATAGTTGGAATCTTAAAATTATTTCTATCTTGAAGTAGAGGACTACTGATCATTGGATCCACTCTTCAAGTGGCGTACCTATCACAAAAATCTGCTTCTCCCTAAGTTTCTGGCGATGATGATTGGAGTGGAGAGATCTTAATTACCTCTATGGATCATACAGTTTACAGAGGATTTCAAGTCGAGGTTTAAAACTTTTGACAAGTAATCGGAAACTTTACAGCAAGAAAAATATGGTTGCAAACCTTGAGCAAAAAAAACTCATCAAGGGATGGCCATAGAAGTTAAGGTAGTCCCTTAGTGAAGGATGACTGCTTTTTACTGTCTACACAATAAACATTTGAGTGATGCCTAGCTTTTGTCGATTTTGTGCTGATTTGCATTACTCATGAAAGGCCTATGAACTCTTTGTACCACTCAGGTGGGCGGTAGCACCTACAAATGTTAGTTTTTGGAGTATATGTTCTATTTGAAAATTAATCTTGTTAACTCTAAAGGCAAAATTTGTTTATACATTTTGTTGTGATACGGGAAAAAGGGCATTAAATATTTGAAGTAGTGCCAACCCTTGGCCCTTGGGGTACTGCCAAGGCTAACTTCTTCATCTGCATATTCGCTGAAGCAAGGGGATGGTTTCCCAGAAGAAAAGTTTGAAAAGGCAGACAAAAGAAAGAGGTCTAATATTTAAGCATAAAGTGACGTGTATATTAGGACATTAATTGTTTGAGAATTTTTAGAAACTCCACGGAGTTTCTCTTGTGTGGGGGCTTTATTTGTTCTCAGGTCTGTCATCTGTGCAATGATGCAATTTGGAAAGAAATCTTATTTTCAGGGAATTTATGTATTTGTTGACCAAATATAACAAAAGTTTTCAAAGTTCGCTTGTTTTGCTTCTGTATATCAGTTTCTGAATTTTTTTTTCTTTTACTGTTGCATCCCAATCTTTTCTACAAATCTTTTTTTGTCTTGCTACCTCAGTTGATTCTTTTGAGTGCTAAGCTATATACTGTTTTAGTTATTTAGCTATATACGTTTCCTTAGAGTTGGATAGAAGATATTCAGGAGGCTTTATTGGCTATTAGACAAGATTTTATGATGTATAATATTTTTTAAAGCAGAGCTTGTGAATTTGTGTATGAATCTTATGAATTCGTTTATATTCTTATACTAGTAATGACTTTTGGATCTACTTTTATGGTGACTAATATTTTTTTCTTTTGTGCCTGGGCTGGACACTTTCAGACCTAATGTGGTAAATGTTCCGTGAACTCAATAATTGCGGTTATGATATCTTTTCTCATTTGTGATGGGTTTAAAGATTTTTTCATCAGATTACAGTTACAGGATTCATGTTTTTGGTGACATCTGCATTGCTTGGATATGTGAGTGATCACTCTCTCTCTTTCCCCTCTCCCCCCTTCCAATTGGTAAATGTTTTTCCGTAGCAAAAACTTACCTTTTAACTGTGTTCACTTTTGATTTTCTTTTATCCAAGTGAATAAGCAATTATTACATATGCAGCACATCATGAGCAAAGTTACAGTTCATATGAATATAATCTGTGATAAGGTTTGATAGTTTTGCAATCTATACATACTCTAAATCTACGTGTAGTGGCAATGGAAAAGAAAAAGGATGTGATGCTCTTTAGAAGTTAGTTTGATAAGGAGGATGACTGGTTGTATGGATTTGGATTTACAGTATTAAGTCTACAATTAGTGCGTAGCAATGATTATAAACTTTATGTTCAGTTATATATAGAGCTTTGAAAGGGCACGCATTCTGTCCGCCAATCTCATCCGTGCCTTCTTTAGAAATTTCATTGTAATTCTTCAATCATGTAGTTCCTAATATTTTGATCTCAGGCATTTGTCCACCTTTAATACATAAGTTTACTTTTTCATTTTTTAATAATAATTTTTCTTGGAGTGTTGCTTCATCCTATGTCCTCATTCTAAAAATTTCTGCCAGCAGTTATTTTCACCTCAACTGGATTCACCTCCGCCAAGATGGATTCATTTTGCCCATGGTTTACTGCTCTTTTTATATCAAGTATGCTCTTGTTTCTACAAGCAGCGTTTCAGAATATGTTTGGAGTCATAGTGTCTTCTATTTTGTAGAATCTTGGAGTCTGAACTTATAATGTACACAATATGGGAGTTGGATGATATTTTTGTGCAGTTTTTAACTTGTATGAAGTTTTTTTCCTTGTTTTGTTTGTTTTTTGGTGTGGGAACCTGGGGGAATATTGTTTGCATTGCATGCACCATTCGCTTTGTTGGATTTATGTCGGTCCTGTTATGACATTTGAAATGATGAATTAGTGATTTGTTAAAGATTTTCAATTTTGTGATACTGATACCTAGTATTTGGGCTACAATTTCAGTTTTGTTTCATTTTCTTTCATCTCCAAATCTCTTCAGTTATCTATTTTTTCCGAATTTCTTCCCATATTATTTCTTTTATTTTTGAGCAATATATGTTAGACTTTTGATGCTGTTGATGGAAAGCAAGCAAGAAGAACAAATTCCACTACTCCATTGGGGGAACTTTTTGATCATGGTGACCCTTTATTCTTTTCATTGTTTAGCTTTTGTTGTCTCAATGGCATTTCCAATTTTTGATTCACTTATTGGGTGCTAAATTTGTTTTTACTAATCTATTTACTTTACCATATCCCAGGATGTGATGCTCTTGCATGTGCGGTATGTCTTTGCATTTTGAGTCTGTCTTTTCTCTGTAGTGATTCTTGAAATTAAATAAAATCTTTTTTCCAGTTTGAATCCTTGGCGTTTGGAAGCACTGCGATGTGCGGACGGAATTCTTT
This sequence comes from Haberlea rhodopensis, assembly GCA_907163345.1. Lineage (NCBI taxonomy): Eukaryota > Viridiplantae > Streptophyta > Magnoliopsida > Lamiales > Gesneriaceae > Haberlea > Haberlea rhodopensis. The sequence goes on from CAJQUN010000014.1 coordinate 10,138,933, forward strand.
CTGGTTCTGGGTTATATCAGCGGTCCCTTTTTACTGTGCTACATGGGAATAGTAAGTAAATTGGCTCATTCACGGGAAGAAATTATCATGTCATGGACCAATGGGCCAAGGTTACAAGGCCAAGGTTACAAACCCAATGAAGGAGATTGCAGTTAGGAAATATCCAAGGGAACCGTGGAAAAGGAGGGTAGTTGGTTAGAGGACTTTGGGAGGGAATTACTGAATAAAATGGGGGGGAAGTGTGGGTAGTTTTCATTGAAGAATTTAGAGAGTTTGAGAGTGCAAGAGTAGGCTTGGGCAAGGGTTTTCCTTCCTTGAGTGTGTGTGCGTTGGGATTGTGGCTTGTATATTTCCTGTTCATTTCAGTTTCTGTATTTGCTGCCATATTTCACACCTATTAAATAAAATTCCATTTCACTTGAGCAATTGCAGTAATGTTACCGTTGTTGCTTGGTCTTGAGCTTTTCTGCTGTCATCGATTTTAGGTCGTAACACATTCCTCTTGAAAAGTTGCCATCCAAATGGGGAAGAATCTTTCTTCTAAATGCTAATTCTAATATTTTCCTGCTCTCTGTTTTTTAGGAGTTAATGTTGGCTTTGTGGATATTTGGTGGAATAGATTTGTACTTATCTTACTGTTTAGCAATTCCCGTACCGCAATTAATTGCTCTTTTGCTAATTTCTTAGTTTTCCTTTTTTTTCCCTACAGTTTTTTCATGAATACTCTCATTCTTCTGGTTGTAAATGGACCTACTGAAGGTCTTATGTTGATATATATGGCCCATTTTTTCACAACTATAGTAGGTATTGCTTCTAGCACTTTTCTTCTCTATCCTGAACCTTTATTTTGTAGTTTGTATATGTTTGCATGCATAAATCTGCAGTAAGACAATGAGTTTTGAATTTCAGCTGTTATCTTTTCAGGTGCTGAGTGGTGGGCTCAACCGTTTGGAAAATCTATGCCATTTTTTAGTTGGGTTCTATTTATTAATGGTGAGTCTTGTAAAATAGAGGATAAAGGAACAATTTTTGTGTTGGTTCAGTTAACACAACTACCGAAATTGAAGTGATTTCCATGTTATTGTAGCATTGCGTCAGGTTATTGACATGTATAATATATTAATATCTAATATCTGACTTCTAATTTGTTCCTTTTTCTGTATCTGTCTTTCTATTATTTTCACAGCTTTATCCTTTTGGTCTGCTTTTAGGTGGGGTTCTTGTGTGGTATGTCTTGATTTTTATCATTTACTTTTCTTTTAAAATGTTGGTATGTTTTATTATTGACTACGACTCTGCAGGGACTATATATCTCCTATTGATTTAATGGGCAACTATCCGCATCTAGTTGTAGTGGGTACTGGGCTTGCGTTTGGGTTTCTTGTGGTAAGATGTTATAGTTGTTGATGCATTTTTGGAGACCGAATGATTTGATTGCTTATGTTTTGGTTTCTGGAAACTATGTCATGATATTGGTTGAATTAGTGTTTTTAAGTTTGCCTTGGGATCGAGTGGTGGACTTAAAATTACTCCAATAATTGGGTATTTGAAATTTCTTGTTTTCGCTCGAAATATTTTGAAGTCCATGGCTTTGAAAGTTACCCAAACAATTAAAGTGAATTTGTATTAAGGATTGAAATCCAAATCCACCTAATCTTTCCACACAAATGCAGTGTTGACTCATTGGTTATATGTGCTTAATCAGATTACATGTTATCGACTTCCTGTCTAAAGTCATTATACTTGCTTGTGAGATTCTCAATGAGTATAATGCTTACAGCTTTGTACTTTAACAAGCTTTACTTTAACAAGCTTCTGCTGCTGATTACTGAAACATTATTTGCAGGGAAGGATGATTCTTGCTCACCTATGTGACGAACCCAAGGGCTTGAAAACAAACATGTGCATGGTACAAACTCATTTTAGTTACATTGCAGTATTGTGCCAAGTTTAATCATGAGATGAAACATTTGCTGAGTATTATGAACCTCAGTTCTCACTCTTGTGGCCCTTGAGCCCGCACAAGAGGGACTTAGAACTATTCGGATGCTAGAAAATACTTTGCCTCCATTATTGTTTCATGAAAATCATTAACGCAAGTTTCTAGAAGAATTAATTGTATAGTCTAATAAAACTATTTACACCTCTATCACACCAGGTGACTGGGCATTACAACTGCAATCTGCACATACTCTGATATCATTCTGTCGAGCCTCCTAGCAACATTCTGCACAATGTCTTCCGCTAGCAAAGTGGGTTATTCGTGATAACCCACTTTGCTAGAGTAGTATATTGCAGTTTTAGAAAACCGCTCACACCTTTCCCACTCTTTTATGGAAAACTGGGTATTACATCAATCATCGATCTTTATTCACTGGACCATACTTTCCTTATCTAATGAATGATCAAAATGTGCTCTTATGGTTAATTAGGTTGACTGCATTTTGATGGCGATGTTTGCATAAGTTACTCAGAATTGCAATGAACTTGCATGTGCCAATACTTCATATTGTTATTGGTGTCTCAAACATTTTTAATGGATTGCTTCTGTGAAAATTAAGGCTGCCTTTTGTTTTAGTAAATGATTGTCAATCAGAGCCACATATCTTTATGAGCCTCACTTAAGTGTTTATTTCTGCAGTCTTTGTTTTATCTGCTGTTGGCCATTGCCAATGCTCTCACTGCGAAGCTAAGTGACGGGTGCGTTGTGATTTTGTTCAGCCAATGACTTATGTTACTGTTTTGTTTTCAGCCAATTACTTAAGTCAGTGTCGTATCTTTTTTCTGAAAAGGAATATATGGAATATCTGCTTTAATAACATTTGCACTGATGAAATCTTTATAACGTGGCAGAGTTCGACGAGTTGTGGGTTCTTCTTGGTTACTGTGCATACGCAGATTTAATATTTTTCATGCTATTCACAATCTTCTAGTAGAATCGAAGTATATTCAATCTAATATACTGAATCAATTAACACTTTTCTTTATCTTGCATATGCGCCTGCACCCATCATGAACGAGACCTTAATTTTCTTTGATTTGTACAGGGGCGCTCTATTTGCACTTTGCCACTTCAGTCGTTCATGAAATAACAACGGCCTTGGGAATTTACTGTTTCAGGTAAAGTATACCATTTTGGTCCAGGAATTCTTCAACCTGTACGTGTTGAGAACTTTGCTAATTCTCTCTTTATGTCTGAATTTACCCGATAACCACATGTTTTCTGTTTGTGAACTCCTTACTCTCGACTTATATGAAATATGTTTTAGATATTTACTTCTCGAGATTAGTTAATATTTTCTATGATGTCAAAGATTCCAACAGATTATTTTGTATCATCACATTTGTTAAAAGAACTGAATCCCAATATCTATTCAACATATTCCAGGATAACAAGGAAAGAAGCTTGAGCTTTGATATCAACTGTCTGTACCTTCAGGTTAATCAAGATTCAGTTCCCTCGTTAAAATTCTTGAGTCCACCTCTGAACTTACTGCATTGTCTCTGACAATGTCTTCATGCTACTTACTCACAATACTGTTCATCTTGGTTCTTATGTGGCCCTTCTTGTTTACAGATTGCAAATTCATGTTCTCACAGTTTCCGGCTCCTCAGCTTCAATTTTTGGCTATGATTAGGTTAAAATGTTCTATTCTTAGTTTCTTACTTAACTTCGTACTTTTAAGTTTGTACGGCTCATTCCTCCAAATTTGATACATGGGAAATGTCTTTTTTTATGGAGTATGTGCTGCGTAGGGTAAATTGTAAACTGGCATATAAAAAAGAACTTTTTAAAGTTCATTTTGTTAATAGACCGCTTGATTCTTTGAAAGTTGAAACCACATTGAATTAGATCCAATGTATCAAATCTCATTTAGTTATTTTTCTCTATTAAGATCTCAACGCGACGCTTTCTATAAAGGCTATCTGTTTTTGTTTAATCTTCGAAGGATGTTTTCATCTCCACTACGAAACCAAATATTATTATATTTTTAATGTATTTATTATTAAGCATACGACTTAGCTTTATTTTCACATCTTCTGTTATGTGATCAAGTAATTGGACGATTGTTGGGATAAGTGAGAAAGAGGGAGTTTAGAGAATTCAGGGAGCACGAAGGCATTTACCTTCTTCTTAAGGATTTGTTGTGTTAAAGCTCAACTTGTTCTTTTCATTAATAAAACCACCCTATTTATACAAATAAAGTCCCTATCTTGATAAATCAAATCCTAGAAAATAAACAAAAATCCTAGATTATACAAAATCTTAATCTTCATAATAAAATCATAAACTACTAAATCTTTGTTGCGATGTTTCTTATGAAATCCACTGTTTAATTTACTATATCGTATCGCAATCTCCTATGGTCAATTCAATCGCGATAAAAAAATCAATCAAAGGTGATTAATCTCTTGAAAGCATGAACAACAATAAATTAAACTCAAAGAATTGTAAGAATCAATCAAAACATAATTAAAATTGTGGGTTCAAAACATGGGATCCCCTAAGTGTTAACAACAAAACTTAGCCAACTATAGTTATCAAATAATAATGAGAAATCATATTTTCAACAATCTAAACATTAATAATTTGACAAAAACAAAGAGCAAAGTTTAGGAATACTAAGTAATGATAGGCGTTGATTTCTTGCGTTGCTATTTCGTCCTGTTTCTCCCGATGTCTTCTTCTTCAATGGTTTGATGGTATGGATGATGGTGGGAGATGGAATATGAATGGAGGCTTTGTTGTAGGGTGAATTGTGAGCAAAAAGATCCTTATTTTCGTCCAAAACCAACCTGATATAGTGTGGATGAGTTTTCATAATTTAGGACACAAAATATCCAACAAGGAAACAAAATCTCGATTTTTTTCGGGCTTGGCGATCAATCGGAGAGAAGCGGCGATCGATCGCCAAATGTTTCTGCCATTTTATTCAAAATTTCTGAATCCTGGATCGATCGGTGATATATGGAGATCAATCGCCAAATGTTTCTGCATGGCCGTGATCGGTTATCAGGAACTGGCGATCGATCGCCATGCTTGAAATTCAACAATTTGCGATTTCGTCATTTCTTCAACGTGTTTGCTCGGTTTGGTCCTTTTTCATCATTTAAGCTTAATTCCTCCACTTTTATGCATTTGAACCTGGATCCCTGAAATATACAAATATATACCAAAAGCGTAATATTTTCCAGGAATCACTACAAAAAAACAACCATAATCTTGTATCAAAGTAAGTGTAAAAATCACACTTATCATATGTACGATCACTAAATTTTATCTAAAACCCTTTGAGCCAATAACTTATAGCTCAATTGGCACCAGGAGCTCCCACAATTGGGAGAGTCTCATGTTCGAGACTCCAAACCCCCTTTGCCTATAAAAAGAAAACCAAAAAGCATTAACTCCTACTCTGGTCTTATCGATTAACACAACATCATCAGTTAAAAGCTTGGTCCAAAGTAATTCATTATGTATGTCTTTCGTGATCTTATCAATCACTGAGGCGAACAAGAAAGGATTCAACACAGACCCTTGGTGCAATCCAATAGTGATAGAGAACTCATTTGTAGGTTGTAGCCCCGCTGCACGTTCTAATATTGGATGCTACTTCGTCATACATATCCTTGATTATATTGACATACTTGATGAGAACTTTTTCTTCATCAAAATCCACCAAAATATCTCACTTGACACTTTATTACGAGTCTTCTCCAAGTTGATAAAGATCAGATGTAGATCATTACTCCTCTCATGATAGTGATATATAAGTTGGTTAAGTAAATAGTAAGCTTCCATTGTTGACCGCCCCGGAATAAACCCAAATTAGTTCTCCGAGATTTTAATCTCCTTGTCTATTACCCTCTCACAGAGCATCATCATGTGACATATGAGTTTTATACCACGATAGTTATCAACACTGGATGTCACCATTGTTCTTATAGAGAGGGACAAAATCATTCTATTAGATCGAATGTACTCTTTCTCCATTCGTTTGAGATTTTGTTAATAGATATGTTATCCATTTTATCTCGTCTATCCTAAGCATCTGCATACTTCAATATGGATTCCATCAGGACCAAATATTTTTTGTGCTTTCATTTTGTTCAAAGCTTCTTTAACCTTAGAACCTATGATTCTGCGAATACATCCATGGTTGACGGCATGCTGTTGATGCCAAGATCACCTAAATATTGACTAAAACTATCGTTGAACAAGATAAAAGAAATATTTCATCTTGCTTTGATGTCTTCATCTCTAACCAAGACCTTTTGGTCCTTAACTTTTATGCATTTAACTATACATAAGTCTCTTGTCTTTTTCTCCCTTGCTCGAGCAATCCTATAGATATATTATTCAGCTTCCTTGATGTCAATTTATCGTACACTTCTTTGTAGATATTAGCTCCAGCATCCTGAACCCTGTCTTTGCTACTTCTTTGGTAAACTTATACATTTCGAAGGTTGTCCTATTATTACTCTTTAGCACTCTATAACCATCTCTATTGATTCTAATAGCTTTCTTCATGTCTTCATTCTACAATGATGTGTCCTTACCTAGTGGAAACATCTTCTTAGGGTCATCTTAATGCGACAAGCCATTTTGTTCCAAGTGTTATCATGATCTTCTTTTGGTGTCCAATTTGCTTCTTTGACTATCTTCTCTAAAAAACTCCAGCATGACCTTCTTTTAACCGCCGCCATTTAATTCTAGATTCTAACTTATATTTAGTCCTAACTGTTATTTTTTTAGCCCTAACATCTAGAAATAAAAGTCGATTTTGGGTAATTACACTCTCTCGTGGAATTATTTTACAGTTCATGCATTGAGCTCTATCTATCCCTCTAGTGAAAAAAAATCTATTTGGGTTGTACTCGATCCACTTCTAAAGGTAACTAGATGGTTGACATCTTCTTAAATCATGTATTTGCTAGAATTAAATCATATGACATGGCAAAATCCAAGAGTGAGCCACCCGCAGTGTTCCTCTTCACAAAGTCATAGCCTCCATGAACACTCTCATACCCATCCCGATCAGAATCTACATGCCCACTGAAATCCCCCCGATGAAGATTTTCTCATTAATGGGTATTCCTTGCACCACGTAGTTTTGTTCTTCCCAAAATTCACGCTTAGGAGCCTCATCTAGGCCAATTTGTGGTACATAGGCACTAATAATATTGAAAATTTTATTGCCTAAAACTAGCTTAACTAATATTATCTTATTTCCCTTTCTCATAACTTCAAACACATACTCGAGTATTTTATTGTCTACGATTATACCCACCTCATTACGGTTCTTATCCTTACATATATACCTAAAGTTTATAGTGGTTCTGGCTTTCTCAGATACCCATTTGGTCTCTTGTACACGCAGAATACTAATTTTTCTCAACTCATAGTCTCTTCTAACTATGCTAATCTACCAGTAACGAAACCTACATTCCAAGAGGCTAAATGAATCTTATGGTCCTGGTTTCGAGCTAACTTCTTTACCCCCACTCGCTCGAGGTGATGGAATCTTGCTCATTTGACACCACAGATAGGCTGTTGATGTGGCGCGTCACTTCATGGCGACGACCTAGAAACCCTTACCCACTTAACAATAGACTCGGGATCCGGTGCAACACGTCATTGGGTAGCGACCGTCCCCAACAAAATTCATATTACGGTTAATGACATGAGATGTTACTATTTTTTCCAGATGATTGTCATAGATCTGCCGCTACCATCCTCATTTACCCTGGCTTGGGAAAGACAACGAACATATTACATGTGATGATAATATTAAAAATTAAATATATAATATATTGCATTATCAACCCAATATTTTTGCATGACAATATCGACGCTACCATCCATGATACTGCCTTGGGGTATCATCAATTTTCTGCCAATTGGTTATAGTAGTGTTATCTTTAATAGTAACATTCTTCAGCCTTCAGGTTATGATGCATAAATACTCCAAAAAATTGTACGGTCAAGTATCAGATATTTATTAGATATGGATACACACGAATACGGCAGCGATACGTATCGGATACACCACGTGGCGTATCTAGAATTTAAAATTAATATTTAATCTTGGATACTTCCTGGATATGGTCAAGATACGCCTGACTCAGAAGTATTGGATACGTCATATGGAGTATCCGCCAAGACACACCTATATGTTTGAAATTTGATTTTCTTATGAATTTTAAGGAAATTATATTTAACATCTTATAGTTTGGCGTAAATTTTAATTTACAACCGTTGTTTGAAAAATTACAGTTTATATCCTTAACTTTCAAGAATTCCACAGTTTATATAACATTTTTTATATATTTATTTTTTATATATACATCAATAATATGTAGGGAAAATTATGCGAACATACTATAATTTAGTCAAAATTTCAATTGAACAATTGTTTGAAAAATTATATTTACATCCTCAAATTTTATGAATTATAATATTGTTTTTAACTAAATTAATCGATATTTCAGCATCTTCTTACATCCTCAAACTTAAAGTCGTTAAACTAGCCATTGTATTTTTTTAAAAAAAACAAAATAAACATTTTGAGTGTCAAATTTTATTTTCCAAAAAACAATTAAAGAATTTTGGTATCCGATTTTTTTTATAAAAAAAAATTACAGCAGCTAATTTAAGGGGCTCTAAGTGCGATTATGCATGATGATGATGCAATATGACGATGAATTTTAGATTAAAAAAATACAAAATCGAGTCAATAGATTGCAAAGTACTGCAACTCATGAAATTTGAGGTTGTAAACTGTAATTTTTCAGACAATGTTTGCAAAGTGAAATTTGGACAAAACTATACGATGTTTTGCGTAATTTTTCCTAAATATTATTGATGCGTATATTAAAAATCTTGCCGTATCCGAATGTATTATCCTAAAAAATTTAAAAATCTCGTGCGATCATATCCGTATCACTCTATCCATATATCTGTGTTCGTTGATCATAGCCGTTCAGGTGACGACATGTATCATGATTTTATATATTTGTTTATAGGGTGATAGTATATGTCGGAGGTAATGATATATATTCATTTTATGGAGAAGATATTAGTGTTTGTCGAATAAAATCAACCACAACTGTGGAGATAATGATTAATATTGTCATTTTATGGAGAATATATTTGTGTTTGTCGAATAAAAATCAACCACATCTTTGGGAAAAACAATAGACATGTGTAAAATATGGCCCCGGATTGCTTTACTTCCATTAGACCCACGCACTAGTTTGATCAAACTTTCTTTTTTTTTTTCAAATTTTTTTTTAGATTATTTAAATAAAAAAAACCTTTCATTTTAAATCTCGGTTCAAATTATCACAATTCTTTTATTCCTAAAATGTGCAAATTTAGTTTTTAAACAAAAGATTCTATCTTATTCTCAACATATTTTAATCTATTTTAAAAGTTTTTAGTAAATATATCAATTAAATTAGTAAATTTATTTCTTGAACATATATTATTAAAATATTGGAATTGTGTATTTACTAACGGCTCGAATGGATATTTGAGTAAGCTCGAATGTTATTTCTGTCAGTATGAAATTATCAAATTTGCTTCGAGTCAAATAAGTACAAAAGGTTAATTTAATATAAGATAATTATTTAAAACTAATTTATAAAGAAAATAAGTCATTATCATTTCATGCTGTCCCTTCTACGTGGGCTTTCAACTATTCTTAAATCGCAATCTGATGAAGTTAGAAATTTTAAAATTAGTAACTGGATATGAGTTTAATCAATAATAATCTTAAATATTTATGATTAATTAAAATTGGTCTCATAAGATATGATTTTAATCAATAATATTCTCAAACGTTTAGGACTAATCAAAATTGATTTTCATATGATATATATTTAATCTAAAATAGTCTCAAAACCCCTTTCAATTGTGAGACCACTTTTGATAAAACATAATTTATGTGGGACCAATTTTGATTAGTCCTAAATATTTGGGACTACTATTGATTAAAATAATATCTTATAAACTAATATTGATTAGTTCTAAACGTTTGAGACTACTATTGATCAAACTCATATCCTACCGAATTAATTTTGAAATTTACCCAATTTGAATTTTAACAACATTACGTACCACCTACTCAACAAAAACATCAGATTCCTCGCCATCTGTAAATTTCTTGCGAGACTCGGTCATAAACTGTCAAAGTTCCAATCGAAATCAAACATCCAAACTAAATTCCAATTTTTTTTTGAACCAATCATCCAGAGCTTTTATGTTATAAGAACCCATTTTGAGAACAGAACTACATTAAGTTCGAACTTATGTTCAAGTCGAACTCGATTATGTTCGAACTTATTTTCAAGCCGAATTGAGAACTCGAGCCATATTATTTTGTTAGATAGTTCGCGAGCCGCTCGTGAGTTTTAATATTTTACATTTTTGAACTTTTCAAGCAGAACTCGAGCTCAAGCTTTAATTCGAGCCTAACTCGAACCAAAAAAATTAAACTATTCAAACTTCGAATCGAGCTCGAATATACTTATTTCGAGCCAAATTCGAGCTTTAACATTTTCTTCATATTCATCTCGATTTGATTCGTTTGCACCCCTACATGAGAACCACACCCACATGCACTAGTTTGATCAACTTTTAAATTTTACTAAATTATTTTAAAAAATAAACCTTTCATTTTCTCTTTAAAACCAGGCTTAAATTTTTTATTTTTACAACAAAAAAATTTAAATACAGTTCTTTTATTCCTAAAATGTGTAAAATTAGTTTTCAACAACAAATGATTCTATTTTATTCTCAAAATATTTTAATCTATTTAAATGTTTTAGTAAATATATCAATTAAATTTAATATTTTATTCTTGAACTTATATTATTAAAATATTAGAATTAATAACTGTAGGATCAAACATTTGCTGTTTTACCAAAAATTACAGCTGATGGTAACGGTACAACTCAAATCTTTTAAACCATTCAGCAATACAAGCACCAGTCTCTATCGATCACACAACAAGAATAATTGTTGTACCCAATCCCCCTCCCGCTAAGTACTCCTTGCAAGTAATGTGAAGTGAACACATGATATTGACTCTAATACCAAGTACATGATCAATCGCTTGTCGTTTTACCAAATGGTAAAGCTGATGATAATGATGCAATTTAAATCTTTTAAATCATAAAATAATATAAGCATCACGTTTTGATTGATGATATAAGAATGACAAAGATTGTAAACTATTTGAGGAACCTCGAATATTATCAAATTTGCGTCGTGTTTGAACATGTTCAAACATTTTGTTTTTTAAAGTAAAAAAAGTACAAAAGGTTAATTTAATATAAGATAATTATTTAAAACTTGTTTTTTTAATTAAATTTGTACTCGTACAACTATAATTTATAAAGAAAATAAGTCATTATCATTTCACGCTGCCCCTTCTACGTGGGCTTCTTAAATTATTTTTTTGACTGAGTGGTCAAGTTTCTTGAATTTTAACAAATTACGTACCACCTACTCAACTTCCTCGCCATCTATAAATTCTCTTTCGGACTCGGTCATAATATGCCAAAGTTCCAATCGAAATCAAACATCCAAACTAACTAAATTCCAAATTTGTTTGAACCCATTAGTGCTTTGAGAAAATAACTACAATATAAAGGCACCAAAAATGTATGTGGCACGGCCACTTTCTCAACTGCGAAAATCCCCAGAATTAGTGTCGGAGCATCCAGAGGGTCCAAATTCAGGGTACCTAGTAATACAAGATGAAGAATCCGAAACCTATTCTTGTTTCGGATTGTGCAAGAATCATACACTGAAAGAACTACCGTTTCCTCAGAACAAGCAATTGACTGTTCAATATACAGTTAGCTCGGGCGAAACCCAGAGTACTTCTTTGAATCCAGTTTTCTTGATCCCAACTCTGAACCAGCCTTTGTATCGTAATACGTATTACGCCATCGTTCCACACGGAAAGCGTAAAGGGTATGTCTTGTTTTGCATATTTTTCTTAGTTATACTTCACTTTGTTGGTTATGAACCTGAATTATGGTTCAAGTTCTTGTTTAGACCTAAAATTTAGACAAGTTGTTGCTAAATTTAAAGTTAATTAAACAATATACGAGTTCAAAATATATTCTTCCTCGATTGATTTAAGGCAGTCGCCTGATTTACTCAATGGGTTTTTACCGCTCGCTCAAGAAGGTGATTGGAGTAGCCATGGCGAATATAGATTTTCCCTTTTACCTTCTTGACGTTGAGAAATCTTGTTTAATATAAGTTTTGGATATTTTGTTTCATCTCGATCATCCGATAATCGGTCGTAGTGAATCAACAGTAAAAGGACAGGGAGACAGAGTTTATGTGGTCATCTTTCATGCCATGACCTCCAGTTATGAAAAGTTTCCGAAATGGAAACAAAATTTCCTTGAAGTACTTGGTGTTATGAACAATTAGAATAAAGACAAATGGGTTCGCCTCTCTGATCTTGGTGTTCAAAATGGATATATAGAAAGAATCATTTCCTTGACTTCCCAAAACATGCGTAGCAAATGTTTCAATATCATAGAAGAAGATAATGAGCTAATGCTTTGTTATCTTTACAACTTTGGATTGCATTTCTTCATGTAACTTGGTCGATTGAATATTTAGGGAAGTATACACTTGTTCAACAGAGGAAGACAAGGTCACGTGTTGTTTCTGTCGCTGTGTTAGAGATGTCAAACCAAGACCATTTGACCCACAAAACATTTATCACCAAATTGAAATAGTTCCATATGAAGCAGTTTGTATCTCAAGGGGCTACTTCAGGGCGAATTCCGTTGCATCAGATGGTTTTCCTCCTTCATTCTTTCGACGGAAGGGGTGGACAATGAGAGCTAAGGCTCCTAAACATTTCAAATTAGGCGAAGCGCAAGGCCTTGACAGCACGCTTCGTGCTCGCCTCCCACAGCTTAGTTCACCTAGACCTGAACCTGTTGTTGTTGGGAAATGGTATTGCCCCTTCATATTTGTCAAGGAAGGAACACTACGGGATCAGGTAGAGAGATCAATGTACTATGAAATGACACTAGAGCAACGGTGGGAGCAGATTTTCTCCTGTCAAAATAATGGTGGAAACTCGGTTGTAATCGATGTTTTACTTGAGAAAGAAGAGGCTTTTGTTAATGGGGAGAAAGGTGTGATGAATGAGAGAAATGTCGTTGATGGCGTTGTGTGGTTTACAAGTTCGAGTAATTTGGGAGGCGAAAAAAGTATCGGGCTGAGAGTTGAGATCTTGAAAAGAATGAAATGGGAACAAGAGAGGGGCGGATGGATAGGTGGGGAAGAAAAGGAGGCAAAGATCAAGAAAACAGAGGAATTTAAGGAAGGTGGGGAGTGGAGGGAGTTTGGGTGTTATGTTTTGGTTGAGAGGTTTAAATTGAAGAGAATGGATGGGAGTGTGGCTATGGAATATGATTTCAAGCACTTTCATCAGACTAAGACTTTATGGGAATAGCTTTGTGCTTTTGTTCTACTTAATTTGTATGTCTTATCTTTCGTGATTTCGAACTGGTTTTTGTACATATTGTTGTGTTCTCTTAGAGATGGAGTTTTGATATGAGTGCTTGATGAGAAATATCGGTTGATGTTTGTCTATAAATAATTATGGTTTGATGTTTGCGTATAAACAAATAAATTAACTTGATACTTATTTTTTTTTATTTTATTATCATCATAGTCGTCGTCGTCGTCGTCGTCATTAGCGAATTTCAAGGATAAAGGTAGTTGTCTCTATAAAATAAATATTATATATTTTACCTCCAGAGAAATTACATTTTTTTAAAAAAAATCAAAATTTATCCCTTATCATCATTAATTTTTTTTTGTCTTTCATGTTTCAACTTAACTTATTACTTAACTCACTACCAAACTCAGGAATTTGTAGAGAAATAATGTTAAGATGAAAGATTAACACTATTTTGACTACCGTTTATCAAGGACTACCTTTTACCATTCTTGAACTTGGCCAAGATTCCATCTTCAATAATCTTTTTGGTATGTTATAAAATTCGATTAAAAAAAATATTCATGTTCAAAAACCTCCACTAAATTTCATTTTCTCTTAATAATCTAGAATAAAATTTGTAAGACTTAAAAATTCAAAAATTGTCAAAATTCTGTTGTACCTAAAATATGCAAACTTATTTTTCAAGTAAAGGAGTTAATTCTATAATACTATAGTAAATTTGTAATAGAGCAATCATATACAAAATAAATATATAAGATGATTAAAATTGTATTTATTTAATTTAGACAAAATAATTTTTAAGTACATAAAAACATTTAAATTAAATATTTTTCACGTACAAAATTATACAACAAAATATATTAATATGTATTATACGATCTAGGAAATGAATAGGTGGATTTCAAATGACATGGTTATGATGTTGATTTCAAATTCATAAAATTTACTTATCAAATCCATGAATCTAAGGAAATGTTGAAATCCTCAACATCTATTTCAGTCAAACAGGTGCAGGGAATTTGAAATCAAATCCACTCAAATCCATTTATCCAAACGGATCATAAAGGTTGATATATAGTTTTAATTTAATGAAATGTTTTTAAAATTTATATAATGAAATATAAGAAGAAAATTTATGTATGTATGCTGATTAATTATAATGGAGATCTGAAATGATATATATATATATATATATATATATATATATATATATATATATATATATATTGTAATTTTTTAATGACAATACGTTAAGTGCTCGAATGGAAATTTCACTGAATATTTTTTAAGATTCTTTTAGTTATTTAATATGATGATTGATTATGTTGTTAATTACGTTGTACCCGAATGGAATTAACAGTTATTAGAAGAAAGAATTGCTTCTTACAAAAGTCATTATGTGTATAATTCTTTAAAAAAATGAATGTTTAAACTTTTTTATAACTTTCATCCATACTATTCATAAAAATCGGAAAGAAAATTCCAACTTAACTGTATGTTATATTCTAGAAAAAATAACAACTAAATCTTTAATTATAATGGATAGAGATATGCTAAATTAATCATAGGATAAATAAAATCGAGTCACACACATACGTCAACATTTTCCAATAGCTTCCCATATGTTCTATTATAATGACTAAATATTTTACTACGTCTTATAATGAGAGATATGGAGCTAATTACTGTGCGCTAACCCCTCTAATCCCAAATACAAATTTCATTGTACTAAGTAACGCATTCTTAAAATTTGAACTATATTTATTTAATACCAAAGGATATTTGTTAGTCTGATGCCACAAATCCTGCATCTTTCAGAACTTCCTGCATGATGAAAATTGTTAGGATCGATTTGGAGGTGGGTTGTCAATCTACAATCGAGTTCAACCAACTTGAGCTTCAATAACTCATGTTCTTGAAATAATTGCACCGAGAGATTATATAGAGTTCGGTTACAAAACCGAGCGAAAGACACTCGACATAACCCACTATATAGCCGATTAACCATTTGAAAGGCATTTTAATAGTATGCGAGAAAAAATGTAAAAACAGTAAGGTAAATAGATGCAGTAAAGAAAATGTGCAAGCTTCATTTATGGAAGTTCGAATGTGGTGTAAGCATTCTACGTCTCCACTTCTCCCATCTCATTGAAGGATACACTAGAAGACTTTGAGTAATACAATCCTGTTGTACAACCTCATTTAGGCTAATACCACAAAGATAGGCTAAACTTCTAGTCCACAAAGAGCATGTTCTTTAATGTCTCACATGCAAAGACCTCACACAGTTGTGATAAATCACCAACTGTACAAGGATATTCACTCTTCTATTTTAGCAAACAAATACAATGAATAGAGTTACTACAAAGGCACAAATGATCTCATAGCAGATCTGATATAAGCTTGAAAGATGTGCCAAAATGTTTGGGAGTTGCTATTCATTTAGCAGAATTGTTCTTTGAAGTTCCCAAATTGAATCCAAGTGGTTTGCTTTGGAATGCTTGGCTTGATCTTTAATCAGCTGTTATCGAGCTTCCAAATCATGTATATATAGCCATAAGTAATGATATATACGTTAGATACAAGAATCTAGCCGTTGTGATAGTTTTGGTAAGCTGTCAAACATTGCAACAACCATATTCTGCTTATGGGCTATTTTTGCAAATCTGCTTATTTGTTCCAGTAGAGCAAGTCTACTTGTTGAGACCGCTGGTTGATGTCTACTGGTTGAGTCTATTGCTCAAGGTCTACTGGTTGACCTCTACTAGTTGGTCGAACTCTACTGGTCGAAGTCAGCTTGCTCAAGGTCTGCTGCCAACCTTGTTGTTCAAAGTCTGTTGTTCTGTTATCTTGGTCATGGCTCTTGATTCATTAATTTATGAGGAAAGTGAACACCATATATCTATATCTTAGCAATAAACTATATTTTTAATTAAGTTAACTTTGCTATTCATCTAATTACGCTACCCGTCCGTTCCATCTATATCATCGATCTGTAATATGCTATATTACAAGTAAATGTAAGTTGTTGTGTAGTAAACTTGTAAAATATTTTACAAAAGCAGTAAATAAAAGATATCATGTAGCTTTTGGACTACGACATGTGTCATCATCCTATACAAGTGTGTATGACAACGATATATATCGGAAGGTACATGAGGATAATCTTTTTTCTTTAAGCAACTATTACAACTACGGGGGATAAAGCTCGAACTCAAGACATCGGACTTCATTAATAAAGCTAATACCAGCATGGCCACAAGGACTTTGGCCATGATGTTATTCTTAAAGGGTGTATCAAAATAACTCCGTTATATATAGAAGAATAAAGATGGATGTCACGCCCCGGGCCCAGGCCCGCGCAAGCGCGACTGCACATTGGGCTCCTATAACAACTACTTCGTATCCGTCACCGCTCTACGAAAATGGTTAAACCAAGTTGCTATAATAGTCCATTGTAAGCCTTTATAAACCACTTTATATTTTCATCCACAACCAATGTGGGACAACGGTATTACATTCACCCCTCCTTTAGAACGCGGCGTCCTCGTCGCGAACAAACTCGTCGACCCACCGGCATCGGGAATCTAGAGGTGGCTCCTACAGGTTCAAGAGGTGGCTCCCGTCATATAGCACTTCGCCCCGCAGGTTCAAGAGGTGACTCCCACGCACGTAGCACTTTGCCCTGCATAGCACTTATCTCCCGGTGTTTTTTTTCGGTGACCGGTTATGATACCCCATTGGTTGTGGATGAAAATATAAAGTGGTTTATAAAGACTTACAATTGACTATTATAACAATTTGAGTTAACCATTTTCATAGAGCGAGGACGGATACAAAGTAGTTGCTATAGGAGCTCATTGTGCAGTCGCGCTTGCGCGGGCCTGGGCCCGGGGCGTGACAATGGATGGAATATATTTGTATTTGTAGAGTAAAAATCGACTAGGGGTGTAAACGAATAGAGCAGGTTCGCGAGCATTTCGAGCCGGCTCGAAAAATATATGATTTGTATTAGAAATTATCGAATTCGAGTCGAACTCGAATATGTTCGAACTTATTTTCAAGCCGAATTGAGAACTCGAGCCATATTATTTTGTTCGATAGTTCGCGAGCCGCTCATGAGTTTTAATATTTTATTAATATATATAATTTTATATTAAATAAATATATTTCGAGCCTTTCGAGTATTATTTTCGAGCAATAATTTGAATAGCTTGCGAGCATTTTTGAACTTTTCAAGCAGAACTCTAGCTCAAGCTTTAATTCGAGCCTAACTCGAACCAAAAAATTAAACTATTCAAACTTCGAATCGAGCTCGAATATACTTATTTCGAGCCAATTCGAGCTTTAAAATTTTCTTCATATTCATCTCGATTTGGTTCGTTTGCACCCCTACATGAGAACCACACCCCACATGCACTAGTTTGATCAACTTTTAAATTTTACTAAATTATTTTAAAAAATAAACCTTTCATTTTCTCTTTAAAACCAGGCTTAAATTTTTTATTTTTTACAACAAAAAAATTTAAATACAGTTCTTTTATTCCTAAAATGTGCAAAATTAGTTTTCAACAACAAATGATTCTATTTTATTCTCAAAATATTTTGATAAGTGTATATTATACACTTATATTTCTTCTTATTTTGCATGGTTTAGTGTTAGTTTTCGATCAGAATTACGCTTTTGGTTTTGTTCTGTGTTGTTTTGCAGGAATCCAGGTAATTACATGTTTTGTGGACCAAAAGGGTGCAAATGACGGAAAGAACGGATGAATTGAAGCCAAAAATCTACACTTTCAATCATGGCAACATGCGTAAAGACGCCTACTCTGAGGCGTAACTACGCCTAACCCACGGGAAATCATTATTTGGAGAATGTCTTGAGGCGTAACTACGCCTGTTTTGAGGCGTAACTACGCCTAAGCTACGGCTTTGAGATTTTGTTCAGGCGTAACTACGCCTGTTTTCAGGCGTAATTACGCCAGTCACGCGGGAAGCCAGTTCTTTTGACACGTCGACAGGCGTAACTACGCCACTTCGGAGGCGTAATTACGCCAATGGAATTTTGGCAATTTTGGAGACTTTCCTTATCTGATGCACACGGGATTTTAAAGGGATTAACAAAGGCACAAGGGGATTCATTCAGACTTAGACATAATTTTGGAGAGAAGGAGGCTAGGGTTGAAGAACGGAGAAAAATAACGACGACGGCTCGGAGCAAAAAGTAGAGAATTCATCATGAGACGGCGGCGTTCATCGGAGATCGAAGAATAGCGTCCAATTTGTTTTGTATCTCTAAACTTTTAGCAATTTTTATGGGTTATTTAAACATGTCTATGTGTTTAAATACTTCTAGCATGAGCTAATTTTATTTTCTAGGAGACGATGTAGCTTGTTTTGAAACTACGCTTATTATGAATTGATTGAAGTTTATTTGGATTTCCGTATGGTTTATTTATGTTTTCCTGTTCTTAATGCTTTTAATCTACTGGCCATGGATTGAATGATTCTATATTCGTGATCTATCACTCGGGAGAGGGGGTTGTGAATAGGAAAGAATGAATTCGTATCGTGGTAGTTATATTGTTCGGAAGGCCTATAACTCCATAGAAGTCGTCAAAGGAATTACTGCGCTTTTACAATTGTTTAATCTTAGATAGGGATATCAAGATTAATGTTAGATAATTACTTCTGCTTAACACCCGGGAGGGGGAGTAGAAACAAATAAGAATTCTCGGCTAGTAAACTAGGAAATCCATAACATGGAAATCAAGGAATGATAAGTGTAGTGGATGAACAAGTGAAATCGTACTCCTAGATTCGTCTCCAACTGATTTCTTTTCAACTCAGTATTTGATCATCGTTAGTTAATTAATTTTTATTATTCGCATAACATTCAACTATTCGATTCTCTAAATAAAGCAAAGATTATTTTAATTCAGTACTTAGATTTAACTATTTAATCAATCTCTGTGGGTTCGACATCTTTTTATACTAAAACTTGACTACCGTGCGCTTGCGGTAAGGGATTTTACGCAACAAGTTTTTGGCGTCGTTGCCGGGGATTGATTTATTTAGTACAATCTGATACTGTACCAATTAATCTTGGTTTTAATTTAGAGCTTTTATTCCTTTTATTTTGGAGTGATTTTTGTCTGTCTGAATTTTTGCAGTGCATGCGAAAGTACACTACTCCTGAATTGTTGCTGTTTGATCCTGAGATCGAGAGAACTGCAAGAAGACTGAGAAAAACGAGAAGGGAGGAATTGATAGAAATGGCTGCAAATAGAGACAACAACGAACCACCTCCACAACTTGTTGAACCTCAAAGGGCGATCAGAGACTATTTCAAACCATTGGTCAACAACAATTACTCTGGGATAGCTCGCCAGACTATCAATGCCAACAACTTTGAACTTAAGCCGGCATTGATAAGTATGGTGCAACAGAATCAGTTTGGTGGGTCCCCTGTTGAAGACCCCGACTTGCATTTGAGGATATTTTTGGAGATAGCTGATACTGTGAAGATGAATGGTGTTCCAGAAGATACTGTGAGACTGCGATTGTTCCCTTTCTCTCTTAGGGACCATGCAAGGAGCTGGCAACAATCTCTTCCATATACTGGTATTAACACATGGGCGGAAATGGCATCGAAATTTCTCTCGAAGTTTTTCCCACCAGCTAAGTCAGCTCAACTGAGAACTGAAATCAGTACGTTCAGGCAAATTGATTCCGAACAACTATACGAGGCATGGGAGCGATTCAAGGATTTATTGAGGAGGTGCCCACAACATAACTATGAAAGCTGGGTGCAGATTCAGTTATTTTACAATGGGTTGAATGGACCAACTAGGATCATTGTGGATGCTGCAGCAGGAGGAACACTATTTTCTAAGACTGCAGATGCTGCCTTTGAATTACTTGAGGAGATGTCGGGCAACAGCTTCCAGTGGCCCAGTGAGCGAGCCATGACAAGAAAACCCATAATAATGTATGAGGTTGATCATTTTAGTACTCTTACTGCACAATTGTCTGCAGTAACACCGCAGGTAGCAGCTTTGACCAAGCAAGGAGCACAACCTACTATTGAATCGGTCGCCGCTGCAGCTGGAATGGAGTTGTCAAGGGAAGCAGATCAAGAGCACGTTCAGTTCATAAACAATCGGTATCCCAACAATAATAACTACCGAAGCAATCCGTATCAACAAGGGTTCCGCAACAATGATAGACTCTCATATGCCAACAACAATAGTGCTCTGAATCCACCACCTGGATATGCTCCACAAAAGAATGAAGGTAAACCTTCACTTGAAGATTTGGTGACTACTTTTGTTCAAAGTTCGACATTGAGGCTTGAGAAGAATGAGTCGAGGCTTGATACGATTGAGGGTCACATGAACAACATGGGTGCTACAATGAAGTCTCTTGAGGTGCAAATTGGGCAGCTTGCTAATGCCATGAACAACCAACAAAGAGGATCATTTCCTAGCAACACCGAAGTGAACCCAAGGGAGCAGTGCAAGGCCGTGTCATTGAGAAGTGGTAAGGAACTTGGGGATGTAGAACCAGCACATGTTGATGAGCCATCTGTTGAGGAGACTCAAATTCAGGTTGAAACCCCTAAGGAAGTTGAAAAGGAGAAGCAAGCCACACTACCGGAAAATATTCATATGTACAAGCCTACACTTCCATATCCTCAACGTTTCCGAAAAAGGCTATAGATGACCAGTTTGCCAAATTCTTGGAGATTTTCAAGAAAATCCACATAAATATTCCTTTTGCCGAGGCGTTGCAACAAATGCCTAATTATACAAAGTTTATGAAGGATATAATGGCACGAAAGAGGAAGCTTGAGGAATTTGAAACTGTGAATCTCACAGAAGAATGTAGTGCAATCCTCCAAAAGAAGCTACCACAAAAATTGAAAGATCCAGGGAGTTTTACTATTCCTTGTATTATTGGTAGTTCTACAATTAATAGGGCGTTATGTGATTTAGGTGCAAGTATTAATTTAATGCCTTTATCTGTTTTCAGGAGTTTAGGGCTTGGTGAAGTAAAGTCTACTACAATCACATTGCAATTGGCGGATAGGTCTCTCACATATCCTAGAGGGATAATTGAAGATGTGCTTGTGAAGGTGGACAAATTTATTTTCCCTGCAGATTTTGTGGTTCTAGACATGGAGGAAGATGGAGATGTTCCATTAATTTTGGGGAGACCATTCTTAGCAACAGGCAGGGCACTTATCGATGTCCAAAGAGGAGAATTATCCATGAGAGTTGGAGGAGAAGAAGTCATGTTAAATATTTACAAGGCTCTCAAGGGACCTGACGAGGTAAGTACTTGCAAGTTTTTGGATGTTATTGACTCATGTGTGCATAACTTTGAAGTAGGAGCAATACCGGAGGATCCATTGGAGAATTGCATGGTCAACTCTATTATGAAAGTGGATGCAACTGAACCTGATATTGCTGAGCATGTGGAAGCACTTAAGAGCTTGCCTAAGGAGAACAACACTGCTGGAAAAGCGGAAGATGTACGAGATACATCAGTCAAAGAAGATACGAAGGCGAGCTCCGAACTGAAAGAACTACCGGCCCACCTTACTTATGCCTTCTTGGGTGAGAATTCGACATACCCGGTAATTATATCTTCATCTCTTTGTTCTTTAGAGAAGGATAAATTATTATGTGTATTGAGGACATATAAATCTGCTTTGTGTTGGTCGATTTCTGATATCAAGGGGATAAGCCCGTCTTTGTGCATGCATAAAATTCTTATGGAGGATTCCTTTGTTCCCTCCATTGATTATCAAAGGCGGTTAAATCCAGCAATGAAGGAGGTAGTAAAAGCAGAAGTGCTTAAATTGTTAAATGCTGGGATTATTTATCCTATTTCAGATAGTGCATGGGTTTCCCCAGTACAGGTTGTGCCAAAGAAAGGAGGGATGACAGTGGTAAGAAATGAAAATAATGAGTTGATCTCAACTCGAACTGTGACGGGGTGGCGAGTTTGCATTGACTATAGGAAACTCAACAAGGCCACAAGGAAGGACCACTTCCCTCTTCCATTTATTGATCAGATGCTCGACAGGTTAGCCGGTTATTGTTATTATTGCTTCTTAGATGGCTATTCAGGATACAATCAAATTGCCATAGACCCCGAGGATCAAGAGAAGACAACGTTTACCTGTCCATATGGCACCTTTGCATTTAGAAGAATGCCTTTTGGTTTATGCAACACACCTGCTACCTTTCAACGGTGCATGATGGCGATATTTTCAGATATGGTGGAGGAGATCCTTGAAGTCTTCATGGACGACTTTTCGGTATTTGGTTCCTCTTTTGACCATTGTTTGCATAACCTATCTCTTGTGTTACAGCGCTGCCAAGAAAAGAACCTCGTGTTAAATTGGGAGAAATGTCACTTTATGGTGCAAGAGGGTATTGTCCTTGGCCATAAGGTGTCATCTCAAGGACTTGAAGTGGATAGAGCAAAAGTGGTTGCAATTGAGAAGCTTCCACCTCCGAACAATGAGAAGGCTATTAGGAGCTTCCTTGGACATGCCGGGTTTTATCGACGTTTTATTAAAGATTTTTCTAAAATAGCTAAGCCTTTGTGTAATTTGTTAGAAAAAGACTCACCTTTTGTCTTTGATGATTTGTGTTTGCAGGCATTTAACAGGCTAAAGAAAGCACTTATATCTGCACCAATCATCATAGTGCCGGATTGGAAGGAGCCATTTGTTTTAACGTGTGATGCCAGCGACTATGCTGTGGGAGCAGTTTTGGGGCAAAAGAGAGACAAGATTTTTAGGGCGATCTACTAGGCAAGTAGAACTCTTGATGGAGCCCAATAGAATTACACGACCACCGAGAAAGAGATGCTAGCTGTGGTGTATGCATTCGACAAGTTTAGAGCATATCTGATCGGGACAAAGGTCATAGTTTACACAGATCATGCAGCGATTCGTTATCTTTTTGCCAAGAAGGATGCGAAACCCCGGTTGATTAGATGGATCTTGTTGCTACAAAAGTTTGATTTCGAGATCTTGGATAAAAAGGGCAGTGAAAATCAAGTAGCAGATCACTTATATCGTTTGGAGTTGGAGGATCAAATGGATCATGGAGTCATACAAGAGAACTTTCCTGATGAACATCTCTTTGAGGTATGTACTAAAACTCCGTGGTTCGCTGATTTTGCTAATTATTTGTCGTGTGGTATATTGCCTCCAGACCTCACTTATCAGCAAAGGAAGAAGTTCTTTCATGATGTGAAGAATTATTACTGGGATGAACCGTATGTATTCAGACGCTGTGCAGACCAAATTGTCCGGAGATGCGTAACTGAGGAGGAATCAAGAGAGATTCTTGAAAAGTGTCACTCCAGACCTTATGGAGGACATTTTGGAGTAGCAAGGACAGCAACAAAAGTGCTTCAATCGGGTTTCTATTGGCCAGAGCTACATCGAGACAGTTATACTTTGGTGAAGACGTGTGATCGTTGTCAGCGCATTGGTAATATTTCTAAACGCCATGAGATGCCGTTGACAAATATCTTGGAATTAGAAATCTTCGATGTATGGGGTATTGATTTCATGGGCCCCTTTCCACCATCTTGTGGGCAGTCATATATCTTGCTAGCAGTGGACTATGTTTCTAAGTGGGTTGAAGCGATTGCCACATCGACTAATGACACTCATGTCGTGGTCAAGTTTGTGCAAAAGAACATATTTACACGGTTTGGTACTCCGAGATCGATTGTAAGTGATGAAGGGACCCACTTCTGTAACAAGATCTTCAGTGCTTTGATGACGAAAGACACTGTGAGGCATAAGATTGCATTGGCTTATCATCCACAGACTAATGGCCAAGCCGAAATTTCTAACCGAGAAATTAAGCTAATTCTTGAAAAGACGGTCAGTATTAACCGAAAGGATTGGGCTCTGAAATTGGATGATGCATTATGGGCATACCGCACTGCATTCAAAACTCCCATAGGGATGTCCCCATATCGTCTAGGGAAAGCATGCCATTTACCGGTAGAGTTGGAACATCGGGCTTTCTGGGCCATAAAGAAGCTGAACTTTGATTTGAAGGTTGCTGGTGAGCAACGATTGCTACAGCTCACTGAGATGGATGAATTTAGTAATGAAGCGTACGAATTTACAAGGAGCGAACGAAGAATTGGCATGACAAGCAAATCGTGAGAAGAGAGTTTATTCCTGGTCAGAAAGTGCTACTATATAACTCTCGTCTCCGACTATTTCCAGGAAAGTTGAAGTCACGATGGTCTGGGCCGTTCACTATTGAGAAAGTGACCCCATATGGAGCA
The DNA here is from genome assembly GCA_907163345.1 of Haberlea rhodopensis. NCBI lineage: Eukaryota > Viridiplantae > Streptophyta > Magnoliopsida > Lamiales > Gesneriaceae > Haberlea > Haberlea rhodopensis. The sequence goes on from CAJQUN010000014.1 coordinate 10,163,775, forward strand.
ATTGAACTGAAATGCGATGACGGCCACACATTTCAAGCAAATGGGCAGCGTTTGAAGCATTATTTTGGGGAAGAAGTAAGAGACGTGGATGAGGTTCACCTGAGCGAGCCTAAGTGAAGGGATGGAAGACAGTCAGGCTGAGGACTATAAACTAAGCGCTTTTCGGGAGGCAACCCGAATCCTGTATCCTTATTTTATTTTTATTTTATTTTTAAAAAAAATGATGATGGCGTATTTACGCCTTTCAAGGCGTAATTACGCCTGAAAAATATTTTGCAAGTTTGAGATGCCGTAGGACAGGCGTAACTACGCCTCTTTGTGGCGTAATTACGCCTGTCACATTTTCAGAAAATTTTAAAATGCCGTAGCGTAGGCGTAACTACGCCTGTTTTCGGCGTAGTTACGCCTACCATTTTTTTAAAAACTTTTCAAAGCCGTAGGCGAGGCGTAATTACGCCTCTCAAGCGGCGTAATTACGCCTCGGGTATTTTAACTCTGTATCTGCGCATCATTCTTCAAATTTTCTCCTCTCTTTAAACCCTAACCCACGCCTCTTCCCCTCAATCTTTCAATTCTGATTTTTTCTCTTCAATCTCTCTTAATTAAGCTATCCCACCTCTAAAGTCCATATTTTTATCGATTAATTGCAGGTTTTTGGAGTCTATTGGTGCAAGGAAGCAAGTTTAGGGGGGTTGCAATAAAGTGGTCTAGCTTAGCCAACCAAATCGAAAATTCTTCATCTAAGGGTTGGTAAGTCTTCATCCTTCCTGATTATTGAGATTGTGCAAGCAAGGTGACAATATTGTGTGATATATAGATTGGAGTTGAGGTGCTTGTGATTATTGTTGTGAAGTTGAATTGGGGTGAGAATTCTGGTGAATTGTGATAGTGGAGTGTTGTTGTGGGAGTGCCTTAGCCACATTGGGTTATTGTTGTGTTGGTTAATTGGAATTATCTATGGCACCCAACAAGAAACCAAAGGGGAGCACATCCAAAGGGAAAGCACCCGCCGCTTCATCGGGGTCGTTTGACGCCCACAAATTCTGGAACGAAGATGCTGAGGCCAATTATACGAAGGAATTAGCTCGGCCTTGGATAAGCGAGCGGGGGTTTGATTTAGCGGAGCCCCGACACCCCATCATCCTAAATGCACTTGCTCGTGGGTGGGGTGAATTTATAAAGGAGCCTAATGATGCCGTGCAACCGATCATCCGGGAATTCTATGCCAACCTCTCTGTGCGACATGAAGAGTTTAAAGTCTTGGTTAGGGGACATATGGTAGCATTTGACCGCCACACGATCAACACACTTTTTGAGATACACGATGTGGATGGGGATGATTATACTACCTTTGTTAACGGAACCATCGACTATAATGAAGTCATTTTGAGGTTGTGTGGCCCCACTGCCCGCTGGAAGATGAATGATGACAAATTCGTAAATTTTCAAGCCTCGGCACTGAAAGCCCCCGAGAAGTTCTGGTTTGCCTTCATCAAGGCACGCCTTAAGCCGGCTATGCATGCCACAGATGTCACCAGGGACAGAGCTTTATTGCTATACGCTATTGTGACTGGGATGTCTATTGATTTAGGGTTTCTTCTCCAGTTTTCGATCGAGTTTGCTTGCAGGGGGGCAACGACTTTGGGCTTCCCACACCCCATGCTTATTACTGATCTGTGCCACTATGCGGGGGTGTGATGGGGCCCTGAAGAAGAGCGATTGAAAATTCAAAAGTCGATTATGTTGACTAAATATTCTCGAAGGCGACGCCCCCCATCTTCTAGCCAAGCCGAGGCTTCCAGTGGGCCACAACCGGATGAATCTGAACCACTCCCGGACCTCCCCACTCTTGTTCACCGACTCACGGATTTGGAGCAAAGTGTAGCGGCTCAAGCTAACCAATGGGCTGATTTCTACCAAAGTCATGAGGCTTACATGCAGCGCCAAGAGACGTTCCAGCAGCGTCAGGACACGTACATGAACTTTGTCGTGGATTTCACATCGGCCCTCGCTCAGGAGTTTCCTCATCGAGCGTTTCCTCAGCCGCCGACTTTCCAGCCAGCACCTTTTCCACAACCGCCCCCCGACGATATGGATGATGATGACCACTGACGGTCATCGCTTAGGTATGTGCATCGTTCTATTTATTCCTTCATGTGTATGCATTGAGGACAATGCACATTTCTAAGTTTAGGGGGGTACTTTGAACTGTTCAAACTACTTGGATTTCTGTTGCTTTTGGTTGTTTGTTTTCCTTATTTTGTTTGGTTTGTCTTGATTTAGAGTCTGTTGAGTTTTGAGTGTCATAAGTTATATTATCCTTAAAACTTTGGATTATATTTCTTCATGTTACTTGTTTAATTGAATATTTAGGGAAGCATACACTTGTTCAACAGAGGAAGACAAGGTCACGTGCTGTTTCTGTCGCTGCGTTAGAGATGTCAAACCAAGACCATTTGACCCACAAAACATTTATCACCAAATTGAGATAGTTCCATATGAATCATCGTGTAGCTCAAGGGGCGACTTCAGGGCGAATTCTATTGCATCAGATGGTTTTCCTCCTTCATTTTTTCGACGGAAGGGGTGGACAATGAGAGCTAAGACTCCTAAACATTTCGAATTAGGCGAAGCGCAAGGCCTTGACAGCACGCTTCGTGCTCACCTCCCACAGCTTAGTTCATCTAGACCTGAACCTGTTGTTGTTGGGAAATGGTATTGCCCCTTCATATTTGTCAAGGAAGGAACACTACGGGATCAGGTGGAAAGATCGATGTACTTGTAAGTAATCCTTGAGCATACAACGCAGCGGAATAAAATTTTAGGATTACAAACCAGCAGATCTATACATAGGTTATCATATCGGATTAAGGAATACGAAGGTTCTCACCCTTGTAGCGTGTTTGAAGCAGATTCCACGGAGCAGCACGTCCAACGAACTCCGAGTCACAAACGAAAGTTTTCACCTTCGTCTCTACGGTATCCACACGATCAAATCGAAAAGGGATATTCAAGAATAAGTTGCTAGTCTTATTCTCGAATCAAAACCAAAACCACGGATCAAAACCAATTAAAACAACCGATCTCCTTCCCTTACTAGCGGCGGCGACGGCCAAGAGATGGAGAGGAGGCGGCGGCGATTAGGTCACCTTCTCAAGGTGGCCGAGAGCTTAAGGGGTTTTGGTGGCTAGGTTTTTAATATCAAAGTATGATATGAAAAGTATATTTAACAATTAATCAAAACCATGTATTTATATTATAAGGCTTTTAATTAAGGTTCAAGACTTTCTTAAGGTCTTATGGGCCCAAACCCATGATTTAATTAAAACCTTTTAATCACTTAATTAAGACTCTTCTTAATTAATTAATTCATCCAATGAATTTAATTTCCCTTCTCGATTTAATCTTTTGTGCGACCCGATAGGATCTTGTAATGTTGGCAGTGACATAAAATCTCATTTTATGTCGCAAGCATTGAGCGGTATCTAGCAATACATCGATGCTACCCAAATTACAAGAATGTCAATGACTCGACATAACCTTTAGAACTTGTGATAATATTAATCATGTAACTTAATCCCTTTGTCCTTTGTGTTTAGATTGAACACGAGTCATGGAATAGTCATACTCGTATATCCAATCTTTATTTCTTGATCCCCAAGTAGAACTAGAATAAACGAATAAGCTCGATATCTCATATCGACTCATTCGAGCATGGCCATGCATTTTAGTTCTCACTTGATCAAGGGCCAAACACATCTCCTGTTATATAGGAGGGACAAATCATATCTCGATCAGTCAACATCCCTCTACATAATTCGTAGTGTATCCAATAGTCGCCTTTATAGATTACCCTGTTACGGGTAACGTTTGACGATATCAAGATACATAACTCCTTATGTTGGGATCTCTGATGATCACAAGTCGTAAGGATTTCATACATTATTATCACTATGAGAATTGCATATGACGATCATATAACTATCCATGTTGCATTCTCATGGTGGGTCTGTCCAGTACATCGTTCTCTAACATATACCCATATGTTGATTTGATATCTCATATCAATGAACAATTCATCGATCAACATATACTAGTCTCTACGTATTATCATTATCCCTATTCATGATAATACTTGACTAGGGACATCTTTAAGAATAATACAATATTATTCTAAGGACATTAATATATATATTAATTCACAATGCACAGTTAAAAGAATAATATATAATAATGAATTGCCATTCATAAAACCATATTACAGAATATGTCACAAACAATCATCTAATGACTTGTCTTAGGGCATATCCCAACAGTACTATGAAATGACATTAGAGCAACGGTGGGAGCGAATTTTCTCCTGTCAAAATAACAGTTCAAACACAGTCGTAATCGACGTTTTACTTGAGAAAGAAGAGGTTTTTGTTAATGGGAACAAAGGTGTGATGAACGAGAGAAATGCGATTGATGGCGTTGTGTGGTTTACAAGTTTTGGTAATTTAGGAGGCGAAAAAAGTTTCGGGCTGAGAGTTGAGATCTTGCAAAGAATGAAATGGGAACAAGAGAGTGGCGGATGGATAGGTGGGACAGAAAAGGAGGCAAAGATCAAGAAAACAGAGGAATTTAAGGAAGGTGGGGAGTGGAGGGAGTTTGGGTGTTATGTTTTGGTTGGGAGGTTTAGATTGAAGAGAATGGATGGGAGTTTGGCTATGGACTATGATTTCAAGCACTTTCATCAGATCAAGACTTTATGGGAATAGATTTGTTCTACTTATTTTGTATGTCTATTTTTAGTGATTTCGAACTGGTTTGTGTCCATATCGTTGTGTTATTACTTGGAGATGGAGTTTTGATACCCGTGCTTGATGAGAAATATAGGTTGATGTTTGTGTATAAATAAACTCACTATCCATTGATGTTTGTGTATAAGCAAACAAATTTACTACAGACTCACTCTTTTTTAATTTTATTATTATTATCATAGTCTTCATCGTCATCATCACTAATTTTTGTTCTTTCATGTTTCGACATAACTTATATTTAACTCACTACCAAACTCAAGAACTTATACAGAAATAATGTTATGAAATATCAAAATTATTTTGATCTCTCTACCTTTTACCATTCTTGAACTTGGCCAAGATTCCATCTTCAATTATCTTTTTTCTCCCACCAATCTATAAACACTATAGTGCATGAATGGTCCTCTATTAAAATGCTTGTTGAAAGTGGCAAGTGCACTCAACAAGCGTCGCATCATTTTGGTATCAAGACGGAAATATTTGTATACACCCAGCTTACCGTCACTATAAGCATTTTCTATCAAATACTAGGTCTCCGTCTATATTGTTCTCTATCTAGAAAAAAAGAAAAAAATAGATTGTGAGTTTGATCTCCTTCCCACTTATATACGAAGAAATGGGTATTTTTATAAAGTCGATAAAAAAACATACTCATGTTCAAAAACCTCTACTAAATTACATTCTCTTAATAATTTAGCTTAAAATTTTTAAGACTAAAAAATTCAAAATGTCAATTTCATCATGTTCCTAAAATATGCAAACTTAGATTTTAAATAAACGAGTTAATTCTATTCTACGATCAACATATATTAATCTATTTCAGAAATTTTAACAAATAAATTAATAAATTGGATTATTAAAATATAACGATTTGATTATCTCATCTGTATTGAGACGGCTCGCTAACAATTTAATTATTATTCTATTAGTTTATGAAATTATCAAATTTGATCCAAGTTGGACATACTCAAAAATACATTCAAAACATCCAGAATTAGTTCATTAATGGGGGGATGGATGCATCATATCCTCATATTCCACATTGACGTCAGATATTTAAACATAACGAAAATATAAAACATAAATTTTTTTTATCAAATCTAAACCCGAAACGATCGATTGCGTTAGATCAATATATAACATATAAATTCCAAATTTGTTTGAGCCAATCATCCGGGACTTTTATGTTTATAAGAACCCGTTAGTGCTTTGAGAACAGAACTACATTAAAGGCACCAAAAATGTATGTGACAAGGTCACTTTCTCAACTACGAAAATCTCCGGAATTAGTGTCGGAGCATCCAGAGGGTCCAAATTCCGGGTACCTAGTAATACAAGATGAAGAATCTGAGACCTATTCTTGTTTCGGATTGTGCAAGAATCGCACACTGAAAGAATTACCATTTCCTCAAAACAAGGAATTGACAGTTCGATATACTGTTGACACGGGTGAAATCGAGATAACTATTTTGTATCCAGTTATCTTGTTCCCGACTCTGAACCAGCCTTTGTCTCGTAATAAGTATTACGCCATCGTTCCACATGGAAAGCATAAAGGGTATGTCTTGTTTTGCTTTGTTTTCTTGGTTATACTTCACTGTCGGTTATGAACCTGAATCATGGTCCAAGTTCTTGTTTTGGACTGAATATTTGTTCAATGGGTTGTACCGTTCTCTCTGATTCTAGGTGTTCAAAATGGATATGTAAAAAACTTGTCCCAAATTTTATCCGTCTCTCTATCTCTTCTTCTTTAATATCTTCTGAAGGGATCATTTTCTTGACTTGCCAAAACATGCGTGCCATATATTTCAATATCATAGAAGAAGATAATGAGCTAATGTTGTGTTATCTTTAAAACTTTGGATTGCATTTCTTCATGTAACTTGTTTAATTGAATATCTAGGGAAGCATTCGCTTGTTCAACTGAGGAAGACAAGGTCATGTGTTGTTTCTGTCGTTGCGTTAGAGATGTAAAACCAAGACCATTTGACCCACAAAACCTTTATCACCAAATTGAAATAGCTCCATATGAATCACTTTGCAGCACAAGGGGCGACTTCAGGGCGAATTCCAATGTATCAGATGGTTTCCCTCCTTCATTCTTTCGACGAAAGGATGGACAATGAGAGCTAAGACTCCGAAACATTTCGAATTAGGCGAAGCGCAAGGCCTTGACAGCACGCTTCGTGCTCGTCTCTCACAGCTTAGCTCATCTAGACCTCAACCTATTGTTATTGGGAAATGGTATTGCCCTTTCATATTTGTCAAGGAAGGAAGACTAAGGGATCAGGTGGAAAGATCAATGTACTATGAAATGACACTGAGCAACGGTGGGAGCAGATTTTCTCCTGTCAAAATAATGGTAGAAACTCAGTGGTAATCGATGTTTTACTTGAGAAAGAAGAGGTTTTTGTTAATGGGAACAAAGGTGTGATGAATGAGAGAAATGCGGTTGATGGCGTTGTGTGGTTTACAAGTTTGGGTAATTTAGGAGACGAAAAAAGTTTCGGGCTGAGAGTTGAGATCTTGCAAAGAATGAAATGGGAACAAGAGAAGGGCGGATGGATAGGTGGGGAAGAAAAGGAGGCAAAGCTCAAGAAAACGGAGGAATTTAAGGAAGGTGGGGAATGAAGGGAGTTTGGGTGTTATGTTTTGGTTGAGAGGTTTAGATTGAAGCGAATGGATGGGAGTTTGGTTATGGAATATGATTTCAAGCACTTTCATCAGATCAAGACTTTATGGGAATAGATATGTGCTTTTGTGGGCGAGATCAAGTACTACCACTAGCTTGAGCTTCGTACTCTTGCACTCTTGCTCAACTCAACCAGACACAGTCTCAACCACCATTGTTTTGGACCTTAGTTAGATCAAAATAAGTGCTCCCGGGCTTTTGTTCTACTTTTGTATGTCTATCTTTAGTGATTTCGAACTGGTTTTTGTCCATATTGTTGTGTTATTACTTGGAGATGGAGTTTTGATAGAAGTGCTTGATGAAAAATAACGGTTGATGTTTGTATATAAATAAACTTATTATTGGTTGATGTTTCGTATTATAAACAAAAAAATGTACTAGTCTTATTCTTTATTTATTGGGATAACTGCACATGTCTCCATCGTAGAATAGTTGTTTTACAAATTTCCGCATCTAGTTTGAACAATTACATTTGCCTTATTTGTAGAATAGTTGTATTACAATAACGCATCCTCTCGTTTGTAAATATATAAGAAAAATTATAACTACATCATCTGTGATTTGACATAAAAATATATTGTAGGAGTGATAGATATTATTGTCAGGGGCGGCCCTAGGGCGGGCGCAGCGCCCACCCCCCACAAAAAGAGAGAAAAATTTAAAGAAATTTTTTTTTAAAAAAGTTTACCTTATTTTTTGCAAAATAAATTTTTTTTGCATCCCCGAATATTATTTAGTTCCTAAGTATTATAAAAAAAAAATTCACCCCCTTAATTTTTTTTTTTTTTTTGGGTTCGCCCCTGATTATTGTTCAAATTATTAGAGAGAATATTAAATTAGAATGAATCATCGTTTTGTTTTTAGCGTAGGAATCATCTTATTTATGCAAGACATGTGTAAATATTTTGTATTACCCCTTCATTTGACACTTGTTTCTTTGTACTCTTAACTTCTTCATATTTTATGATTCCTCAATCCTCATGGTCGACGATTGATATAAGAGAAACTTCCTTACTTACGGTTATAAAATTAAAAAAAAGATACAAAATAAATAAGGGTGAATTTCGTATAGACCCCTCGAAATTAAGAATAATACTTAAAGAATGATAAAGCATATACGTATGTAAAGAATGAGTCCTTCTAAATTTAATACTTTAATTAAGAATAATTTTATAATTTTTTTTAGAGAAAACAAAAATAATAAGTTTTTGGCTAATATAATCATAAAAAATTTAAATTTGCATTGGAAAGATAAAGCATATACGTATTTTAAGGATATCGAGCAATTTTTTATTATTTGAATATTTATTTTAGCAAACTATAATCTGTGTACTATATGTATATAAACTACATTATATACGCATTTTTATATTAAAAAAAGTATTAATTCATTACCAACCAAATGAGGAATCCGTACACATGTACCCTGATAAACAACGAAGTGATTCCACAAATTCCACACTGTGGAGTACATGTTTAGCAAAAACATGAGCCATTTTATTGGTCAATCCTAGGATCCATCCCGCTACACATAAAACTTGGACCCGTCCCGCCCCGCTTAGACCCGTGAACCCGACGAGTTTACCTGCCCAGCCCCGCTTCCATTTTTTCAAAAAAAATTTAGCTAGAAATCAATTTTGAAACACAAAAGTTGATTTTTGTGATCAAATTTTATGTTTTCTCTAGCAAATATTTATAATAAGCATTGTAAAACTATCATTAAGCTACTAAATATTTATTAATTTGCTCTCATTTTCGTTCAAAATGCCCAACTCCTTTAACATGAATACATGAATTTTAATATAAAATTAAATAATGATTTGTTCAATCAAAGAAGTAAAATGTATATTCAATATCAAAGTTTTTTTTTTAAAAAAATTAAAATTGTATAGCGGGGCGGGTTCGCCCATTAAGTAATCCTTAGAGCATACAACGCAGCGGAATAAAATTTTAGGATTACAAACCAGCAGATCTATACATAGGTTATCATATCGGATTAAGGAATACGAAGGTTCTCACCCTTGTAGCGTGTTTGAAGCAGAATTCACGGAGCAGCACGTCCAACGAACTCCGAGTCACAAGCAACACCTCCAAGGTCTTGCCTCTACGGTATCCACACGATCAAATCGAAAGGGATGTTCAAGAACAAGTTGCTAGACTTATTCTTGAACCTATATCAAAACACGGTTCAAAACCGATCAATAGCCACCAATCTCCAACCTTTTCTCACGGCGGCGGCGGCAAGGAAGGTGGCGGCCGAGAGCCTTTTGGAGGATGGCTAGGTTTTATGTTTGATATCAAAGAATGATATGAAAGTATGATTAACAATTAATCAAAAAACATGTATTTATATTATAAGGCTTTTAATTAAGGTTCAAGACTTTCTTAAAGTCTTATGGGCCCAAACCCATGATTTAATTAAAACATTTTAATCACTTAATTAAGACTCTTCTTAATTAATTAATTCATCCAATGAATTTAATTTCCCTTATCGATTTAATCTTTTGTGCGACCCGATAGGATCTTGTAATGTTGGCAAGTGACATAAAATCTCATTTTACGTTTCAAGCATTGAGCGGTATCTAGCAACACATCAATGCTACCCAAATTACAAGAATGTCAATGACTCGACATAACCTTTAGAACTTGTGATAATATTAATCATGTAACTTAATCCATTTGTCCTTTGTGTTTAGATTGAACACGAGTCATGGAATAGTCATACTCGTATATCCAATCTTTATTTCTTGATCCCCAAGTAGAACTAGAATAAACGAATAAGCTCGATATCTCATATCGACTCATTCGAGCATGGCCATGCATTTTAGTTCTCACTTGATCAAGGGCCAAACACATCTCCTGTTATATAGGAGGGACAAATCCTATCTCGATCAGTCAACATCCCTCTACATAATTCGTAGTGTATCCAATAGTCGCCTTTATAGATTACCCTGTTACGGGTAACGTTTGACGATATCAAGATACATAACTCCTTATGTTGGGATCTCTGATGATCACAAGTCGTAAGGATTTCATACATTATTATCACTATGAGAATTGCATATGACGATCATATAACTATCCATGTTGCATTCTCATGGTGGGTCTGTCCAGTACATCGTTCTCTAACATGTACCCATGTTGATTTGATATCTCATATCAATGAACAATTCATCGATCAACATATACTAGTCTCTACGTATTATCATTATCCCTATTCATGATAATACTTGACTAGGGACATCTTTAAGAATAATACAATATTATTCTAAGGACATTAACATATATATTAATTCACAATGCACAGTTAAAAGAATAATATATAATAATGAATTGCCATTCATAAAACCATAAACATTGTATGTCTTAAAGAATCATCTAATGACTTGTCTTAGGGCATATCCCAACAAATCTCTCACTTGCACTAAGACCACTCAGACATATACCTAATGCCTAGAGATCTAGTATGACGATCATGCTTCTGCTGTGACAGCGGCTTCGTCAATGGGTCAGATATATTATCATCTGTTGGTACTTTGCATATTTTAACATCTCCCCTTTCAACGATTTCTCGAATGAAATGGAAACGCCTAAGTATGTGCTTGGATCTTTGGTGAGATCTTGGTTCCTTAGCCAATGCGATCGCTCCATTGTTGTCACAATAGAGTTCTATCGGATCTTTGATGCTTGGCACCACTCCAAGTTCAGAAATGAACTTCCTCATCCAAACAGCTTCCTTTGCTGCATCCGAGGCAGCAATATACTCAGCTTCCGTTGTAGAATCGGCTACTGTTTCTTGCTTTGAACTCTTCCAGCTCACAGCACCTCCATTTAGGCAATACACATATCCAGATTGCGATCGAAAATCATCTTTGTCGGTTTGGAATCTTGCATCAGTGTAACCCATTACATTGAGCTCTTCCTTACCTCCATAAATCAAGAATGTATCCTTAGTCCTTCTCAAGTACTTTAGGATATTCTTGACAGCAATCCAGTGACCTTCACCTGGATCAACTTGATATCTGCTCGTCATGCTCAAAGCATACGATACATCGGGATGAGTACATATCATGGCATACATGATAGATCCAATAGCTGACGCGTATGGAATCTTACTCATGCGTTGTCTCTCATCTGGTGTTGAAGGACACTGTTCCTTCGAGAGATAAATACCATGTGTCATAGGCACGAATCCTTTCTTGGATTCTTGCATGCTAAACCTTTTAAGCACCTTGTCTATGTATGTAATTTGACTTAGACCAAGAAGCCTTCTCGATCTATCTCTATAGATCTTGATTCATAATACATAGGTGGCTTCTCCTAAGTCTTTCATCGAAAAGCAGTTCCCTAGCCAAATCTTTACAGATTGCAAGGCAGGGATATCATTTCCAATAAGAAGTATGTCATCTACATACAACACTAGGAAAATGATTACGCTCCCACTGACCTTCTTGTAGACACAAGGTTCATCTTCATTTTTGATAAAACCAAACTCTTTGATTGCATCATCAAAATGAAGATTCCAACTCCGAGAAGCTTGCTTCAATCCATAAATGGATCGTTGTAGCTTGCATATCTTTCCAACATCCTTTGGATCGACAAAACCCTCGGGCTATGTCATGTACACATCCTCGAGCAGATTTCCATTAAGGAAAGCTGTTTTGACATCCATCTGCCAGATTTCATAATCATGAAATGCAGCTATTGCAAGTAAGATCCTTATGGATTTAACCATGGCCACTGGTGAAAAGGTTTCATCATAGTCAATACCATGAATTTGTTTGAATCCTTTTGCAACCAGCCGACCTTTATAGGTTTGTACATTACCATCCATATCGGTCTTTTTCTTGAAAATCCATTTGCACCCTATGGGTCGTACCCCTTCAGGTGGATCAACCAAAGTCCATACTTGGTTTGCATACATGGATTCCATCTCAGATTTCATGGCCTCTTGCCATTTCTCAGAATCATTGCCCATTATAGCTTGTTGATAAGATGACGGCTCATCCTCATCAATAAGTAGTAAGTCACCTTGTTGAGTCACAAGAAATCCATATCTCTGTGGCTCCCGGTGTTCTCTTACAGACCTACGCTGGGCTTGTGTCTCTTGAGCAGGTGCTTCTTCCACAACAGCTTGCGGTGCCTGCTCTGTTTCCATCTCAATCTCAGGTTCAGTGTTTTCTTGTGGTTGAACTTCACTAAGTTCTATTTTTCTCCCACTGGTTTTTCTAGAAATAAATTCTCTTTCAAGAAATACACCAGTCCGAGCAACAACTACTTTGTTCTCGGTGGGATAATAGAAATAGTATCCTTTTGTTTCCTTAGGATACCCCACAAATAAACACTTATCAGATTTGGGTCCAAGTTTGTTAGTGGCATGACGTCTAACGAAAGCCTCACAACCCCAAATCTTCATAAAAGACATACTAGGACGCTTCCCAGTCCATATCTCATATGGTGTCTTTTCCACTGATTTAGATGGAACACGGTTCAGTAAGAAAATCGCTGTTTCTAGAGCGTGTCCCCAAAACGATATCGGAAGATCTGCATGACTCATCATTGATCTAACCATGTCTAACAAGGTTCGATTTCTCCTCTCGGACACACCATTCCATTGTGGAGTATACGGAGGAGTGAGTTGTGGGACTATCCCACATTCCTTTAGATAGTCATGAAACTCTTGGCTTAAGTATTCTCCTCCTCGATCTGATCGAAGGATTTTGATACTCTTGCCAAGTTGGTTATGTACTTCATTCTTGAAATCTTTGAACTTTTCAAATGTTTCATGTTTATGTTTCATTAGGTACACATACCCATATCTACTGAGGTCATCAGTAAATGTAACGAAGTATTGAAAACCACCTCTAGCTTGTGTACTTATTGGTCCACATACATCACTATGTATTAGTCCCAATAAAACATTTGCCCTTTCAACATGTCCCTTGAAAGGGGTTTTAGTCATCTTGCCCATTAAACAAGATTCGCATGTTTCATATGATTCAAAATCAAATGAATCTAATACTCCATCCTTATGAAGTTTAGATATGCGGTTCTCGTTTATGTGGCCCAAGCGACAGTGCCAGAGATAAGTCGGATTACAATCATTATTTTTAATCCTTTTAGTATTTATGTTATAGATAGGCATATCAAGATTTAATACATAAAGATCATTCACCATTTGTGCACTAGCATAAAACATATCATTTAAATAAATAGAACAACAATTGTCCTTTATTATAAATGAAAAGCCATACTTGTCCAAACAAGAAATAGATATTATGTTTTTAGTAATAGAAGGCACAAAATAACAATCTTTCAAAATCAATGATAAACCAGAAGGTAAAGCTAAATGATAATCTCCTATAGCTAATGCAGCAACTCTTGCTCCATTTCCAACTCGGAGATCAACTTCACATTTCGCCAATGTCCTACTCCTTTTGAGATCCTGCACATTTACACAAATGTGAGATCCACATCCAGCATCTAATACCCATGATGAAGAAGTAGATAAATTGACTTCTATAACAAAAATACCTGAAGCGGAAGTCACACTTCCTTTCTTTAGATCCTCCAGATATACTTTGCAGTTTCTTTTCCAATGGCCGGTCTCACCGCAATGGAAACAGTTCCCTTCCTTTGCTATCCCTCCCTTTGGCTTTAGTGCAGAAGACTTTGGCTTAGATTTAGCAAAGACCTTCTTTGCTTTCTTGTTGCCTTTAGCTTTGGCCCTTCCTTTGCCCTTATTCACAATAAGGACATTTGTGGCCTTAGTCTTCTTAGTATTTGCTTCATATGTTCTCAACATACCAAGCAACTGTGGTAGAGTCTTTTCCATGTCAGTCATATTGTAATTTACTACAAATTGACTGAAGCTCTCAGGCAACGATTGCAAGATCACATCGGTGGCCAACTCTTGGTCCAATGGAAAACCCAGCTTGTCCAGATTCTCAATGTACCCAATCATCTTGAGCACATGAGTTCCAACTAGGCTTCCCTCTACCATCCTGCACTGGAATAACGCTTTAGAGACGTCATACCTCTCTTGTCTAGCTTGCTGTTGGTACAACTGCTTTAAGTGTTCGATCATACCGAACGCCTCCATTTCCTCATGTTGCTTCTGAAGCTCAGAGTTCATGGTGGCAAGCATGAGGCACTCAACATCAAGTGCGTCACTCTGATGCTTCTTGTAAGCATCTTTTTCAGCTCTTGTAGCTGTTAGGGGGAGGTTCCTCAGCGGGCAAGGGTTCCTCTAGGACATATTGTTTCTTTTCTTGTTTGAGGACTATCCTCAAGTTCCTATGCCAGTCTAGGAAATTCGTCCCATTTAATTTGTCCTTCTCAAGGACCGATCGCAGTGATAAAGTGCTAGTAACGTTGTTAGTTGCCATGGATATCTACAATATAAATATGCAAAATAAGTTTATGATTTAAATCATTTAACATGGTCTTATATTAAATGATACTCCCACTATTTTGTTTGAAAAATCAACCCTCGAAACCTTTAGTGGGCCAAGATCCATATTTCGCCTAATCTTGAGTTAGCTTTGGCTAATCGCCCAAGACTCGGTTATTTAGGTAGACAACACTTTGTCAATTATATCACATATAATTCTTGGATAGTTGGACGAACAACACTTTGTTCAATTCATCAAATGAATTATAATCCAACCCATGCCTCTAGGTTCCCAATCCTATTGAGATAACCTAGTTAAGTCGTACCCAATTAAAGTATAACGGATATCACTTTTATCCTTTCGCGCCTTACTAAGATTGCCACGGTGCTTTGCTTTGGCAAACCCACACATGTACAATCAAAGTTATTGACGAGTACTTTTAATTTTGGAAGGCATCTAAAACTTAATATTTTAGAGGGATTTATTGATCTCATGATTAATTTGATAATTTAAAATATGTCCACTACATATAGTTGTATACATATCTACATATATGTGTAATACTATTATCAAACTAAAACATAAGATAAATCATGCATCAACATACATAATTAAACATGACATGGTTATAGCCCCTACTAATGATTTTCTCAAGCCAATGAGAAAATCCTATGAGTCAACCTAAGGTAACTTCACAAGCACCTTCCTTTGGCTCCAATTTGTGAATGGCCTCCTCATCCCGGCACGATGCTCCATCTTCATTGATCACCATCAATAAAATAAACTACACTATTTACAAGATATAGAATTCCTCGATTCACATTCGAGGGGAACATAGGGGAGGGATTACATTAAGAATGAAATAGAGAAAGGCACGACACGCAGGTCGTATTATAAATTACAAACATCCACAAATCCTATCTAATAGGTCAAAGGGCTATAACCACGCACCATGCTCAAACAACACATAAAGCATGCATTAACATTTAATTAATTAAATTCTAAACATTTTAAATTTAATTCTAATTAAAACTGTAAAATAATTTTTTTTGAAAAATTATCGTACGCTCGGGACGTCACATGCCACGAACTTAATGCGACTTAGCTACGAACCACCATGGTTCGAACCAACCATGCACTACGGCTGGACCAATTATGGGCCTAGGGTTCTCAACCCTAGCCCACGACATGGTCCGAGCCAATGGCATTGGTGCGGCGCCGCTAGGGTTCCAAACCCTAGCCGCCTTGCACCATGTTGGTTTTTCATCGAGCCAACTTGCTCGAAACACCGAAATCCATGAGCCACAAGCCACGGTCCAACCATGGACGGTCATGACGGTGACGGCTTAACCATCTCGAGCCAAGGGTTCGATAAACCCTAGCCCAAGCGGCGGCCGAGTAGCTTATGTGACTAGGGTTCAAAACCCTAGCCTCTTGGAAGTGGCGCGGCCCCATGCATGAGCCAAGGGTCCGAACCCTAGCTCACTAGCGGCGGCCCGAGGGTCAAGTCACGAAGTGGTCGAACCACCTTGAGCCAACACCTCGATTTTACGCTTTCGTGTATCGTATACAATTATTCGCCTATTATATCAAATACAATTATTACGATGATTTTCAAAAACTAAATATTTATTTCATATCACATATGAATTAAACAGTTTTAATAAGCATGCAATATAAATTCTAATATGATTAACACAATTTAATCACATAAATCCGATATGAGCCTTGTACACGGCTCTGATACCACTGTAAGTAATCCTTAGAGCATACAACGCAGCGGAATAAAATTTTAGGATTACAAACCAGCAGATCTATACATAGGTTATCATATCGGATTAAGGAATATGAAGGTTCTCACCCTTGTAGCGTGTTTGAAGCAGAATCCACGGAGCAGCACGTCCAACGAACTCCGAGTCACAAGCAACACCTCCAAGGTCTTGCCTCTACGGTATCCACACGATCAAATCGAAAGGGATGTTCAAGAACAAGTTGCTAGACTTATTCTTGAACCTATATCAAAACACGGTTCAAAACCGATCAATAGCCACCAATCTCCAACCTTTTCTCACGGCGGCGGCGGCAAGGAAGGTGGCGGCCGAGAGCCTTTTGGAGGATGGCTAGGGTTATGTTTGATATCAAAGAATGATATGAAAGTATGATTAACAATTAATCAAAAAACATGTATTTATATTATAAGGCTTTTAATTAAGGTTCAAGACTTTCTTAAAGTCTTATGGGCCCAAACCCATGATTTAATTAAAACATTTTAATCACTTAATTAAGACTCTTCTTAATTAATTAATTCATCCAATGAATTTAATTTCCCTTATCGATTTAATCTTTTGTGCGACCCGATAGGATCTTGTAATGTTGGCAGTGACATAAAATCTCATTTTACGTTTCAAGCATTGAGTGGTATCTAGCAACACATCAATGCTACCCAAATTACAAGAATGTCAATGACTCGACATAACCTTTAGAACTTGTGATAATATTAATCATGTAACTTAATCCATTTGTCCTTTGTGTTTAGATTGAACACGAGTCATGGAATAGTCATACTCGTATATCCAATCTTTATTTCTTGATCCCCAAGTAGAACTAGAATAAACGAATAAGCTCGATATCTCATATCGACTCATTCGAGCATGGCCATGCATTTTAGTTCTCACTTGATCAAGGGCCAAACACATCTCCTGTTATATAGGAGGGACAAATCCTATCTCGATCAGTCAACATCCTCTACATAATTCGTAGTGTATCCAATAGTCGCCTTTATAGATTACCCTGTTACGGGTAACGTTTGACGATATCAAGATACATAACTCCTTATGTTGGGATCTCTGATGATCACAAGTCGTAAGGATTTCATACATTATTATCACTATGAGAATTGCATATGACGATCATATAACTATCCATGTTGCATTCTCATGGTGGGTCTGTCCAGTACATCGTTCTCTAACATGTACCCATATGTTGATTTGATATCTCATATCAATGAACAATTCATCGATCAACATATACTAGTCTCTACGTATTATCATTATCCCTATTCATGATAATACTGACTAGGGACATCTTTAAGAATAATACAATATTATTCTAAGGACATTAACATATATATTAATTCACAATGCACAGTTAAAAGAATAATATATAATAATGAATTGCCATTCATAAAACCATAAACATTGTATGTCTTAAACAATCATCTAATGACTTGTCTTAGGGCATATCCCAACACGCCCCACCCCGTTTCTAAATCCGAATGAAGCGGGACCCAGACCCGCCCCATGAGACGAGTTCATACGGATTCGAATATGGGACCCGTCCCATTGGTGAGAAGTAGCATTTAGTAGCCATAGCAGCATCCGTTTCCACAATCCGGGTCTGGCAGTCCAATTATTGTTGTCGTCCGACAGCCTTCAAGTAGGGGTGGGAAACGGGTTCGGGAATTCAGGTCCCGACCCGATCCGATCGGGTATTTCCTATCGGGTCGGGATAATCGGGTTTTTCGGGATAACGGGCTTTTCCCGATCGTGTAGTGGCGGGTTCGAGACGGGATTCGGGTAGGGGTTTGAGAGAAAATTTGTTCGGGTTCGGGTACCCACGAACCCGATTCCTATTAAAAAAAAAAAAATTAGGTTAAAATCTAAAGAGCGTTTCTTTAAAAAAAATAAAAAAAAATAAACCCGAATTTCGGGTACCCGACATATCGGGTTCGGGTATGCCTTTAGTAATCCCGATACCCGATTACCCGAACCCGAATATCCCGAATACCCCGAAACCCGCCCCGATTCCCACCCCTACCTTCAAGTACTGGATAAGCCTATGCAAACTTAGTCTTTGAATAAACGATTAATTCTATTTAACTCCCCACATATACCATCCATTCCTTAACAAATACATCAATAAAACTAAAATTATTACATTATTTAAATAAATTACATCAAATGAATGGAGATGGCTTGCTAACTATTCAAGTAAATTTGAGTATTATTCTATTAGTAGAGTGAAGTTCACAATTCTATGACTGTAAGATAGTATAATTATCGAGAGTGAGATTGTTGGGGTGTTGCAAACAATTGCCTAAGTTGTGAGATTGATCAAAGCGTAACTTATGTTGTACGATTTTAAAATATTTGAGTTGCTTCATTACCGCTAGCTCATGTGCTCGATTCTCATGGATTGCAATCAGTGCATTATTGGGATAAAGATTGTTGGAGAGCAATAATTATCTCTATTAGAAGAGCACTCGAAATGTGTCGTTTACAATATTTATGAAATCAAAAGTGTAGCTGTGAATTCAAATAACTTTATTTAAAAGAACATATGAATAATTCATTCTATAAGAAATTGAGATCCATTTACTCTTCTATTTCATTACCAACCCTAATTAACATCAATTGCTAAAAAAATGAGCTTTTATTATGAAAACTCATAATTATCAAACAGTTACTAAGGACAACTCATTTACAATTAATTTCTATTTGAAGACAGCAGCTTTTTCATTAAATTTAATTAATTAAACACGTCATTGCTGACTCAAATACAGAGATCGAAAGTTCTAATATAGCCTTGAATTTTTCTTCACTGATACAAAAGAATCGGTCGTTCATATATATTATGATTATTTTAATATTTATATATAAATTATTTCAAAAATAACTATTCAAAATTTAGGACACGCCTATGTGCCTTTTCAACGAGTATATATATTAAACAAAATCACTTTAATGATCTATTTGACATGTCACCTTAAAATAATTAAAATTGGTAAAATTATATCAGATGAATCCTATGTAGTTTGAGGACACTGGATGTAGCAACCTCACACGGGATCCACACAATCGAATGATGATATCCACTCCGGGAGTGTTCGTGTTGATGATAGAAGTTCCCAATTGTAATCGTATGGCGCGCTTGGACGTAAATAGATAAACTCCAAGCTGAACTCCATGTTTTTGAAAAAGAATCAAATATTACAAAGTATGGATGCTAATTTCATTTGGATTAAAGTATTTGATTAGAGGAAATGATTTGAAATCCAATCATTTGAAATTCATGGATTTGAAATGATACGTGGTTGTTTGTCAATTTAAATCCTTCCAAAATACAAAGAAAAATGCATTAAAATAATGAGGAGAATTTGAAATACTTACTGCAATTCTTTATTCAAACAAAAATGACGGATTTGAGTGAGTAATGTGAAATTTACTCATTCCAAATCCTTTAATCCAAACACAACATAAGAGAGAAGTTGAAGAATCAAACACTTCATTCAAATGAGACCTAACATCATCGTAATCAATCTCCTTTTGTTTCAAAACACCAACTTAAGCTCCTTGAGCCCTGATCCCACCCCAGAAACTCCCAAAACAAAACTCACCCTTGTTCGAAAATCAATCAAAGCCCGCTCTATCTCATCCATACAACATAACCGTAATGTTCATCTGGAAAGAACCCTTCCACTTCAATCCTGAAGAGTTGTTCCCTTGGCTCCTCAAACTATCTTCTTCATATCCCACTACTTCAATCTGCGTAATCTTGGTTCCTCTCTTTCGGTTCGCAGTTTCTTGGCGTATTGTTTAGCTTTTCTCAGAAGTTCTGAGGGAGTTTGAGCAATAAGAAGATTAGAATTTGCAGGATCATACATTGGCAGCAGCAGCATATGATAATGCAATCGGCCAGCATGGCTGTTTAGGTCCTCCATGTCGTTATTCTCAGAATAAGTGGAGGGGAAAAGGTGTAAATTGAGGAGGAGAATTCGTTATCACTTAAAAGGAAGCAGTTCCTTGTGTGTGGTGTAACCTTTGGAAAGGCAAGTATATATGATGTGTGAAGCAATAAAATTAGCATTCTGTAAAGCTACCATTTAAAATTTTATAATAATAAATGCCTCAAACTGGATTTTATACTGCCGTGGACAAAGTTGATTTCAAAATAAGATGTACAAGCAACTGCCTGAGATTTTGGGGTTCTCGGTTAGAAAAATCTCCATACAAAGCATGAAGAATGAGGCTCGAGAATTGATTCTAAACGAAGAGAAACTAAGCAAGCGGATGCCGGATTTCGGGCGAAAAATCGTCGGGCATCTAAACTGTGCGTTGGCTTTTAATGATAGGTGTGAAAGGTTGTGAAGTATTGTTTTGCAAGGAAAGGAGCAGCTAAAGGTCTTTGAAGTTAGTCATTATTATGAAGTGAATAATTATTCAGCATAATCTTTGTGCAAAAATAAGGCAAACATAACAAATTTTCCATCTCTCCCAATCAATATTTTTTTTTAACCAAAAACATGAAATATTAACCGATTATGAAATATATTGAAGAGTTATAAATAACTGTATAATACTCGAGACAAAAATGTGCTTTCTATTTACAGGGAAAGAATGAACCAATAATATATAAGACCCAAAATCAACGTACTCGAAAAAACTTTACTTATATGCATGCCTCCCGGACGGATTGGTGCAGTTGCATTTACATT